>JACDJE010000271.1:0-281939 GCA_016647715.1 Pavo muticus | reverse complement strand
GGCGGGGGGCTCCGAACGAGCCGCCCCCGCCGCCGTCGCCGCCGCCCTCTCGCCCTCCCCGGGCCCGCGGCTCGGAGCTGTCCCGCGGACGGCGGCCGCCGCGCTCGGCCCTGCCCGGTGGCTGTCACAGTGCAGCCGCAACACGCGGCCGCGTTTATATGTCTTGGCCCCGGGCCGCGCTCGGGGAGCAAAGGGAGGTTGGGAGCGCTCCTGCTGCTCGGTTCTGCCGTCCGTGTGGCACGGAGCGGGGCTGTCGGGTCGCACCTTCTCCCTCCTGCAACGGCGACCGGGCCGCCAGAAGCCCCGGGGCAGGGACGGGGCAGGGACACAGCGGGGCAGGGCAGGGCAGGGCCCGCGGTGCCCCTGCGCTCCTCCCCGCAGAGCTTCCACTTATTTCGCACTCATCCCCGAGGATCGCATCTTCTCCTTCCCGTGTTCTGCCTTCAGCTGAAGCCTCCGCGAGCGGCGGTATAGAATCCTGAACTGAAAAGGTGCCGTTAACGGCGCCGTTCTACCCGCAGTCACAGAAGCAGGCGGACAGGACAGAGGATGCTTCAAACGGTTTTCTGAAGCAGCCCTCACCCCGGCAGCGAGTCGGGACGGCCCTGTTCCCCCGGCTGCCGGCAGCCACAGAGCGGAGCTTCGGGCCCACCTGCGCGGCCCTCGGGGCGCGGCGGGGTCGGGCCGCGGACACAGCCCGGCGCAGGGGATCGAGGCCGTACACGAGCACAGCTCTGCGCTTCCTCTCACGGCAAGGGCTGCCGAGCAGCGCGGTTTCACTGAGTTCCACGCGCAGCCCGGTGGCTGCGGTCCGCACCCGGCCCCCAGCTCCACTTTCACCTTTCTGGAACGTGAATCGCTGCCAAGCACTATTCTTCGCCCCGCGCACTTTACGTGCTACAAACATTTTACGTAACCAAGCCCAAAACCGAGCGCGGAGGGACGGCAGCTCTCTGTCGGTACACTCGGTGGAGCTCGGCCGCTCCCGGTGCGTGTGCCCGGGGAGGCGCGCAGGGGTCCTGTTTCCCTCTCCGGGAGAGGCATTGGAACGAACTGTAGGGGAGAAAATGAATAGCCCTTCGGGAGCTGTTGTATTTATCGATTAAAATACAATTCTGCACCTTCACCTACAGCCGAGCAGGCTGATCACTTATCTCGCGTCCGCCGAGAAACTCACGTTCTAAAACACGATCTCCATAAATGCGGTCACACCAACGACACACCTTGCTTTTCGGCGCACAGACCTCGGCGCCCAGCAACACCCCCAGGCCCAGCCCGACCCCGGCCACCTCGCTCCCGCAGCCGCCCACTCCCGCAGCCGGCCCCAGCTGTGTATGCCGCCGGGCCGGGGCCGCGGGACTCCCCAGGGCCGGGCGAGACTCTCGCTGCGGCCACCCATGCAGCTCCCGGCGCTCCCCTCGCAGGCATTTCCGCGGCGAGAGCCGGGGCAGGTGGAACAGCACTGCTGCGTGTGTCATCACCTCCTCCAAATGGCTCATTCCTCCCTTTTCACTCCAACACCGAGCGCGCAGCTTCTCTTCAGGGCCCGCTCGCTCACAGTGGACGGTTGACATCCAAGGGGCTCAGGAGTTGATTTTTCTTCTTTTTTTTTTAATTTCTCCTTTTTTCTTTCCCCCTTCTGCAGCCCCGCGCAGGGGCATTTCGGACGGCGCAAGGAGCGGCGGGGCCGAGCAGCTCCGAGGTGAGCGCGCAGCCCCGCGCGGTGCTCGGGAGGTCCCCGCAGCGCTCCGCGGTGCTCCTCGGCCCCGCCCGGGGCAGCGGCACCGCCGGGTCGCGGGGCTCGAGGCTAAGGCTGTGCGCGGCGCTGAGGGCGCACCGCTCCTCACACAAATGTCGCACGAGAGCACCGCGAGCAGCCGGGGCGGGTAGCGGGCGGGGACGGCGGGTTCATTCCCGGGGAAAGAGCGCTCTCGGGGACCGACAGAGGTGGACGAAGCCGGGAGCAGCGAGAGCGGGAGGCGGCGGAGCCGCGCCCGCATCGGGCCCGCAGCCGCCCTCGGGGCGCGGGAGGCAGAAGGGAGGAAGGCGGCGGCGGCGGTGCCCGGCCCCGTCCTGCCGCGGAGAGGGCAGGCTGCAGCGGAGGACGCGACGGGGCGGCGGGGAGGGGGCACCCGCCGCCCGCACACGGGGAGAGCACCGCTGCCCCCGGGCAGCCCAGGGACGGCGGGGCAGGAGGCGGACGGAGCGGTGCTCAGCGCCGGCCGCGCAACCCCACTGAGGAGCTCCCCCGAGAGGGGCTGCAAACCGGGGCCTCGCCGTGATTGATTCCCCGGTACGGCGCCGGGTGGGTCCCCCTCCCCGATCAGAGCGCGGCATCCTCCACTGTGTCCCCAAAGCCAGCAGTGCTGCGCCCGGCGGCCCAGAGCTGTGCTGCTCGGAGCCGCGCTGCGCGCCGCCCTGCGCTACGCACCGCTCAGCCTCTGGTACCCGAGCTATTGTTTTTTCCTACTCACCCCGTGCAGGCAGCGGAGCCGATTGCTAACTGGAAGGTTTCAAGTTGGTTAGTTTGAAAATGCGGCAGACTTTCTTTCCTAAACGATTTTTTTCCCTTTTCTTTTTTTTTTTTTTTTTTTTTTTTTTTTTTTTTTTTTCCTTCTTCATTTCTGTTATTATTTTTTTTCTCTCTCGGAGCGCAAACGAGCGTGCCGCGCACAGCCGCTGGCTCCAGCTCCCTCCCGGCCGCCGCGGCCGAGCCGCCTCCCGCAGGCACCAGGCCGTTGTTCGGCCACGGTACCGCGCGGTCCCGAAGGCGCTCGCTGCCGGCAGCCCCGCGCCGGCCGCTAGCCGAAGCCCGGCGGGAGGGGCACGGCCGCGGGGAGCGGAGCGGAGCGCCTCGCCTCCAGCCCGGCTTCCCCGGGACGGGGACCGGCTGCGGGGCGGCGCGGGGCTGCGGGAGCCTTTCCCGTCCTCGGCCCGGCCAGTAGAGCATCCGGGAAAGGGGAGTTACCGTGCAGCAAGGACTGCTAGCTTCTTCCCTTTCCCTCTTTTTTTTTTTTTTTCTTTTTGTTTTGTTCCCTCTTGTTCTTTCCGATACAATTAGTCTTTAAGATCGTGGATTGTTTATTCCCATACCGAACGCGCGAAATAAGGCTGCACGTAGACACGGCCCGTTACGGTCTGTCCCGTACCCCGGCGCTTACGGGAACCGACACAAAGCCCCGCGGGAAGCCGCGGCCGGGCCGCAACCTACGGGACGGGACCCACCGGGGGACGCTTCCCCGCCTCCCGCGGCAGCGGCCGGGCCGGGACACCCCCGCCGCATCGACACCCGGTCCCGGGGCTCGGCGCTCGGCTGCACGGCGCCGGCTGCCGCAGAACCAATCTTTGCGGCTTCGGCGGAGCCCTTCCGTGAGGAAAACTCGCGCGCGCGTCCGTTCCTTTACACCGCGAGTTGCTCGCAGAGCTTTCGTCTTTAGAACCCGGCTGCAGCCCCGCTCGTCCCGAGGCACCGCAGCGCCGCGCCGCTCCCGGTGCGGGACCCCCAGCAGCTCCCAGGCGCCCTTCGCTCGCGTTATTGGCGCGTGGCGCTGGAACAAGAACATATTCACCTGGCGAGTGTCTTCTTCTGCATGAATAAGACTCATTGTCAAAAACCTGACCGTATGTAGGTGCATGTAAGTTCTGCAGTAGAGAATTTAGTTTCTCGCTTATACTGCAAAGCTAAAAATTCAGGTAGCTTCAGGCTTGTTTGTACAAGCTCCCCACCGTACAAGGATTTCTGTTTTTACAGGAAAAGCTAAGCAGGCCGTAGACTGTGATGGCTGTACATCCATAATGTGAGCTTCATGAGGAACAGAATCACTTCATTATGATCTGGGCTGAAATCACATTGAATAAAGGTCGATCTAACGGGGCCTGAGGGAACAGTCCCAATTGGGCTCAATTCTATACCGATTCCAATGCGGATTTCAGAGGGAAGGGGTAGGGGATCAGGAGAGGGGATTTCACCCTGGAGATACTCTGTCCCATTTCGTTTGGAATCTCTTCATACTGCCTTGGTATCAAGAAATCTGCCTCATCGGAAAGGGCAGCCTCAACCTTTCCCCCGTTATATTCCTCCTGTGCCCAGCTTCTCCTGCAGCCGAGCTGCAGCCCTCACTACGGTGTATTTGTTTATGCTCAGGCCTACAGGAAAACAAACGATACATTTCACTCTACCGCTCGGTAGTTTCTTCCTTTCATCTGAAAACACAGCCTGATCCGGGGAAGGTTCCTGAATTCACACAACCGGTTACATGATGAAATGCAAACAGTTTCTTGCAGTATTAAATGGCAGCCCGCAGCAGAGTTCAGGTTGGCTGTTATGGGTTCACCAGTTACGGCTCGGCAGGATAATCCTGTGTTACTGCCGTCCTGCAGCTAGTGGCCTACAGCACTGCTGCCGAATGCTGCAAATAAAAACAAACAAGGCGGCCTCTGCTTCTCAGACAAAGTAGAAATTATGTCTCTTTAGGAAGCTCGAAGCAAAGATCGTTTGTATCAGTCTGGCAACTTCCAAAGCAAGCTGCTCTTTCTAGCACTTAGAAATTGATGCTTATTTTTCTACAAAGCTGGGGTGGAAAAAAAAAGAGAAAAAGAATGATACAAGTCCAGGGATGTCCGGATCACCCTGAAGTTGCAAATTAATGGTATTGTACAACAAAATGAGAGCCAAGTCAGCCTTCTGCCACTGCTACTAGAGATACACTGTTAGAACAGAGCACTGCCTTTAGGTGATCAAAAACCTGCACACCTGTTCAGACTGTTTAAAAAACTGCAGTGTTTCATAAAGATCCAACTGGCAAAAATGGTGCAGATTTTTGATTATTTGGAAAAGGAGTCTTCAGGAAAAAAGCTTCCAACGAACATCAAAGAGAATTTGTGTCTTCCCCTCCTTCTCTGAGCACGCGGGTCCCAAACCTAAGCTGTGACTCCTCTCTGAGATCACGTAACCTACTGCGGGCTGTTTTCATCCGGAGCCCAGGGTGTCACTGCTTTGAAGAAACAGCA
Organism: Pavo muticus; assembly: GCA_016647715.1. Lineage (NCBI taxonomy): Eukaryota > Metazoa > Chordata > Aves > Galliformes > Phasianidae > Pavo > Pavo muticus. Next base: position 276,929 of record JACDJE010000271.1, on the reverse strand, counting down.
TTTGAAAAGGTTATTCAGGTTACAAGGAGAAGCTCCTAAATGTAGGAGGCAGTGGTCTGCACCATACTGTAGCAAGATAGCTGCAATGTTAGTGACTGGGAGCAGAGCAGCTCCTCACCTGAAGAACCTTTGCTGACAAAAGCCCACTTAAAGAGACGGTCTGAGCAGCAAGGCCGTTTGCATCTGGGGAGCTCGGACCTCGTAAACTGTGAGGCTGAAAGGAGCTGCGGCAGCTGCTGGCTGTGTCCTCACTGGGAGCGCTTTGCTCTGCAGCACCGGCGGTACCCATTCTGATCTCATGTCGGGGGGTTCCCGCTCCTACAGCAGAGCTGGCCAGATGGGACATGTTTTCACATGCTTGCAGCTACGCTAATTTTAGCACAAGAGAGTTGCACACAGTGACTCATTAGGGCCACTGAATTTGGACACTATACCTGCGTACCAAGTCTTCTTCATAGCAGCTTCTTGAGAGTTTGTATGGGGCACACTCTGTGCTCTCTGCCCACTCACTGAAGGCTCTGCAGGGGAGATGCTGCCCCGAGAGCAAAGCTATACAGAGATGTCCACATGTAGTCACGTTAACTTCTGTATTCCCATTTGGCTGCCTGCATTATGACCACTCTATTTATGCTCCTTTTCCATCTCTAAGCCACCAGCGGCAGTTGGGTTCAGTTAAAAGCAAGTAGAGATGCCCCAAGCTCTGCCAGAGTTTGCAGAATGGGCTAGGTTAGCCCGGAGCAGGGTGCCTTGGTTTTAAAATGAGACTGACCATGTCTCAAGTTTCTGTACATGTTACTTACACGAGCAACTAGTGAACAATTCCACATATATGCAGGCTTCTCACGTGCTTATTGATCAGCAGCCCTGGCTGAAACACTCAGTAGAATATGATGAGACAGCACTACCACACCCCTACACAGACTGCATTCACATCCCCTTTAGAATCAGAATGGCTGCGCGTAGTCCATATTTGGGAGGGATATGCAGCATTGCCACAGTGCTGTGCTGGCACCAGGATGGTGATGCCATCTCCCTGCTCCCCACCTGCAGTTGGTGCACTGGATTTAACTGCCACAAAACATGGGCTGGGCTTCTGTTGAATGCATGCTACACTTTAAAGCAATTTGAAGCACTGGTTTGTTTCCTTTAAAATGTAACTACTATGTTTCTAAAAAGATTGTAAGATTTCAAATTACATAACTATGTTTGAGCTGAGAACAAATCTGCTTTGTTGGATCAAACCACATGCAACCTCTAGAGAATCAATTAAAGAATGATGCGGTGGAAGTGATTTTCTTCCTTCCGGAGGAAAAGAGCTAAGCTTTGGCTAAAGCCAACTTGAGGTTACATGCAGTTCACCCCAAACTTGGAAATGCAGGTCATGGTGTTGGTGGAAGGCGGATCTGACCCCTGGACACCTGTTAAGCCCCTGTATTGTCTCCCCAAAATGGTGGCCGTGGAAGCATGATCCAGTACTGAAACACTGAAATTCCATACAGAGCAAGAACAGAAGCCTTGCAGATGTGGAATATTTTGGTTTAAGCTCAGCCATCTCAGTTCTGGAAGTTAAGTTTTGTCTGCATAATAACCCTGAGGTCTTTTTGTTTGTCTCAGTCTTATTCCAGCCTTAGAGTAAGAAAACCTGAACTGGAAATCTACCAGACAGGAGAGCACGCATGGCTTTTCCAGCCCGTTCTCCTTTTGAACTGCCCAGAAACATCAGAATATCAGCTTTCCAGCATTTCTACTCACAGCTTTCCAGCACTGCTACTCTTGGTAGCAATGAGAGCAAGGAAATGCAGAGCAGACCAAACAACAACAACAAAATAACCAGACTTTTCTAGATTCTCAGAAGGGGTTTGGTTCAAATCCATTTTGAGATGTAGACAAAAGTCCAGCCTGTTCATGTTATTACAGTTTGTTTACTTACATATAATGTCATTTTAACTTATTTTCCTTTTTTCATTCATTCCGTAGCTATCCCTTGCAACAAAGAAAGGAGATGAAGCCATTATAGGAATAGTCATCGGAGGCAACTTAGCCCCACAGGCGAGTCCAGCCCAAACCAAGCACAGGCAATTCTACTCTGTGTCCCAAGGGTTCAACCGAGAGTTCCAAGCCAGCAGCACAGCCTGGGCAGACAGCAGCATTCCCACGAGCAGGGCAGGACACAGGCCCATGACCCCTGCTTGACGCTGTGATGCAGGGGTGGCGGATGCAGTCCCCAGAGATGATGATTGCTGGGAAGGGGAAGGGTGAGGATTGCCCCAAGTTCCAAAGATTCAGCCCAGCCCTGGAGAGAACAGCTTGTGTCAAACCTGCCCAGCTGTACGGGTGTTCTACGGCATGAGTCCTCAGTGTTTATAGGAATTGCTGCAAAGCCCACAACAGCAGGATTCAGAATATAAATGCCACTTAATGTTATTTAAAAACATAATGCATCTTCTTCCTCATCCTGTTTGGTACCTGCTTAGCTCCATAGCTTCCATCTCCACCCTTCTGGTGCTGCAGGGAACTAACACTAAGCATTAAATAATATTACTTGCATAAGAAATCTGCTAGCCAGTGTGCCACACAGCTGAACATTGAGCCTGCTCTGTTCAATGGCTTCACAATGTCCACTTCAGAAGCATGCACTGCACTGAATATGTGCTGAAATATTCAGTAGATATTTGGATATTTTTCAAGTTCCCAAAAATTCAACCTTTTTCTTCTGCTGTGGTTCCCTTTCAATGGGCAGGGCAAAAAGCTGGATGCTTTTAGCCTTGATTTTATCTGACTTAAATAAATAGCAGAGGAAATGAAGGGGTTTGGCTGCTTTTTTAAATTATTTTTTTTTTGTTCCTTTCTGTTTCCTTGAATGATTTGTCAGCTTTTAGTGCTTTGTGTATCCTAACATCCTCAGAGAGAGCAGCTCTGAATATGTGCAGTGCATACCAAGGAACAAATGCAGCCCTATACATGACTCCGATGAGGAAAAATAGGCTTGGCATGACCTGATAAGTTAATTAATGATTACAATCCTGCACTCCGTTTAAAGTGTGTCTAGTAGGTGATGCTATGAGTTGGAATAACACATGGCTTTTAAACAGTGTGTCACCTTTTGGGCACTTCAAGTGTTTTACAAATAGCATCACTCCTGCAAGGCATGAAGCAGAGTTTTACCTGCAGTTAGATCTTCCTCTAGTCATTTGATCTCACTTTCTCTACACGTGGTTTCTCAGAATTAGGTAATTCCCAACATTGCAATACCTGTGCATTTGTGTGTCTAAATATTGATTGCTAATGCCAAATATCCTGTTTTGGAAATATTTACAGCTTGTCTGTAAGAGGCATTGAAAATCATGAGTGAAGGGCAGGCTGGCACAGACCTTCAAGGCAGACAACACTTACAGTGAAATTAAAAAAGTAAGTCAGCCATTGTTTAATGCTTTGTGCCCTAACAAAATGTTTTTGACTACTACTCAGGACCAAACCCTGTACAATTGCTGTAAGGATGTCAAGAGATACATCCTTATGTAAGAGGTGCATCTCTTGTCTCTGCTTGTGGGAAGATTGAAAAGTGACAGAAAGCCAGAGCTTTTTAACAGGCTTTCAGAATAATAGGAAGTTATATTTTGTTGTTTTTAAAACTAAAAAGGAATTTCCCTGTTGATCTCAAGGGGAGGAGGATTTCCCCTACTGTTTAAGACTCTTCATAACGAAAAGGTACTTTTCTGTTTCAGTTCTTTTCGTTGGTGAGGTGCTAATGCAGCACTGTTGTGGCCTTACAGCCATCGTGCACATTTGCTAGGAAATATCAAAAGGAGAAAGCACATTTTATGGCAGATTTGAAACCTATTTTTTTAGTAAACTACACCATTTACAAAAACAGTTTTTACATCCAGTTTTGGAGTTAAGGGGAAAAAAGAAAAGAAAACACATTTGTCTGTTCTTGCTTGAATGTCCATGCACAGAGTCTTGTCTACATCAGAGACACATCACTTTCATGTTACCTGTACAGGACCTGTGTGAGGGACAACCGCACACCTCAGGTCTGTGATTCCTGGAACTAGTACAAGCCTCTGTTTTGAGAAGTCATTTCTTAGGAGGCTCCTCTCTTTACAGAGAGATTGTGAGATTTTGAATCTTCGTTGTAGAAGAGATTCTTTCCTGAAGCTATTAAAACACATTTGTTGTAAAAAGAAGTGTTTTTTTCTTTTAATAAGCAATTCTTTTCAGCAGCAGTGTAACCAAAATCCTAGCTTAGCTCCAGATTCCCATTAGAAATACCACCACCTTCTGATAAAAAAAACCAAAACTGTCCAACTATTCGTTTGGAGAAAGATCAGTTTCTCATTTAAAACTGTTTCAGTGAAAGACTTCTGATTAGTACTGCCCTGGGTCTCTGAAATGTCCAGCTGAAACGTACTGTGGGCAGGAGCACGGGCTGTGGTCTGGGTTTGGGCCATGCACGGACCATCTCTGGTTCATCTTCAGCTGTCCCTCTGCCTCCCTGCACCACTGCCAGAAATCAATCATCTGAAAACAGGTTTTAGATCAACAGCAAATTTTGGTGCTATCTACCTATGAGATTCTTTATCCAGTTTGGTCTAGTATTCTAACCACGATGTTACTGAGCAGCAGCTCCTGCTCTGGCACCTGCAAGAATGTACTGATCTCGTCCCATGCAGGCAGTGGGGTTACTTACAGTTCCCCTTCCTCTGAATTTTGCTTTCAGTGTTTCTGAAAACTGGCAGAAAAGCTATTTATCAGGATCATATGTCCATCATGTCAGGGCCATTGCATCACCACATTCCTGATTAGACCAAAAGAAGAGAAAATGGGCAAATGTAGTTCTTCCTGGTTTGCAGCAATTACAGTCAATAGAACTGCTGTTGGCATGACTGAAATCAATGTATTCCTGTGCCCCTCCTTCCAACAGGACAATTTTAAGAGACAGAGCAGGGGGACTGCTCCTTCCCACCCGTCCTACCCCCATTTCTTAGATTTTATTTCTAGAGTCCTGTTATGTGCAGGCAGTGAGGCTGATTTCAGTGCTTTAGTGGCTGCATTAGTCAAACACACAGCAGATGTCAGTGCATTACAAAACTTGGTTTGCGAATAATAAAGGAAGTTACAAATGACAAACAAGACAGCAAAACCGCAGGGAACTGCAAAGCTCTGAAACTGCTGCAGGGGTCACCCCTTCTTGTTTGGCGCTACCCTGCCAGGCACCAACTGAGAGCATTACTGCGATTTTTACACCTTCTCCTGTTGAAATTTTCTTCGGCTTTTCCCCACCTGGGCTTTTGGGCACAGTAGCACACATCTTCCAGCTGGTACGGGAAAGTGATGCCTGGACATTTCTTCCCCTTCTGCACAACTCAGAGAGCAGCCGTGCTGTAGAGAGTGGAACAAATGGAAAGGCACCGCTGCTGCTGGCTTCGCTCTGTAACCAGAGATTCCCTCCCTACTTTAGCAAAGCCAGCCTAAGCAAAATATTTCCCTGGCTTGGGTGTCACAGCTCAAACAGAGGCGGGTCATTCAGAGTCAAGCTACGCATACCCTAAGCCAGACCTCGGTCCCGCTCCTCCTGACCGAGTTGAAGTAGCAGCAACCCAGGGACAAAGTGAGATCCAACCAAAGCCTGCCTCGTTTCCCCCAGCGCAGGGAGCGCCCTGCAAAAACAAACAGCCGCTGTCCCCGGCACTGCTGGGCTGGAGCGGCGCGCAGGGACCGCGGGCGATAAGCTGCCGCAGGAAGCCGAGCGCACACACCTCGGCGCGGGGGCTTCCTCGCTTTGTGCACCCCGCTTCCCCACACGGCACCGATCATTGTCTGGAAGCAAAAAGCCTCGGCCACAGAAACCATCGCCCATCCAACTGCCTCTCAGGAAACCGCGGAGGAGGCTTTTTTTCTTCTTGGAGAAGCAAAGCAGAATGTTTATCTTTCTTATCTCAGAAAGGAAACCTATGGGAAACGCTATGCCATATTCTCCACTGTTCTCCTGTCATATAATTATAATGCATTACACAAAGCAAAATCTTTTAGAAAATCAGTCTATCTAATGACAAGAAAATCCCTACCAGAAGGTACTTTCATTTTCTTTCCAAACTCTGCAAGTCTCCATGAGCTAAATGTTTGTGTAAGGAAAACACGGCGCACCCCAAGCGTCCCGTGGCATTAGCAGAATCTTTGTTATACAAGGCAAAGCTCTTTTCCCGAAGTGGCAAACCTAAAGCCAGATTTTTTTTGGACTTCAAAGGAAGAACGCAGTAGAGCCTTTCCCCTGCCAAATTGCTAAGTGGAGTAAAAAATTGTGATTTTGCCATTAAATACTTGGTACAAATTCAAGAGTTTTTAAGAAAAAAAAACAACACACACACACACCAAAGAAAAACAAAACAAAAAACACCCCAGCAATGCTATGACATTTTACATTGGAAAAAGATAAGGGCGAGTTCCAAAGGCTGTAAGTTGTTGCTGGATGTGGACGTGCGTGTGCACCAACACCGCAGTGCAGCGCATGGCTTTCAGCATCGCACTAAAAGCCGCTGAGCCACGGTCTGTGTGTTACTGGTGTCAGCACAGACTGCCCCAAGGAAGCACCTGCCAGGGATGCTCACTGTGTGCCACACGCGCTGCCCACCGAACAATCCCTTGAAGACTGAATGGAAAGCTCAGAATATTTCTTTAAATTCCACGGCACTGGGTTAAAAAAAAAAAGAGACTAAGATAAATAGTTGGGAAAGCTGACATGGACAGCATCTTTAACAAACTTATTTTCTTAGTTAATTACTTAAGGAAAATCTGATGAAGAGGATACTTGAGACTATATAAGAAGCCAGCACTAATCCCAGCTGTTCAGCAAAGCAGTGATTGCAGAAACCAAGGGGCTCAGGGCAAGATTTTGAAGAGCTGAGCAGATAGGAGCAAATGTATGAGTGCTAAGCACTCAATAGCACCGTGACTCTGAGAAATAAATCTTAAAAAAAAAAAGAAAAGTCAACTTTTGCTGCCTAGCATCATGCCTAAATGGCAACCCAGGTCCTGGGAATGAAAGTGTGCCCCAAACGATGTTCCGTCTCTCAGCCTGTAGTTCTCTGGACTGCTTACAGACACAAAAGTTATACCAAATTAAGATTTAATAAGGATTAATTAATCAGCTTCAATCCCCAACTCATTCACAAATGAGGGGCATTGAAGTTATCTAAGTTAAAGCCAGTTTAGAGCACTCAGACTGAAAAGAATTCCTACACAGGATTTTAACGGCATTAAATTTGTTTTAAATTCACATCTTCACTTAATTTGGATTTTTTTTTCCTAGATGCACATATGCAAATAGGTGCTAAGGTATACAGAGCGAGGAGTTTGAATAAGCAGACATTTAAAGCAGACAAAGAAAATACCTAATATCAGCAGTTGTTACCACACTGTTGTATGAGGAGTCTGCTCTACAAGCAAGCTCTGCACACACACTGTGAGGACAACAGCAAGAAACTTATCCCATCAGAACATGCTCCTCGGGTACTTGGCCCCAGAATAGCCCATGCAAGAGACCTACAGCATCCGCTCCTGACACAATATCCATGCTCCTTGGCAGCTTAAGTAAAACTGAAAGCTGTCACCCAAAGGACCAGACAAAAGTAACAAGGCTGAAGCAACCCAGCAGAGGCCTGCTGGGAGGGTCCCAGGCCTCGCAGCAGCGGGGTGGAGCGGGGCAGCTCAGCCGTGGCATGGGGCTCTGTCACCCCATGAGGAACACAGTCTGGTCATGCCTGCCCCATGCCCGCCTGAGTGTCAGGTCCATGCCTACTGCCAGGCCTGACGCTCAGCCTCAGCCCGGTGCAGAGATAGGGATTAATCAGGGCGACCAAAGCAATCTCTGATGCTCAGGAAGCTTCAGTCAGAGCTTGCAGGAGCTGCTGAGAAAGCTCTCATTGGCTGAAATGGGTCACAGGGTGGTCCTATGTGAGCAAGTGCTCCTGCTGCTAGCCTACAAGTAGGAGCCAGCAACCCTGGACCAGCCATACTCATACTGCAACCTCTGCACTGTGGGTTTCCTGATTTTCAGCCCAAAGCAGTTGCAAAATGGTATGTTTCACCTGGCGACATGTCTGGGCCCTGCTCTGCAGGAGAACCTGTATCTGCTGGGATCCTTCAGCAGATGCCAAGGTGTACTGAATTCACCACTCACAGCTTTCAGTTTTATGTTGGATTTTTTATTTACTATAAAGACACATCTCTCACTGCTTCTCTTTTTCACCCGATTCTTAAAAAAAATGTGGTTTGTGTTGATTAGGGTCTACTACTTGTTGGCTGGAATCAAGTTTAGGTTCTTTCTACCACCTCAAGTAAACAGGAAAACCCTCAACTCTTACTGTGAAATACTGCAAACCTGAAAGTGTAAGTGAGGTGCATGCAGGCAAATTATTTATTCAGCCCTCAATACGCCATACCTGCTTGCATTAACAATCACAACGTGCCCAAGCCCACAGCACAACACCAAGCTGCCAGCAGCGAGCCGCTCTGCAACCTGATCACAGCGTGGCTATGCACTCCCACAGCCCCCTGGGGATTAAAGCACAGTCAACATAAACATGGATCACGCCTCTGGAGGATGCCTCAAAAGTAGCTGATTTGAACTGTGTGTTTGTTTATGTGGAACTGTTACCTAGAGCTGAAGCATGCAGAATGACACCCAGAGATCAACACAACCTAGGTGTTCCCCAAGCCAGCTCATTTCCCACTCTCCGTTTGGAGAACGAAGCTGGGGTGCAACACCCCACTGCTGCTGCCCTCAATGCGGTGCCACCTCCTCCTGTTCCAGCAGACCTGTCAGTAATGCTGCCAATAGCAAGGGCAGCCCTCCGCTCACACATCACAGCTCCAGAACAAGATAGTGCTTTGTCCTAATAGTAATAATAAAATTGCAGATTTACATACCCTTTAGAAACAACCACAGAAAAAGCAACAGATTTGTTACCGATCTAATATTCTGTTGCCACTATATTCCACTGGATACACAACTTAATTACTTAAAGCTCATTTACTGTGTAATTCAGTGAACTGAAAAAGAACCACCTCCATCCTACTATCAGATGTCATCTCTGTATTAGATTTCATCGCCTATTCCTCATTTGAGAGCAGTGCTCCATAAGACACCACAACTCTGGAATAAGTAACTGCAATAGAAAATGTTTGTTCTAGAGCCTGCAGTTCTCAGTTAGACGCTGGTTACTACACAGTTTAGTTTAATACATGAAGGAAAGATTTGATACTTAGAAAGACACCTTCTAACTGGCCACAGTTTCTAGCTAGACAAGTTAATATCATTTTTAAATAACACAGAATTGGAAGCGAGTAGAGAAGACATTCTGCATTGCATGGATATTCAGTAGTCTACAGAAAGATTTTGCTGCAGCCTGACATACCTCATTTGGTAACTCTGCCTTTTGTATAAGGCTGAAACTGCCAGGAAAGAGAACTCTCCGTGTCACTAAAGCAAATGGAAATTTATCATTGACTTTACAAGGTCAACAGCACATTTCCAGGTTAACACAGGTCTTAACAGCAACTAAAATCACAAGAAGTTATTAATACAGAAATTACAGCTCAGAATAGTTCACTGAAGCACAGGATTTCCATATAGTTAAGAACCTATTTGAGTGGTTTTAAGCATTTAATCCAGGGGTTGGGAAAAGGATGTATCATTAAAAAAAAAAATCACCATCACAAAAATGTTTCCCTCTGAAGAGAGTTTTTTAGAAGCACATAAGTCATTCTGGAGCACAAATACTATTTGAAATTAATGCAATTTGTTTGGAGTGTACCAGTAAGACATTTAAAAACACAGTTCTCCAGTGTTTCCCATTTGAAATATATAACATACAACACTGGATAATGAAGTGTCCAGTGTTCATATGCATATAACAAAAGTATGCAGTGTCAGTTTCCCTGGGCATATTATTGTCAGGCAGACAGACGTATCACTCTGTTTTCCACTTTTTAAGTAAAAAGTCTATCCTCTATGAAGCTTTTAAAAAGGCACACAAAAGAGGCTGTCAAAACAAACAGAAAGGGATTGCTGGTTGGTAATACTCATTGAACTGAAGGGAAGTGGAGCTTCAGAAAATTGTAAATCTGAGCATGGTGTTGGATTTCCTCACACAGACTCCAGCTGCCTTCTCCTGCTCCGGTGCTTCCTCCAGCAGCTGTTATCATCACCCAATTAGTGCTGGAGGAAAGAAGGAGCTTCTGTCAGACAGAACTCCTTAAATGATGTGGTGCAGGTCCATAAAGACATGAATCAGTTTATGAGCTATTGTACAGATTCATGCATCAAATGCATTCAAATTTGTGAGACAAGAGAGGTGGAAAATGCATTAAAATTATTTACCAGTGAATATAGCAAGGTTTGTGAAATATTGGCAGCAGAAGCATATAGAAGAGATCCTTATCACAGCAGTTCAATTGCAGGTGCTTCCCCATATTACTACATTATTCTTATCCAGAATAAATATTTAATGTTAGTATTAACAAAGAAAAATCTGTAGCTCTAACAACAGTCCCTGTGTATTTAGAGCTCAGTGATGATTATCCATTTTAAATCAATCGAGAAGTACGTGTTAAACAATTTAACACAATACAGTTTTTCAAAATCATGAAGAAAAAGCCTCCAGGCATCAGAAGCTCCTGCTCACAGAGAAGGCCTAGCCCTAGCTCTCCCCAGTGCCAAACAAGCTTGGAGTAACACTCTTTATTTGCCTTCACTGATTTTTCCTCTTTCCACAGCTGTCCTCCCAGCTCAGAGCCACAGCTGAGCGCAGCGCTCTCGTCCCGTCCAGCTGAGGGCAGGATTCCTGACGGGCAGCCCCTGCTCACACCTGCCCAGAAGTCGCATTTCAGCCCTCAGACTTTTCTCCTTCCCGTGTCCCTCACCGAATCCTCTTTGACATTGGCTTTGCACAAATTTTATTCTCATTGGAAGCCACAGTGGTGCATACCAGCACGATGCTCCACAGAAGAGGCTGAAAGGCTCACAACGTGGCCCTCAAGCCAGCACCCAAAAGAGCATGTGGCCAATGCTTTGGTTTTGGGAGAGGTGCCCATGAGAAGCCTCATAGCAGCGTTAGAGCTCCTCAGAGTATTAGAAAGGCACAGCAGCCAGACAGCACGGTGCTCCTGCAGAGGGAAGCCCAGAGCCGAGCCCACACTTGTGATGCAGAAAATACCAGGAAAGGACATGGGGACAACTTGGGTATGGATGGAATGAGAAAATGGCTTCTTGCTATTAAGTTCTCTGAGCTCGCATGTGGGTGCAAACTGGATTTGGTTGTTTTGGGGGCTGTTTATTATTTTTCACCAGCTTCTCCATAATTGCTGTCAATATGCACCTAAACACAAACCCAGCTCACACAGACAGCTCACACATTTTTTTTCTAATTTGCAACAGTAGTAAAGGAAGGGAAGCAGTGGCACAGCATTCTACTGCCCAGCCTCTTCACTGTTCCTCATTTTATGATTTTTGTGGCATATCACAGCCTTCTCAGTTCCAAAGTTGCCATCAGTTTCTTCTGACTGGTCTTTCACTACCAGCCCTTTTAGGCCTGACTCTCCACTTTGTCTCTCCTTTCTGACCCTGTGCTCACATCCCACCTCTGTGAATGCCTTTCCCCGCACCACAGAGTGTTACAGACGTGCATTCCTCTCCTTTCTTGGGTCATTTTATCCTTCCCCCAACTTCTACTGCCTCCTCACTAATTACTCAGCCTGCGAGTCCCACTAACCTCTTCTCCTTTATTCACTCTCCTTTTTGCCTCTTTTTCCCCCTCAAAACTTTATTTTAGGTGTGTTTCAGGCCAGAAGAAACCTTCCCCATTGGAATAACGTTGTCAAGGGAGCTGAGGAAAGTAGGAGAAAGACCATCCATGCATAAACCACATCTCCTACCCCAGGCTGTCCCTGTCTCCTCCCTCCAAATAGTCAATTTCTACAAACAGATGACAAGCTGATTTATTTTTGACTTTCCTTTCTAAAAGAAAAAGTGGACCTGTCTGCATTCATTTATTTCTTACAGCATCTTCTTCACTTTTTTTTTCTATTTTTGGAGAAAAAGTATGAAAATTTCTGATGTCTCTCACACTATTTTGAAATGAATTTCAACCAAGGGAAAAATAAAGATTCTAAAGAAAATAAATGCAGTATTTTTAACAGAACACCGTTCTTTGATCCAAGCAAAACTTTTTTGGCATTTTCTTTCGAGTGCTCTGCATTCACTGCTGGGGAAGAAGGAGGTGGTAGGGGAAGGAGGGTGCAGACAGAAGGGTGGCAAACCTCTGTGAGCACAGCAGAGATCTGGAGCCACAAGGATAAGCAGCAACATAAGGCATGAACCAAGACCAAAATACCGTATCAGACCCTCCCTTTATAGGTTCTTTCAGTAGCAACAGTCTATGTGAATATAATCACTTTATCTTGTGGTTTTAAATCCAGGCCTGCCTCCAAATAGCAAAAATCTTTATCAAATGTAATTGCTTTTGGCTAGAAGCAATTGCTAAAATGACTGATAGTGCTTGCGCACTTACTGTTTACATGACTACTTCTAATTAACACACACCACCACACCCTTCATATCACTGCTCACCCTTTCCATAACACTGCATGTGGATGCACTGAAGATGCAACCTGCCCACTGCCGCACTGGAACTGTTGCAGAGGAGGCAGAGTCTGCGGGAGCCTTGTGCCTGCTCTGTACACACGGTGCTGCAATGGGGCTCAGCCGCTGGCCAGGTCACTCCAGCTGCTGCCCCTGCTCTTCCCCTCACACCTCTATGCCCACCTCGCAGACTAGGCTCAGGGCCTTGGAACTACCTTCCTCTTGGGTTTGTGGGCAGACCAGCATGGAAGACTCCTGCCGTGAGTTTGTCTCAGTGTCACAACTCAACCAGGGCTGGAAGCCACTTTGCAGCACAGAGCTCACCGCTCCCTGCCTAGGACTCCTGAGACAAGGAGAACTGGCCATCTGTGCCATCCGTGCCCTGTAGTATGGACACTCAGCATCGAGGATCCCAGGGAACCACCTCACAGCCCTGCAGGGGCCTCAGGGACCAGCTCTCACAGCCCGTGTTTGACTGCGCCGGGTGAGAGCAGATGGAGCCAGGCGAATTGCTTCCATACGCAGCCCAGGCATCCTCAGCTGGCCAAATCTGCTATTCCTAATTGGGATTATTTACAAATGCATTGGATTTCTTTTTCTCCTGTTTTAGTTAGTTCCAGGAGCTATGGCCTAGATTCAAAAAATGAGAAGCTGCGAGCTTTTTGGTTGGAGATTTTTCTTTGGATAAGACAAACAGAGAGATTAAAAGCATCTCCAAGCTTTCTATTCTTGTGGGAAGAGTAATCCCTATTAACACAATCAATGAAACTGCCTGATGGAATCAAAACTGTTTATACAAGCAATAGTTAAAGGAATGGAACTATAGCACATAAGAGGAAATAAATGTTTCTGAATTCAGCCTCCTTTTCAGTAATAACCGCAGCATGGGGGCAGTTGTTTTCTTACCTAAGCTCAAAAGTCCACATATGGCATAGTTCTATTAAAAAAAAAAAGAAAGGTATAAAGGGAAACACTTGTCACTGCTGCCTCACTATACCTATGTCACAGGGTACAATAGGAATCTCGTTTCAAAGTCTTGCACAAATAACGATGTAAAGCTGTGCTTTATTTGTGCTAAGGAATGCAGCATTAAAACCAGGCTTCTCTGCGGGACATCTCTGGGGGACCTGGAGGAAGCCTTGTGCAAAGTGCTTCCTGTATTTGGCTGCTTCTCCCATGAGGGGATTAAGATTTGGGACCTAATTCCACTGAACATCCTCAGTTTTTTTAGCTGTCCACAGAACCGGCTTCCTGCAAAGACCCTCATCTAATTAACTTAAACTCATGACTGACTTACTCCTGCTATGTTATGAAATACAGATATGACGGCATGTTTTCATACTGCATAGCTGAACTGTCCTTCCCCACAGTACCATCAGGATGGCACTGTGAGCAATATGTTTAAAACAGGCACGCTGCCAGCAAATATAGCTGTTTCCTGTCCCTTCATAGTCCCTCACACTGTCTTGCCTGAAAGACTGAGCATATTCTATGGTTCTAATAACAAACATTGTAACCTTGCAAATAGCAACACTTGGAGTTTCCTTTAATATTTATATTTTTTGACCCCAAAAGGGAAAAGAATTTACCATACATAGACTGGAAAAACAGCGTGCTAATTTCACTTATCAAAGGCGCTCAAACCAAAGAGTCTGACACTAATAATAGTGTGTTAAAAATATTCTTGAACACAAGAGACATTCTTGTATTTTAGCACACATCGGTACCTAGCTCAGAGTCTGTGTTTCCACATGGTAATTTATCTCAGCTCCCAGCTCCCAGCTCCCAGCTATGGTGACATCAGAGGATGAGTTCAAAGTGAGGCAGTTTTCTGCTTCATAAAAACAGCTTAGAGATTAAAGCCAATTTCAACTAAAAAACCAAGGCACTACCTTAGCCAAACAGTTCCATGAAAGGAAAATGCCAATCAAGAGGAGACAGCAGTATTTTGCAGCGAAACCATACGAATGCATGTGGCCAGCTACTCTTCCTTAATGCCTTCAACAATGCTCGGTGCCTTTCCTCCTACCTCGCACAGCTGAAATGGCAAAAATCAACTGCTGAACAGGGAAGATTGAAATAGCATAGCTATACTTTACATCTTGGGATGATGTTTAATATGTGTAATGAATCCTCTACAGATGTAACAATTCTTCTATTCAACTGAGAATGCAGAAAAGAGAAAGTGACAGAGTATTTTCTATATTTATAATTAAAATAAATAAATATCAATCACATGGCTGTAAGCATTTAGTTTTCTGTAGATCTTTCAAAACTTTTTCGATCCGGCACTTGGTGCTCTGGAGCTTATCAATGACACCAGGGGTCAAAAGTGTTAGTGCGACTAAAATTACTTGGACAAAGCCAGAACCAGGTCAGATCGCCATGGGATAGTCCCACAAGGCCTCCTGTAGACTGCTGCCACCAAGGAGTTCTAAGGGAAAGAAAGGAAAGACTATGAATCAAACATCCCAGAAAATTCACAAGCAAATGTGTTATTAATCAAGGGAAATAAAAACAAAGTTTATTAAAATGCCTTGTAATAGTACATTTCAAAACAACACAAAGACATCTTATGTGATGACCATTTCATCACTGAGGCTCATTCCAATTGAGTTACATTCTTCAAACTCAAAGAGCCACAAGCGTGCCAGAAAGGAAAATAAACACTGGAACGATGTGTGCAGTCACACATCTAATTTGACGATTGATCTCACAATTTAAATAGACACTTTCCACCTCAAATAAATGCAGAAGTACATATCAGCAACACTTCTGCAAGCCAAAGCTAATGGCAGGTCTGGTACAATTTACATGTTTCTTTCCATGTCTAGCTAAAAAGTTCAAATTGGGACCCAAACGAAGTCAGAGGATAAGAAAATAAAGTGAAAGGAGTCTGTGTTCTGTGAGATTTGGAACACTGTGTTAAAATACTCTTTAAATTACTGCAGTATTTCTCATCTATTCCACAAATATTTATGAAGGGAACAAATCTTCACACACTGTAAACTGCTTTACACCCATTGTTTTCTCAGTGAGTCAAATAAAGCCAAAGAAGTTGCAACAATTGACATCACCATGAATTTGCCCCAGCATGTTTACGTAGGGATTTTGAATCAAATTCTCTTCTACTCTGACTCTGGTGAATGGATGGAATGGTGACAGCGAATGATTTAGTCTCTTACACTCTAAATTGACATAAAAAGATGGATACTGTTTCTCCCCTCCCACAAGCTCTTGTTTACATGAATATTGTCCATGAAGTGACTCATGGGAGCGGGGATTGAACAACTGGGCCTGGTTTTGCACTAACAAGGCTAATACAGAATGATATTTGAACTGTTTCAGGTTTTTAAGCTAAAGATGGAGGTCAAAGTTACAGCTTTATCAGCTACATTTTGGAGCCCTCCACTTGATCATGACAATACCATGTTCATAATACAATTACTGTAATCATATTGCCAGCATTGCTTGCCTTCAGTGGAAACAGATTGCACTGAACTCAAAAGCCGCCTGAAATGGTATGCACATTTCAAAGTCAAATAAAGGTTATAGAGAGGACTCCTGAATTCATGTGCAGTGTACAATTGGTACTTCATCACCAGAGGTATTTTGAGACGCTTGTGAACTTGGCAATTTGTGAAAAAACAGGCATTACATAAGATGAGACAACAGTTAGCAGGCAATAAGCAGCTCACGGATTGCACGGATGTTAGCAAGGTTCAGGGCAGTGCTCAGGACTCTGTGCAATACCTGGCTGTTATGATTTATTCCTATGTGCAATTTCTTCACTTGAAACCTATGCCAGAGCAGATTACGTCCCTTGTGTTTCAGTGCAGACCCCTGGAAATCCCCACAACTGGCTCCACTGCAGCCAGCCTCTGCTCTTATCTGAATTGTGCTTACTTTACCTTGGAGCTCCTCTTCACATCTCTATTCTATTCATATCTATTAATGAAAGGAATTGAAAAAAAAAAAAAGTGTATTCTCTCTATCCTTGGTTCATGAGGAACTTTGCCTGTTATTCTATGCAATTAATAATTATCTGTAGTTGCTAACAAATAATTGTATTAGAGTTAATCGCCTCCACTCTTATGAACCCTGAAATAGCACAGCTAAAAATGGAGCTACCATATTACCAGGAAATATAATATACTGCAAATATTTTTATTATCTGAACAGAAGCTGGATGAAGATTAATCACTTCACTAGCTCCAGAGACTGGTGACTGGAACAAAAGAAATTTTATTCTCTAAACCCAACAGAAAAAATAAGCTCTCATGGAAATGAATTACTGGTTTTGTGTGTATGAAATAAATTCTTTTATTCCTGACCCAAAATGAAGCATTGATGATGAAATTCTGTAGCTTTTGATACACTATAAAATTTTGGATTTAAAAAAAAATAAGTCTTTTTCAACAAGGAATTTAAACTTTACTTCAATATTGCAAGAGATGTTTTTTGAAAATCTATGCCCTTATTCTAATGAATTCATTCAATAATTTTTGGTGAATAATAATAGTGAGTCGAAATGAATCACCCAACAAGAGTTTACAACACTACCCACAGTTAAAGAAGAAATCACAAACATTGCTTGTAGAAGGGTTCTGAAGATGTAGCAAGATGGGCCCCTGAGTTTATATGGGGAATGATTTTGTTTGTTACATGTGATTTTTGTTCTGATGAGTTATCGCAGGGGCAACTCAGGCTCTGAAGACAAAGGCCATCCCCTCTTCCCTCTGGCTGCAGCAGAGCTCTGCGTTGCAAACACAGACTTGCTGGCAGGGGCTCTCCTTCACACCTTGCTGCCCCCCACCATCCGTCCTACACCCGCACAAGGCAGCGATCCAGGCAGCCCCCAGCCAGCAGCTCTCAGCACTTACAGCAAAGCTGAACTTGGCACTCCCAGGCTGCTCCAGAGAAGCTCTTCAGGCTCTATGCATATCATTAGTTGGGAGCATGGGAACATCAGAGAGTCAGAGGCATGGTAAAGTGGGAGGCTTGAGCATCAGAGAGCAGCATCTGTGTATCCAAGCTGGTTATATGTGCACTGTTGCAGTCCAACATCTACATGGCAGAGTAAGCCCCAGCACTTTATTTGATTTTCATAAACTGCAAGGTGATCACATAACATGAAGTTTGACTTCCTAAAAACCACAGGCCAAAATAACCTCACCCCATATTTCCCCGTCTCTTAGTACAGGCTGTCTTCACCTTGGAACATATCACTAATGTGAATCCTCAGAATAATGAGCAGAATGCTGTTTCCAGCACGGTATCTTTGCCAGAGCATGCTGGCTCCTGCTGAAGCCACTGAAGCCATTGTGTGTGCAGAGGGCAGATTGCAGCTCTAACCGGCTGAAAGGAAATGTTGCAGAGTATTGCATTACTTTTGATTCAAGAGCACAATGTTCATTTTCAGAAATCCCTGGCCAGGAGTGGTGTGTAGCTTTCTCAGCCTGTTGCACCTAGCACCAAATACCTTGAGACATCTGGCCCGGGGCTCTGTGCTCCCAGACTCACACAAGAGAGTGTGCTCAGAGCGCAGTACCGGTGCGGAGCTCTTTGAATGCCAGGGGCACTCAGCAGCAGCCCGGTCACAGGACTGAGGCCTTGGAGTGCAGCTGCCTCAGGGCAAGAATCACAGCTTGATTTGCTTGCAAAATATATAGCTCTGCAGCTCTCAATCCCCTGCAGCATGAAAACACCAGGCTATTCAGAAGCTGGTCTAGCTAGTTAGAAGGAATACCTGTACTTGTTCTCCCACATAGAAAGCTCACACTATCAAGTCCTACTCCAGCAGGTAGAGTTGAACAGAAGGAAAACACTGGGGACCTCCAGTAACCAAGCCCTGGGACAGTAGGGCTCAACTTCCATACTCTCTGAGGGTGTGAGCAATCCCACTGCAGGTTCCCTCGAGAGCAGTGCTGAGACTCAGGCACCCCACAGTGCTGGCTGTCTGCAGGCCCACACTGCAGGTAGTGCTGCTGCATGCCAGCCGTGCCAGGAAGCCAGCAATGCACTGGGAATTTTCCCCGCCCACAGACATTGTGTCCAATCTATCTGTGAAAATAGAAAGTTATGATTTTCTAGGTATTCTGAAATGCTAATATTAACACAGTTTTGTTTTATATCAGATGTAAATAGAAATTTCTTTTTAAGTTTGCTTTTTTTATTACTGGTTTTAAGATAACAGACTTAAAAGAAAGAGATTAAATAGTGTCTAAACTTCCTAAATGTTTTCCACAACTGCAAAGATTAAAGCAGCAATGAGTGGTGGTCTGTACTGCAACCCGAACCCCACTAAATACACCAAAATATTCACTTACTCGAACATTTAATGAAGGTTAAATATAACCCCTAAAGCATGAAAACAATGATTTCAAAAGTTTCCAAGAGCCTCTTAACCTCCCTACTCCCCTTCAATTTTGGAGCAGTGATGAGTGATGCTTCTTAGCTGCTTCAGCTATTGCAGAGTCCCGTTGGAGATCTGGGAGGGATGTTTTCTGTGGCTCTGCTGCTTCACTAATGACTCTCACGCTGGGGTTTCTAGCACGGACTGAGAGAGGAGCGCTCTCCCTGGAGCTCATACAGGTGCTATTTGTATGCGCCTTTGGTGGTTTTACACATGCGATCACTCCAGGATCCATAACATAATGAGGCAAATGGTCTCCTTCATTCCATATATTACTTAAGCAATAACTTGTCTCTAGCCTCAGGCTTGCAGTACAGTAATTGCAACCAAACTAGCACTTATGCACAGAGACACAGATGATAAATGGCAGTATATATGAGCTAATTCTAATTCAGAGAATAATTGATAGAAGTATCTCAGGAAAACATTAAAGAGATGTTAAGGACTTGTATCCTCGTTAAGGCTAATCAGGAAGTTAGGTTAGCATGGATTATGGCTAATAACATAAAAGATACAATGGTAGAGGAAGAGCTGCTCACATCAATGGTAGCAAAGCTCACAGTTATAAAAGATAACAGAAGTGCAGTATTTGAAAAGACAGTTATCGAAATAAACTATCTGGATAAACCTGGCTGCCCCACAGCAGAAAAAGCATTTGATTGCTATAGGCAAAAGGCACACCTTATTTTAGCACTCAGATCTACCCCGTGGCACTTCTCTCCCTTTGCAGCTGCCCGGTTTTCCCTCATCACTTACAAAGTTTAACAAGATAAAGTTTCCATTTGAAATGAGATGACATACCCGCTTACTTGAAAAGTTTGGTAATGAAATAATATCAAATAAAATAACTATGATTCAGGAAACACCAGCAGTGAAGTCACACATTGCACTTAGGCTTGTCCTCAGGCCGCGGTGCCTACCTGCCCACAGCAAGGGGTGTGCTGCCACAGCACCGGCTCTGGGGAGCAATGCAGCCGGGAGTCCGGTGAGCGGCCCTGCCAGCTGGCCATGGGAACTTGGGGCAATAGCAGCATTCAGGAAGGAATTTCCTACCCACTGTCTGCTCTACAGGGTGAACAGCAGTAAAGAATTAGGTTTAGAGAAATAGAGAACTTGCTCAAAACTACAAGCCCTATTTTCCCATTTGCTCTCTTTATGTAGTGCTTATTGGACGAAGTTAGCTTATCTTGGTGCGCATGTGTGGAAGGTAAATTGTTACTGGCCTCATGACGGGAAACAAGCTGATGCAGGTTGCCTGCAGTCACCGTCTGCAGGCACTTTCTGGCTGAGCCACATCACAATGATTCCTGATTCTAACTAGGGCTGCAATCTCACCAAAGACAGCAGCTGCTTTAATCTCCTCCGGTTATTCAGAGTTAACAAACCCCTTTAATAAAACAGCAACTGATGCGCTTTAAGCTCAAGTCATTTGGCACACTTCAGTGAGACATCTGAACCATCTTTTTCCAAGATCTGTACATCTAGCTCTGATCACAGCAATCTCTTGAGCTTGACTGAGGACATTAGGCACCAAATACAAGCAATAAGCATTAGAGGTGTTTCCAGTTAGAAAGAGGCTTCTGCGGCCAGATTGCATTGCTAATTAGAAGCAGGGAGTTGCCTTCCCCAGGCACACACAAATAAGGTACTTGGGGCAGGTTTAGGAAGAGCATTCCCGAGAAAAGCAACAAGCAGCAGTTGCAAAAATATATGAAGTTACAGGGAAAATAGGCCCTCAAGAAAGAAAGAAAGAAAACAGTAAGTAGTCAGTAAAAATGATGCTGATCAGGAGCACTGGGGAGGACTTGGTGTTCTGCAGGGGATACTTCAGAAAAGCAGTTCTCTCCCTTTCCCTCCTGCCCTGAGGGCATTAGCACAGGCTACGTAGGAACCGGTTCTCAAACACAGTTTGCCTGCTGCATGCACTTCAGCAAAACCAGCCGTAACTATGCTGAAGCCTGGAAGTCTGCCCAGTGCTCCCCTGGCCCCGCTACAGCTGCAGCCAGGGAGGACCACAGAGAAAATCCTTCAGGTAAGAACTAAATGGCAAAGTGCACCACGTCCCAGCGACGCCCCAGGGGAGAGCTTTGCTGCAGTGGGGCAGGTCTAAAGCAACGCCTGTGTTGCACACATCACATCAGTCCTTCCACCCCTCTTATCGACTCTGGATATTCATCTTTGTTTCCCCCTGAAGAAATATCTATCTTCCCCACTCCTAACGCACTGCTATCCTCAACTCTCTCATCGTGAAACTGGAATTTACAGGAACATTAAAGGGAAAAAAATATATATTAATGTGCAAATCACTATTTTACTGGCATGGACAGACTTTGTAATTTTTGTACCATTCTATTTGCCGCATAGCAAAGGTAATTTGTTAAGGTCTTATTTTATTCTTACCTCTTAGAACAAAGACAGCCAATAATGTGTGTGGGGTCCTCCTTCGGTTTGTTTTTGATGGCCAACCTTTTTACTTTAGGAAGGTTAGAGAAATAATAATTGAACCCTCTTTGGGTAACAGCCAGAGGTTGCTTTCCTTAAGCTGCTCCAGATTGTTACAAGGCAAGGTTGAAACTATAGGCTTTCACATGGCATTTGGAAAGTAGGTGGTGAGTCAGAAAGGCAGCAAGACACAGGAAGGCTGCTCCGGGTGGCAGAAGCAACAGGGTCAGAGAGAAGGCCAGGTTAGCTGAGCAGAGCAGGGCAACGAGGGGAGGTTATTTAGTGAGGCTGAGTTAGCCCAAGGAATCCTGGGGAGAGCTCTTACAAACAAGAAGGGCAGTTTTGAATTGCAACAGGGAACAGTGGAGTTATTTGAAGTTGAGAGCTTTGAGCCTGTGCTTCCTGATCTGGGAGGCTCTGGGTGGGAAAGTCACATTTCCTCTGGGACTGTAGAGGAAGCAGCAGCAAGGAGCTGAAACCTGGAACAAGCCATCAGAAAACTGCAGAGCGGAGCTCTGGAATGGACCAACAGGCATTAGGCGTGTGATGCTGAATAGCGGCCACCCCGGCTCTGCCAGAGAGCAGTTTGTAGCACAGTGGAAGCTAAATCTCAACTCCAGATGCATGGGACTGTGCCACTCTGCACACAGTGCGATGGTTGGGAAGAGGCCAGAGAGCAGTAAGGGAAATGGAAGATACTTTCATTTGTTCACAAAAATCACTCCTTCTTTCAGATAATTCTGTTTAAACCCCTATGCTGACACCGCAGGTTCATTTCGCTAGGAATAGCAGAGAGATTTCAATCGGTATCACAGTTACATTGTTGTCTAGAGAAGAACTAACCCAAAACAGAGAATCCAGAGGAATCAAAAAAGGAGTGAGCCAGGCAATCATACAGGCACGGGTACAGCTCAGAACAGACGTGGATGGAGACTGAAAACCTGCACTGGGATGAAGGACAGTGATGGGGAGCCACGGAGAAAAGGAAACGGCAGGAAGGGGATGGGATCCCTATCCAAAGGCAGAGTGATGTGGTCAGAGAGAAGCCCAACTCTGTGCAAATTGTGCCCAGCTTTCTGAAAGCGTTAGCTTGTGGAACGGCCACACCTGCGCTCAGTGCTGTAAATTATGCATTTCTGTAAGGTGATGTCCTTTTGTGGTGTCAAAAATCTGACATAATGCATTAATAAAAATAATGAGAAAAGAACTGAAGGCTTTGGAGATTTTTAAAAAATACTCGTTAAATTCCACACAACAATATTAATAGACCTGAATATTTTTATAAATAGGGGGGGAAAAAAAAGCTGTCAGCTGGTTTGTTTGCTTGAGTACTACGCCTGGGACACTCTGAGCCTGTGTTACTGCACATCACCAGAAAAATCATCTAAAACAAATATGTATCAGGGGAAGTTCTGATATTCCACTGATCTAAATATTTGACACTTTAAGTTAATCTACATTTTAGACATTTATCAAACATCAGATTTTTCTTCTTTGACTGACATTCAAGATCCAGTGAACTGGTGAGCATCTTTCCCGGTCCATGATGAGGGAGGTAAATTCATTATTTTTGTTATTCAACAGGATTAGCAGCCTAGATTCAGGTTTAAGTGATACAGAGGGGCATTTACTAGTTCTAAATGACTTAATTCCTTGAAAACAGTCTTTTTTAATGTGCTGCTAATTAAAATATTTAAGAACCCACTGTAACAACATTTTGAAAATAAACCAGAAGAACCAATGTAAACAAAATATCATTTTACAAACCAAACGGAATCACTTAAAATCCACTGTAACTCTATGTTCCAATAAAAATAAATATATATACAGGTGTCAAGTTAAGATTGTCAAGCCTTCTCCCAAGATACCACCTAAGAATGAACCAAAAGCTCAAATTAACCCCTCATACTTGCTCCTACTTTTTGGAACAGGCAATATAGTTTCCTGTGTAGCATCTACCTCTGATGCCCATGATGCTACTCAAGAGCACTTTAAATGGAGGAGAAGGAAAGTCTCCAAGAAATGCCCTGGTGGAAATTCACCAGAAGTATTTCTGTAGGATTGCAGCGCACTGCTATCAAACATTATGTCTTCAGGTTTTTATTCATCACTCCTAAAAGCTAAGAGATCTTCTTTGCAATATGCTTTCTTATATGCTGATAGAAATCTAAGGAACACGCGCTGTGCAACATAACAGTGTTCAGCAGCCCTGGTCCTCTTAATCACTTTTTCTGGCAAACGATTATTTTTCCTCATCTCCAGTACACCATGGCGACACAATATTACATAAAGATTATGTTTTAGAAGCTACGAAATTTTTTTGCTCCTTAAGTTCAAACTTCTTTTTCACATTCATTAGTTTCTTAATCCCTAGAATATTTTTAGCACTGCTTAACTGTGGTGTGGGCAGAATAAAAGCAAAACATTGAGGAATAATCATTCAAGGTCAGGTGCATGAAAGAAACCTTGTGCCTCTGAGCAGACTGATCCCTCCACCTGGAAATAGTTGCTTTATAGAACCTGGTATTTGCACATTTCAAATCCCTGTCTCTTCTTGCATTCAGCTCCTCCAACACACCTAACTAGTCTGGGCAATTCAGGTGGAAGAAATGAGTTAACAGCTCATTTCCTCTTCATTCACTGCTATTTCCATATAGTTTTTGAGTCTTCAGTTTTCAGTTTGGGAGATGTGTTCTTGGCCACAAATGTGTGGAGCATACTGTTGAGGAAACACTTTCACCTATATTAAAAAGTGTAGTAGCCACTGCATGGCTTCATCTGTCTCACAAGATAACATAACCAGCCAGTGAAAAGAGATACTCAGCATCTAGACGATAAACAGGTGGGGAGCATCAGATCATAGGTGCAGAGCTTCTTTCCATTCTAGAAAGCCATTGTTTGCTGTGCACAAGCCAACACTGTGCTATTTGAAGTGTAGTTAAGAAAGTTCTTCCTTCAGGATTTATTTTGGTTCCAAATGAAAATAAATAAATGGGATAGGTGCTATTTCACCATTAAGAAGTTAATTTTCTCCATGAATGGAATACAGGTGGTATCTTCAGGATAGGGAAAAATAAAAATAAAAAAGAGAAAGAGAAAAAAAGAAAGTTGTATTTCCCAAATAATCTAGGTCAGTAGGTTCCCCACCTTCAGAATGCTGGCAGAGATCAGTACTAGTACAGAAGACAGGAATGTGTTCCTAGGTGATCTGATAAAGCTGGAAAAGCCTTTTATTGATCACCAGAATGGAGTTACGTTTTTGCCATAAGGTCTGAATCTTCATGAATGTCTCTCATCTTTCAGCAGTCTGTTCACTTGTTGGTTCTAAAAACTCTGAACATCTTGGCTGTGTCATCCATATTACGATAAAACTCAGCACT
Source organism: Pavo muticus (assembly GCA_016647715.1). NCBI lineage: Eukaryota > Metazoa > Chordata > Aves > Galliformes > Phasianidae > Pavo > Pavo muticus. The sequence goes on along the minus strand of JACDJE010000271.1, from coordinate 252,052 downwards.
ATATTTTGAAATGTCTTAAAATTCAACAAATTTAGGCAAAGGCGAAGAACACTGCATTTTCAGCTACTTCCCTCTTCACTTTTACAACAAAGATCATCTTTGTTGATGGAAAGGTCCAGACAGCTGTTAAACCTTGAAAAATTTTTTTGTGAAGACATCATCCCAGCATCCAGTAAGCATCTCCCAGAGGCCTGTAAGGGAGGGAGTCACTGGGAACCACTTCCTCTCCTGTTTTTCAGATAGACCAAGGTGGAAGAGTAAGAAGGCATAGCCTGCATTCTTTTTTTCTCACTCTACTTGCAAGTGGATATAAAACTCAGAGATGACAGCGATGCTGTCAGAGCAAGATTGTGCAGTCATCTTGACTGTGATACTGTTGAAGAGAAAGGACAAAACTCTACTCCAGCAGTTCCCCCAACAAACCTAACTTGTCACAGTTTTTGAAGCAGGAAAGTTGCCGCAAGTTTCTTTGCAGTACTGACAATCATAAACGTTTCTCATGCGGGTACAAGATGTTCCACAGATCAAAGATCAAACAAGGGTCAGCGCAAAGAAATAATGTATTGCCTTCATGAAAGGATCTTGAAGAGCTCCTCAAAAAAGCAAATTCAATTAAACTCAAATATTATTTTATGTTCCTACTGCAGAAGGAGCAATGCAAGTCAAGTGAATGCCAGGTCTTAACCAGCTGGGCAGAAAGCCAGAGGGGCAAGAGGGTGTCAGATGGAATTTAGGCCAGGCAGGCAGGAAACACCAAGAGGAAACACCAGCAGCAGCTGTAGAAGCAAAAGAATGGACAGAAGCTCTAAGACAAATAATAACAGGCAGAGTGGCAGCAGTAGCAGATGTCAGAGTAATGCTTTCTGGAGGGGGAAGGGATGGCACTTGTAAAGAAAATATATTATTATTATGTTTTTAAATGCTTTGTATTAATTATCCGAAAATGGATTATGGATCAGCTTGGGTGGAAAGAGGCTCAATCAAGCAGCCACCCAACATGTGCAGTGCCCAGGACAGGCACTGCTGCTGATGCGAGTTTCACGCATGGGTTTGAATTCTCCCAGTGGTTTGTGGAAATAATGTTAAAACTAATTCTGGAAATGTTTAGTAGATTGATTCCTTATTTCTCTAGTGGTTTTACTGGTCTTCCTTTAGGGTTCTATAAAGTGTAACTACCAGGGATAAGAAGGAAATTCTGCTCTTCCAAAAGATGCTGCAATACTGCTTTTGTCAGGCCATACTTTATAAGCTAGTTCATATATTTTAAGTCTGTTGATCAGTTCCATCAGTTGATTAACTTCTAAGCGAGATGCAGCACTTGCATGGCAATAGACTGCATGCAATACTTTTCCAATTAAAAATAAATCCACTTCTAACCAATATGACTTCCTCATCCAATTTCTTGGGACCTTTACTGAACCTCACCTTATATTTGTAACTACAACATTTCAAAGTTTTCCACTATCTAATACATGAAGGGACAAAGCACCTCTGTGAAAATTCCAACTTAGGTTCCTGAAACAGCCAAAATAGTACGTAGAATACTATGAATGCTTAGGAAAACAGCAAGGAGCATAACAGAAAACATCATGTCATTATATAAAGCCATAGCTCACCCATCTATTGACTATACCCTGTTGCTTAGCCCTGTCTCAGAAAAGGCATAAACTAGAGCAGGCACAAACAAGGGTAGAAGGAATGATCAAAGGCATGGAATATCTTTCACAAATGAAATCACAAAATAGACCAGAAAGACCAGAACCTTCCAGGCATGAAAAAGATGCCACTGAACAGGACGCAACCTGAGCATCATGGAGAATCAAAAGTCTTAGATTCTTGTGCCAATGTCATTCTTCTCCAGCCCCTTGTCATTGTGTTTGGCCAGCAGCTCCAGGTTTAAGACCATAGCAGTTTCTGAGTTCAGCTCTTTCCTTTCTCAATCACTTTTCTGAGCTTAGTCTTTCCGTACAATGTGTTGGTAGCATAACTCTGCAAAACTAGCCTGAGTCACCTCCTCAGTACTCTCTCATCTCCTTGTTCATCTGAATATTTGCTTTTCCCAGGAATCATGCAGTAACAGATGGCTTACCTTCAAGCACAACTCACAATCTTTCTGAATTTCATTACAATGAACTTCTTTACTGTACAGCCTGTCTGTTAGAAAAGACCCTTCTCCACTCCTGAAGCTTCTACAATGGAATGGATGTGTAGGGCTGAAAGTGTTCCAAAAGGCTGGATTTAGTGCTGTACCTACATCTCTAGCAAAAGTGTGTACAGAATAACCCTTCTTTTCCCAGGAAGATGCAGAATCTTTGCTGGGTGAAGACACTCCGAAACCTGGTGACGTTCACCTCAGCCTGGCACTATCAGAACCTGCTCGTCACAGCTCAGTATGTTGTGGCCGAGCAGAGGAAATGCTCATGCTCTCCTTCCAGAAAGCACCATGAAGGGCTGAGGACTTCCTGTGGGGCACTGCTTGTTCACTGCTCTTCCTCTGCTTGCAACACTCTCTGTCTTGTAAATCATCTGTCAGCAGGAACATCCTGCATGAATGTGAGGGACGGGGGAATACTGAAGGGCCATGATCTAAGGGTCACGGTCTACAGAGCCTGTGATCTTCCGCTGGCTTTGGAGGCAGAAAAGGACTCCTCCTCACACAGCTTGGGCCTCTTCCAGATCCATTTCTCGGAACAACCCATAGGCTCACATTAGCCTTTCCAAAAGGGTGAGCAGCCTGTGATGGAAGAGATAGTGAGCAGACCACTACAGGCAGCATTTTCACTGATGTCAACTATTTCCGCTCCTCCGTGCATGCCAAACTCACATGCTCAGTCTAAACAGACAGGGCCAACGAACATCTGGATGACACAGAATCAGGAGGTCCCAGCCCACAAACAATGCTTTGTGGTTTTACTTCTTATGCGCTTTTAAATACACTGAAGATAGCAGAGCAACAACTGAACAGAATATGTCCCTCCTGAACCTTGTTTCTCTCCTATCAGGTGTGATTCATTAAAGAGATGTAAAAAATCTGTCTCCCTTGCTGAATTTCTGTCAGATATGTGACTGCGTGGTCTGTCCCACTAGTACGCTATGAGTTAATTTCAACTTAATATCTTATAACTTAATATTAGCCTTTTGCAGGACTCAAAGAGGACAGAAGGGCCAGGGTGAAGTCCTGTGGTATTTGGTTATTGGCTGCATGTCAAAGGAGCATAAAAGCTCCAAGTATTTAAATGAGGCAGTTTATGGTCATTGACAGAAAGCCTTCACTAAAGGCATGACACAAATGTAATGCTCCTTTAATAGTTATTGAATATTTACACCTAAAACAGCAGCAAGGAAAGAATGAACAGGGAAACAGAGTAAAATTCCAGGCTACATTTATGATATTTACCTATAAATTAAAATTGAGTTCACTAAAAGTAAAGAGGAAAATACAATGCATGTGTGTATGCCATACAGAGGATTTCCTTACACATCTTGCTTCCAATCTGAAGATAGAAATGCACAACAGTTACCTTCTTGTAGCACAAAATTGCCATTTTTTTTTGGTATCATCATTTATATAACTATTATTTTACCACCTTTCACAATTCAACAATATAAATCAAGTCAACCTAGTGCCTTTCAAACACTTTTTCACCTCCAGTGTGCATGAATTTTCATTTATCAGCACTGAATCTGCTTATTTCTGTATTACCCATTTATCTAGCTTAGACAGGTATGTGTATGCAAGATTGTTATCTGTTGTATTTCCCATTTGACATGCTTCATCATGCAACTGACCTTTAAATGTCATTTTTGACAAAAATTTAAGTTAATGAATACAGATTGCTGACTACTTGTAATACCACCTATACGGGATCAAATTCTCCTCCACGTTAAGTCAGTGACACTACTGGAAACTATATATACATTCTCAGAAGGAAAGAAATTGAGTAAGTGCTAAGAATTATTCACGTAATTATTGATGCATGTTTTAGTGACGCTGTCAAATGAGACATTCATGCCAACCTAAGGACATCCTACAACGTTAATCTGAAATCAGCATTACTAATTATACGCTTGAGACATCTTAAGTCCGGCATGAATTAAGCGGTCCCAAGCATCCTAGCAGACACCCATCCCACAGGAGTCAACTAGCGGCACTTTGTATAACGTAATCCCATCAGTACTCTACGCTGCTTTGTTTACGTATTACATGTTGATGAGTTTTCATAAGACTATCATGGACCAGTTTTGCCAGCATACTAAAAAGGGATAACTACAGAAAATATTTCATACAGCATGTTGACCTGTGCTGTAACTAATTTACTGTTCTAATGGAACTTCACAAGGAAGTACAATTAAGTCACGATTTACAGCTTTCCACCCCACCCTAAGATTTTTATGTTTGTAATAATTTAAAACCAAATATGGATGTTTTAATGGAGTATCTTTAATCCTGTGGCTATTCTGTAAAATAGACCAAATAAAATACATTGCCATCCACAACAACCTTTTTTTCACTGACAGATTGTGAAGTACTTAACAAATAAAATCTTGTTATCCTGGCTACATAAAGAGCTCAATTTCTCACAGAAGCATGAAGCAATTTCAGTTTAACCCAGTGTGTAAAACCTGTACATTGGATCTTGGGAAGACTCTTTTCAATGTACCTATACAGCTTAAATTAAACCTGTGTTTAAGATACTTCTTCAAGGAGTAGCAAGCAATTATTCCAGTGGTTGGTGACCCTGCCTGTGGCAGGGAGGTTGAAACTAGATGATCTTTGAGGTCCTTTTCTACCCAGGCCATTCTATTATTTCCTTCCTTTTGTGAGGTTACATGAGGCCTTCTTTAGTGCATGTGACTCTAATAGCAAATTTGAGGTAGATTATAGGAAGTTAGAAAGAAAGAGAACACGGTACCAGGCCTTCTGATCAGCAGCCTTACACCCGGTAATGATACACTGACACTGTAGAAAAAGCCAAGCCATCCTGCTTACCAGATAATTCTCTTTTCCCACTCAAGAAGGGAAACTGAGAGTTCTAGTATTAGTGTAGATGAAACACTTTCATTACTTTCAGGTTTTTGGGAATACCTCCCAAAGGATAAACAGCGTATAAAGCACCCCTTTTACAGCAATTGTCATGACCTGCAACTGCCACAACAACCTTACTCTCAAGAGCCAACAATATTTGCTTACTTTTGAGAGTATTTATTTATTTTTTTAATTTTAAATAATTGCTGAAGATGGAGAGGCAGGAAAAAGGCTGCTCTCCCTTTAAGCTCCAGTCTGGGTCCAGGTGGCTGGGCTGAGGTGTCGAGCACAGCTGTACTCCCAGAGCGAGAAAGATTTGGTATGTCCAAGAGCAACCCGAATCTCTGGTTTCAGGCGGGTGCTGAGTTTTTATCTTACATCACTCTAGTGAGATGAAAGCAGCTCATTTATAATGTTCTTGTCTGTTTGTATGAAGGATTAACAGTATGAAATACTTTCAATCCTACTTTGTAGGGATAGTGAATATTGCACTTTTCAAAAGATGGACCTATGGGGGGAAAATAGTTATGATAAGAGAAGAAAGCAATACATCTGTGAAGGAATTTGAGCAGTCGGAGGCCTAGAGAGTTTAGCTTGAACTACAGGCATGTGTTGCCCAAGTGTCCAGAGGGAAAGGAGGCTCAGAGAGACAGCACTGGAGATCAGAACCAGCCACCTTCCCCCACTCTTATTTATTGACAAATACCAAGAACTGCCAGAAGGCTTCCTTGATTCTCTTGTTTCAGAGGATTTTTAAGATGAGAACTTATTTCAAGGCGATGACCCTATTAGAAGATACCCTGAAAGACTTTTTTTTTTAACCTCCATTTCCTGTACAGTATGCAATTACTAGAAGGGTGGAAACTTCTGAACTCCCTAGGAGAGTCTGCTATGTCTGCCATTTCAGCTTAATAAAATATAATCTGAATTGCAGCATCTGTAAGACGGGCTTGTTCCACATCCAGCTGTTCTAATTCAGGTTATTCAGAGGATGAGGAGGAAAAGAGATTTGTGAGAGGGATGCTGAATTAACCTGGTAAGAGCAGCACTGCTAGATCTTCAGCGCTTTCAGATATTTCCCCTTCTCAAAGCAATTGAATTAGAAGGAATTGCTGCTACTGTGCTGACAGAATTCTGTTTTTCATTGATACATTTGCCGCGTTCATTATTTCTCTGATCTACCCTAGGATTTTCATGACATCAAATTAATCTCTTCATCCGGAAAGCAGGTCTGTCAGAATTCAGGTGCTGTGGAGGTGTTCCTCTGGCAAGTCTGCTCTGATGTATCAGCCTTTGCACCTGAGCGTGGCTTGCTTGGAATCCACCAGAGTGGAGCTGCATGCTGGCCTGGCTGCCCAGGAGCTGAGGACTGGGCTGAGTGGCAAGTAGGGATGTATGGGTGGTGCTCGCAAGAGTTGTGACTGCTCTGTCTGGGAGTTAAAGGCATGAAGAAAAAGTACAGAAGTCAAAACGGCAACTTGAATTGAGAAGCGCTGGGCATGAAGTTGTGCCTCATTTTTTGCCATTGCACCAACTGGTGGCAAACCCTGCTACTATTTTGCAAAGATTGGTATTTCTGATGTGTTTATTTCAGTTCATGAAAGAACAACAGCTTTCTGGAGCAGACATACTACTGGCCAGGGCATTCGGAGGGGTGATTACCCAGAAACAAAGGGGGACTGGAACACTCTCACTTGCCTATGCTGAACTCTCACTTAGCTCTTAAAAGGAGAGGATGCATTTAGCACCAAAATTAAGAAAACTGTCCAGCCAATTAACAGCCTCACAACATTAAGGTGAGAAAAAAGGCAAAATCAGGCACAGAAGAGTGGGAAAAGTAGAGAAAGTTTGAGCGAAGTGATTGCCAGTCCCAGAGCTTTTCTATCTATTGCTAGTTACCTTCCCAAGTTGTTACAGGCATAAAGAAAACCCATGCAACCCTGTCCAGGGAACCTCCAAGATTAGTTTGTTGTGAAGAACTGAAGCTCAATCAGAAGTTTTTATGGTAAGTTATGACTATCAGATAGTTTAGTACAGAGTGGAAAAGACATTTTAAAAAGTGAAACGATATATATTTTCCTTTTTAGCCAACAGCTCAAGCTAAAGGGAAGTGAAACCTTGTTCACTCAATGTGGAGCTTACAGTGCAATTTCTGTTACTGCTCACCTATAAAACAAACTCATTTAAGATACTTAAAAGAAAAAAAAAAGCTGGGCAGCCAAATCCATCATCACCTTCTTCCACAGGGATGTGACTGATCAGACGAGATTCTCACAGGAGTTACTCCAAATACGTGCATTGGAAACACCTACTATTTTCCAGAGAGTAATCAAAAGTTTCTTCAGTTGATTGCTCCTTCTGTTCAACTGTTGCTTTTTAATTGCTCTTTGGTAAACTGTACAGATTTACATTGACAAAAATAAATGAGAGGGGTCACTAGCAAACAATCTATGTTCAGGAAAAAATTACATGAAGGGAGAGAAGGGAGCATCTGTATATATGGCATAACATTAGAATCAGCTAGTAGGAAAAAACCTTTTTCCCCATTACTGATCATTCCCTTCCGTCTTATCATGGAACAAAGCACATATGAAACATCTGCCAAGTATTTATACATGTTTTTATATATTTACTGACACTAGCTGCCTTAGCAGCTCCCTGAGTTTCACAGCTGTAGGTACAACCTGTACATTAAATATGCTCTTACAGCGTGGCACAGTGAGGTCTATTTTCCAGCCATTACAGAAGGGCACAAGTGCATTAGTCCAAAAACAGCATTTGCACTCAGAAAACATCTCTCTACTGCACAGGGTAAAAGAAAGGTCTTCAGGAACCACAGAAATGGCTACAGATTACAAGACAGGGACTCCTTTATTTCCTGCTATACACTTCCTAAAGGCATTTGCTGACAAGGAATTTGCAAATCTCGTCTTGTTAACAACTTCAGTGCTCCTTGGTATTACTCAGATATAATCATCTGTATACCTGTCTAAATACAGCCTGGGAACTGCCGGCCTGCAGAGCTTCCTCCCTGTCCTTTCAGCAGCACTATGGCCCCGGGCTGACGGCCCTAACCTTCTCCCCAGTTTCCCTGCAGATGCTGCCCACTCCCTCCTCCCTAAGGTTAGTGTGGAAGGAACATGTAGTCCTGGGGTGACTCATACCCCACACTATCCCTTACTCATTCAGTTAGTTTCATTACGGTGCTGAACCACAGTGGACAACTGCTCATTTCAGTGTGAGCCTGCTGCTGCCTGAACAGTCCAGAGAAAAGAATAATGATGGAGACAAAGGGCCTGAGGTTATCTCCACGGATAAAGGCAGAACTCAGTTGGGACCCTTCTGAGGATGGGAGAGCATCTATATGATCGTGGCAGCCCTAATTTCAAGAACTTCCAAAAGTGCTTGTTAATTTCTGCACTAGTGCAAATAATTAGCCCTTTTCCCAGCAATGTTGACATTTGCTATTTTGCTTTCCTAACATCTCAATTATTTAAGAAAAAGATGAGACGGAGTATGCCTTCCCCAACCCACTGCCTTCTCTGAGGGAGCAGTACATGCACACAGTGCCATGAGCTCTCCTGCTGCGTGTGACCCTGAAGTCCCTACAGCACGGGATTTATCATCAAAACGATACCCCAGACTTTAACTCTGAATTATTTTAAAATTACGGGCATGCTTCTGTTACCTGAAAAGTGTTATATAGAGCTACTTATCAGAAAATACACTGCAAAACCACAGACTGAAAGGCCTCTAAGTGTGTAAAGTAAAACTTGAGAGGAAATGCAACCACTGAGCATCCTGTAGGGCAAAAGCTGGTTAAGAAAAATCATAAAAGAGAGAGAGAGCAAAGCAAGAGGAGGAAGACAGCAAGAAAGCACCATGGCAAAGCTAGTCAATGCCAGCTCCATGGCTGTGCTGGGCAGAGAATCCCACTGTCACACTGGGAGGATAGGGACAGCATCTGTACTGCAAAGGATCACACACACAAAACCATCTGATTTTCAGTGCTGAACCTGTGCAACAGCACATTTAAAGCACATCTGTGCTTTTGTTGTTGTCAATTCTCTGTCAAAATGAGCTAGAAAACACAAGAGTACATTTTAATCAAATATAAAAATGCACCTGAATTTTTGGTTCATGGAAAACGAAGCTCCTTGCTTTAGGGCTCCTGTGAGAATTGCACCAATGTAGTCTGGAGATGGGCATGCAGGATGCCCAGCCTTGCAAGCAGACAGACCCACAGATGCCCCTAACATGACAGACCTAAAATTAAACCTGCTGCACAATTGCTGATAGTGCAGGACCCTATTACCTCACCTTCGTATTTTCAGCCAGAGTTGCAACAGCTTTGTTTTGATTTGGTTGTTTGTATTCAGACAGCCTGGCACAATGTTTGAAATCACACGAAAACTAAAGTAGCAGGACAACTGCTTTCTAACTGTATAAGTGTTAATTTCTTAATAAGCCTGTTTGATTAACCAAGAAAACCCAGAGGACACACTGACTTTGTCTTGCTTCCCCTCCCCCAAATGCATTTTACAAAACTCCAGTAGAGCCTTAACCAAAACAATGTGCTGATATGAGAAGCTGTCTGCATTCCTCTTTTGCAATTCACCTTACACTCGACATGTTACTCGAAGATAAGCTCATCTCGATGCCAAAAAACTCCAGCAAGAGGTGAAGGCTTCTTTGCAGTGGGTAGAGTGCTGCACAATTTTGTCATGTTATTCAAAGCATTCCTGTGTGTCCCCACCCTTCGTGCAGTCCCTGTAGCAGTTCCTCTTCCAAGTGACCCCAGCACAGTAGGGGTGGAAACAACCCATCTCAAGCTTGGCTACTAGATACAAATTTATCTTCTCAATTCTCACACTCATTCCTCCTTATGTAGAAGAACAGTCCTTTAATGAGGACGTTGTGCTACATCTGCTCCTCTTCCCTTCCAGAGGCAACATTCAGGGTATTTCTCTCAGTGCAGGAAAGCACCCCAGTGTTCAGTGTTCTCCATCTCCTGAGTGGAGAGGGGACAGGGGGAGCTGTTTGCATTTTCTATTTGTATTATATTCTGCTTTACCCTAAAGGGAGGTACTTTCCACAAATAGCAAATCAAAAACCTTTTAAGAGTAGTAGAATAAAAAAGCTTTCCCCTGAATGCATTTATATGCATGCACACACAACAAATGGAACAACTGCAAAAGAAACAGCGAGGCACACTGAAACTGCCCTACTACATCAGCATAAGGAGCAGCAAAGACTGTAAAAACCTATGGTATGTGTGCAGGAGCTGACAACGCAGGGAATGGGTCTCTCACACACTTCAGTCTTCCCTTCTAACATGCACATATTATGGCCATTCACACAGAAAGCAGATTCCCATTATCCCAGTAATCTCACAGCTAGTGGGATAGCAAAACTGAATTCAACTTCCAGAAAAGGGGTCAGCTAAACTCCTTAAAGCTCAGGATTAGCAAAACTGAAGAAGAAATCCACAAATGCCAGAAGAAAATCTGAGAAAGCATTAGAAGAAGGAGTTACATTTACTCCTGAAGCAACTCTTTGGTATCTGCAATAGAAGGTCCAGCAGAGCTTCTGTGAGGACAGAAAATGCAACCCCGAGGAAAAAACAGTAGAGTTGGATATTTTTGATGGAACAGTGAGTTATTAACTGAGCTGATACTTGTAAAAAGAGATGTAGAAATTAATTATCAAAGTTGCACGTACAATTGAGGGGAACAATTCCATGTGCTTTCTCTTGGCACCCTACACCCAAATCACATAGCTTCTTTTGAAATTCCCAGCTCAGATGCTATTGTCAACTTTTCAGGGGAAGGGTGGCAATGCGTATGTATAGCAGGATCCTGGCCCCATTCTGGGGCTTACTGCAGTAATACTAATAAATATCTCCAGTAGAATTAACCATTCATATCTGTCAGGTGTTCATCTAATTGAAAAACAGAGGTCTCTCTCATGCTCCACATTCAGAAATGGCAATTACAAAAACAACTTTAAGAGAAAATGTGAAAGTGGGGTGAAAACATCGATAGATGAACATATAGAAATCCAGTGACATAAATAACAGCAAGTGCTTCAAATGCTAAAATAAAATGGAATAGAATTCCACAGTTTCTACCTTCTTTCCAATGCATGCACATAACTGATGTGTCATACAGGCAACACTTCCAAAAGAGTCCCTTGATTGTGAATTACCACCTGGTGCAGTTATTAATGTTATCTGAGAAAGATGAGAGCCATTAAGTAATAAGCTACGCACATTTTCAAACATATAGAAATGAAAGAGATGTTCTAAAACTAAATGTAGTGAAATGCCTGTGCTCTAAGTCTACAGCGATATTTCATCTCCAAAGAAACTAATCAATAAAATCTGAGCCAGGGTAAGGCTGCAAACAGTCCTGTCACCAGAACACATCCAGTTCTGCAGCGGAATCCAGAAGCTGCTAAGAAAACAAAGGAACACTGTAAACTTTTTGTTTAAAATAAAATCCAAAACACTAATTGATTCGTTTTTTAATAGTTCCATTTTTTTTATCAGACACTTCTGATCTACTTATTCAAGTTGTGGGGTTTTTTGTTTTTTTTTTTGTTTCTTTCCCCTAGGAAAATATCAAAATTTCTCCAAACCACATGAGGAAACGAATGTATGTCAAATAATTTCTTTTGGGCCAGTTCAAGGGCTGCATCGGGAGACCTGGGTGGCAGAATCTGAAACTGAATTTGCTCATTTCCTCCTTTATTAACTGATGAAGTCAGTCTAGAAATATTAATAGTTCTGGGTTTGCATAGTTTAAACTCCCCCTCCCTTTAAAGTGTGCATGTTCTGTATGCGTACAGAGCTTCTTAATATTTTAAAACACGCTCTATAGAAGATAAATCTGTATGTTGTAAAGTGCTGGGCAAGCTAATATTTTCCTCTCTATTACTTGAGAAATTAGAGCTATTACTTGAGAAAGTAGAGCTGTTGAAAGCAGTATAATGAAAGTCACAAGGATAAAAAAGAGCAAATATTTACCAGATAAAGAGCCTGAATGTCACACTTCTCAATGCAAGAAGCATTATGACATTGCTTGTCTAATCTGGGCTCTGCTAATCGGTCTATTGCACAAGGAAAAATCTTCGGGAGTCCTTCTGGGAATGTCTCACATCATTCCCTATCAGCTGTTGACATACAAATACTCTGGTAATGAAAATATTTTCATTCCTTCATAACAGCATTCCCTGTCCTCTTTAATGTTATTTTCTCTCTTTCTAAAAACAAGCTTCTGTGTGGGGTTTCTGAACTAACGGACCTGATGCCATATATCAAAAATGCCCTGTGTTCCTGTCACACTTGCCAGGAGTCCACCCAAAAGAGACTGAATGGGGAAAAAGCCCAAGGATTTATAGCAGCAACATTTGAAATTCATTTCTGGTCTGAGTCATTTCGAAGGACTGTAAGTGCAGCTAGACTAGAGCTCGGCAGCACCTGTGCTGCCTTTAGCCTCCACTGCTAGTAATATTGAAGCTGACTCAGGATCCAGCTACATGCTGCAAAGGGGCAGGTTTGCAAGCTCCCAGAAACATTGCAAAGTAGAGTATTTTAGCCAACTCTATCACCTTACCAAAAACGAATGTTAGAGAACAAACAGCTGGAAATCCTGGGTGTCCTTCGGGACTCCTATCAGACTTTCTGAAGCATGGGCTCAGGCCCGCAAACTGTGTGGACATCAGTGATGTGCTGCTGGAGGTGAACAAAATGAGGTTGCAAAGACTTCCAGCAATTCCTTCCATGCACGCTGCTCTGCCTCTGAGAGGCGTTGGCTGTTCACACAGACTCTGCAGAGGCCATGCTATCCTCTCTCCTCTAACAGCACATCCTACTTGGGACAACTTTTATTTTCAGTGTACTACACTTTTAGGCATTTACAACCCCCCTTTGTACACAAGCTGTCATCTCTGAAGATAGGATCAAATTCTGCTGTGCATAAAATCCATGCAGCAGTCACTGCTATTGCATCAAAACAATGTCTTTTGGAAATTATTTCAAAAGCTGATACTTCCATATTGTGCTAGATCCTGTGCAGGTAAATACCTCTCTTCCCTTGGGAAAACCACATCTAAATACTGCTTTTAAATTATTTGACTTTTTTTTTTTTTTTTTTTTAAATCCCTTCAATACCTCAGCTCTTCCAAATTCAAGGTCTGCAATACGATGCAGCCTCCTCCAGCCCACTCTCCCCTGGGGACCTCTGCCTCCATCCACATCCTGCTGCCCAGGTTGTAACATTCCTTTCTGCACCCTATCACTGTCACACTCCCCTCCTGGAAACAGGTGCAAGAAGATTAAAAACCCACTCATTCAGCTGGGATTTTCATCTGTTTGCACCTTCCTCTTTGCCACTCCTATGTGTCAACATCTCTTGAGCAGAAGGTGGTGGGAAGTCGCGCTCATGTTCACGTTGCTTGCTGTTTATAGCATGAAACAGGAGTTATTTTCTGAGGGACAGCAGAAGGCAGGAGAATGTTTAAAACACAAGTTTTACTTACATTTTGTTGGACTTCTTTTTTGAAACTAAAATTTCATTTGAAATGTCAGCATTAACAGATTCTTAAATTAAGGGTTATTTTAATTACTCTTTGATAAATACATTGGTGTTGTGCTTTTTGATTTCTACAGCTCATTTCTGAAAACGTCAATATTACCATCAACCCAACACGATAAGAGGACTGAAATGTGTTACCATTTTTGCTGTGAGCCCATAAGTTGCTTTATGTCAAACTGTCATTGCAAAACAAACAAGTGTATTACTTTCCTCATTCAATCTTATATGTCTGGAAAAAGAGAAGTTTAAAATTCTATTCAAAGGAAATGATTTCAACATTTAGGCTTTCAGAAGTAATTCAAGAAATTTGGAGAGTGTAAAATATTGTTCTTAACAGGTATCTATTTATAAGTAGTTTTGGCTTTGATAGATAGGAGAGAATGAGAAGGCATAACAAATGGTTTTCCAATTATATATTCATGTATTAAAAATACCACTACTTTCATGAACAATCCTGTGGTGTTTTCCAGTGAGTGCTAGAATGTCTCCAAAGCCCCTCAAAGTTTCTTAAAAGTAGCTGAGGAAACATTAGGTTGAGGACAATCCGCTGTACTGCAGCATTTGCAGTTCTTGGTATGCACCACAGCAGGACAATACAAGCATTTGCAAATATTTGCTGTCATTTCTGCCTCAGGTACTGCTGAACATCATGACCAGCCACAAAATGCTGAGCATGCCCATGCTCTTCTCTAGTCCTCTGCAAAATTTCTGCTTTGAAGTTTCAGAGGCTATGAAATCAAAGCCTAAGGAAATATTCTGCTTTGCCGTTTGCCCTCTTTTTGTCCCTGTGCTTCAGATGTTTGTTCCAAATCCCTTCTGCAATAGTGCGAGCTGTGCAAGGTGACTGAGTAGGCCACCCAGCTTCCTGCTGTCTCCTTGCTGGGAGGCAGTAATGCCACAGCATGGGGAGCAAGTCACAGAGCTATCACGTAGCTCCCTCTCAATTTTGGCTGATTCCTGCCTAATCCTTATCTCTTCTTCACTTTTTGTCTTGTATCTCCTAACCTGGCCCCTGGCCTCTCCACATTGAGAAGTTATATGGTAGCCACAGCCAGTCACTGGGTTTTTCCCGGAGGCACATACAGCCTGCTCTAAAGAAATTTTCCATCTGCAGCCTCATGTTGCTTCTCTTCACCTCCCCCAGCTTTAACGTGATCTAGTGAGCAAATTACATCCCTCATCCTGAGAGCCAGCATGGGTACACACATCTCTCTCAGACGAAGTCAGAAAGAAATTAGGGAAGATTTCTCTCCTTAGCTCCACTCATATGCAGGGCCCTTTAATATTTCATTTATAATTTAACTTGGTATTACAGAAGAGCTATGTGTATATTTAGAGGCAAATCTTTTGAGAAATTGGGTAGTTCTACAGGATATGTAATTGTACTAATTTTAATAAGGGGCATGTATCACCCCCAAGCTTCCACAGTCTGAAAGTCTGCTGCTTGAAAAGTCACATTTTCCCTTTAAAGGGAAGAGGGAAAAAAAATCTTTGTCCTTCAGAATCCTTAGATGTTTTTACTGATCTTTTGTTGACCATCTTGTGAACTCAGAAGTCTGATGTCAGCTACTCTATAGAAAGGATACAGGCTGTTCTACCATAACTGGAATTATTTTTAAACACTTCCCCCTCACAGGCTAAATCCTTGGAGGCTAAGGGGGAAGACAGACCAAGTGGGTTTATATCAAGAACAGAACAGCCTACAAGAATATAGTTCAGGAAAAAATAAGGAAAGTATGGAGAAAAAACACATGCTATACGAACTCATAGTGAAGGTATTTTGACAGGAGAGACAACTGACAACTTATTTCTGGATATAAAAGCTCAGGTCAGATAGATCAATTAACGTGCATGAATGCATACGTTCACCCCAGTCCAATTATTTGCAGATTGATACATCTAATGATTATTATTAGTAGTTATGTATTTGCTAAAATAGTCACAGCTATTTGAAAGAGCCTCTCAGACCTTTGCTACCTGAAACTGAAACTTCTTTACATATATATGTAAGTTTTCCTTTAATTTAAAATTCCAGACAGAGCTTCAAAGGAACAAAGTAAAATAAAACCAAATGAACGATCTTTCCATGCTTAAGTAGCTCAGCCATGACAAAGAATGGGAAGAAAATTTACCAGGGTGAGTTCAGACAAATCACAAAGGACTTCTGAAAAGAATATTCACGGCAGGATATAACAGTAAGCAAGAAACAAGCTCAGTAAGATTTTACTTGAATGGATATATGTTAATTTGTGAGCTTCTTTTTCGTTCAATTTGCAGATTTTAGTTTCAAATTGATTTCAGCCTCTCAGGTTGAAATGAGAGGTGACCATAAGCCTACAGGCGTTATGCAAAGGAGATGAAATGATGCAGAAATTATGATCAGTGATAAAAATATCAGAAACAAAAGAACAATGCTCTCCTTTAACTCATTTTCAAAACTGTTATAAACAAAACAGAATAACAAACAATACTGTCCAGCATTTGTAACCAGCTGTATTCTCAATGTCAAGTTGTTGATACTTGCTTTTAAAAAGCTACTCTCTCACTTGTTTCTCCTGCAGTTCCCATGAGGACAGTCAGAACGCTGAAACTGGAAGTGGCTTTTAGTGTAATGACCAGTTAGCATTCCTGCTCTGTCACACACATCTGTACCCTATACCCTCTTTTCATACTGAATTCTCCCACAGCCAGCTTAACAACACTGCAAGGACTGCCAAATAGTTCCAAGTCTTACTGAAGAACACCAGTCTGATCTTTACTAAACTCATTTTTTCTTTGTTTTAGCAACTTCTAGTACTTTTGAGAAAGTCTCAGCTCCTACAAACACAGAAGACCACGTTGCAAACCCTCATCTATTTCCCTTACAAGGTGAGGGCTTTTGTTCTCGGGGCTGCAGATAAAAATTAAAAGTAAAAATAAATTACAGTAGAATACATTGCACTGAAATAAACTTCAGGTGAATACCATGATTCTGGGGACTTCTTTAACTTGTGGCTAATTCTGAAGAATAGATACGTAGGTGTGTAAAACCATGACAATGAATTTACAGCTGATTTTAGATTTACAGCTAAACAACTCAGAGCAGAGAGAGAACATACTGCAAATATATAAACTACATCCCTGGTTTAGTAAACTCTTTCAGGTTTTGAGCAAAAATCTGCAATCCTTCAACACTGTCAAGTGACGATTACAAAATGCAGCCAAACCTAAAGTTTTCTGTGCTGTCCACTACAACAAAGAAGAGGTAACTCCCAGAAGGGACAAAGCTACCAATCAAGTATTTTAATCTCTTCACCTGAAATTTGCTGAAGACCTTGATAAAACTGAACTCATCACTGCACCTGAGAGGGTCCCTGTGTCACTGGAAGCAGGCAGTCTACCAGATTTCACATCTTGCAGAATGTTGTCATAGCTTTTCTCAGGGTCCTTCCAAAATGTTGTGTCTTCTGAGATGTTTCTCAGCGGGACTGAGGATTTCTGTTCAAGAAATAAATACACACTCCCTTCTGAAAACAAATGCCATGTTTTCAGTAAATAATTTGCCTTCAGACGTAGAATAATACCTACTTATACACTCGGAAGCACAGCAAACCTTAGATTTTTTACGCTAATAGCACAGATTTAGTCAATGCTGCTTTTAATATGGAAGCAAGCTAGAAAGTATTCTTTGCTGAATCTGACACATTACAGAATGGTTATAGTTTTCAACACTTTTTTTTTTGTTGTTGTTCCCAATATGGCACTCTTTAAGTGCATCTCTTCAGCAGGATTGTTGAAGTATGAAATATCCAAACTTGCTTTGGGCTTTCTTACAGAACTTCTAAGTCTACCATTCATACACTCAAAGGATTACAATAGTATTTTTAGGGAACTTTAAACAAGAACATATATTCTTTAGCAAATCCTCCCCCTCTACTCTGCCCTGGTAAGGCCTCATCTGGAGTACTGTGTCCAGTTCTGGGCTCCCCACTACAAAAAAGACAGGGATCTCTTGGAAAGAGTCCAGCGGAGGGCCACAAAGGTGGTGAAGGGCCTGGAGCATCTCCCTATGAAGAAAGGCTAAGTGAACTGGGTCTGTTTAGCCTTGAGAAAAGAAGACTGAGAGGGGACCTGATCCAGGTCTGTAAATATCTAAGGTGTGGGGAGCAAAGTGGCGAGGCCAGACTCTTTTCAGCAGTGTGTGGAGACAGGACAAGGGGAAATGGCCAGAAACTGGAGCATAGGAAGTTCCGCACCAATGTGCGCAAGAACTTCTTTACGGTGAGGGTGACGGAGCACTGGAACAGGCTGCCCAGGGAGGTTGTGGAGTCTCCTTCTCTGGAGATATTCAAGACCCGCCTGGACACCTACCTGTGCGACCTGGTGTAGGGAACCTGCTTTGGCAGGGGGGTTGGACTCGATGATCTCTGGAGGTCCCTTCCAACCCCTATGATTCTGTGACATGCATAAGTGTATTTCAAATTTACTGGGATGGAGAATAAGACAAGAAAACATATCAGAAACTGAAGTAGGGTTTAGGTAACTGCCATGTGTGTTTTAGCCATCTGACAGTGGCAGACATTTAGAGCAGAATCTCAGCCCCAGCGAATGGAAGCACAAACTTCACTGCAAGCTTCCAGTGCAGAAATGAAGTGCAGGGCTGGCAAGAGAAGATTGCCATGGGCAAGAAGAGGTGATGGAGATTTTCACTGCCTTTAGCTCAGCTCACGCCTGCACTGTTCAGTCACTGGTATTCACATAAACTGAACTTTGCTTTTGTCTTGATGTCTTTTGGATTAAAAGTAATAAAGCTCTTTTACTTGTGGATCCTGGTAGTAAAGTGTGGAGTAAGACAAGACAAATACATAGTCAGCCCCAGTTACACGTTTTACATGTGCTGCAAAACAGGCTTCACTTAGACTGATTCATCACTAAACATCTGTAAGGTTCCAGCAGGGGACACAAGGCTGCAGTCCAGCCCGCCTGCACAGACCTAATCACACAGCTGAGGCCTTGAAAGCTCGTCCTTTTCAACAACATCTACTTAAACCTCAACTTATTTTTTAAAGCAGATTTAAAGTGTTTGGGGGTCCCTACTGGGGCAAAGGCCAAATCCATGCGGATATGATCAGCTTGGGTAGGCCTCAGTTGTTGAGGACCACAGATAAGGATACTTGGGGTGGCACTCTGGTCTGCTCAACTGTCTGAACTGTCTTCTCTCTTAGGTTAGCAATTATTTAGCGAGTAACTAGGACAGGAAACTTCTCCCTACCCCCAGTTTATAAATGATTTCCTGTCAGTCCTTAGAAAAAGCAACTCAAAGCCTAAAGAAAAAGCTGTGAGTGGCTCACGTCTGAGCAGGGAACAACAGGAAGGAAGGACAAGCAGAGAGCTAATTGGCCTTTTTACACTTTGCCAGGGCAGCTAGAATGTTGTAGAAAAGTTTTCCTCCGTGGTGATACCCTGTCAGTCCCTTCCTCTCCTTCAGTCTGCCTGGTCCGTAAGCACAACTGTGTCAGATTTGACTCCTGCCTGACACCAACGGGTGACAGAATGACATTCTTCATGTACCAGCTACATTTAAATCTGGTTGCTCCACCATTTCCTAAGCATGACAGAAATAAGCAATTTTTCTAGTGGCCTCATTTACATAATTAAAACTGTCTCACAATCAGTACTACTAAGATCACCTTATAAGTCAATTTCATTTATTCAATTTCACAGTCAATAAATTGTCAGTCAAGCCATAATCCATCCAACACTTCTCAATGGTCTTCCTAAATCTTTATCAAAAGTTATTGCCTTTACTTTTTTCTGAAAAAAGCAGATTTCAGACAACAGCTGGTGAGACAATCACAAGCAGTTTGGCATCTAGATAACGAAACTGTTAGAAAATATTGCATTTTAGTAGTCCTAGTCCCAATACATCATCATGCTACATCCATAGAGACATACTACATAGGTACTTTTTCCAGAAACAGATCTTATGTGGTCCAGTACTTTAGATATTGAGTGTAGAATGTGTTTCTGTTATATTTCCTCTTGGACAATTTGGCTAGAGGAGTAGCTTTCACACATTTGTAATTACCCATCAAAACAGAACATCACATTGATTTTTACCTTTAACACATCACTCTTCAAATTATTTTAAAAATGTATATTTTGTTAGCTATCGCAAAGTTTGGCCATTCTGAATAAACCAGTTTTGTAGTGTGTACAAACTGCAAGGAGGATGAGAAGGAAAAAGCACACTACAGAAAATTCAGATTTCTCTACTGATCATCAGAAATTTCAAGTAAATTGTTACAATGGCTCTACTTCATCCAGCAGTTAAAGATGTGTCATTCTGCACAGAAGACAGACTTTTTTTTGTCTCCTAAAATATGTTTCCAGTTTAAGTTTGAAAAAATATTTCCATTGTGCCATATATGCGGTAATTCAAAACCAAAATGAAAGGATTAAAATCAGGGCTGCATAGAATGGTTTAAATTAAATTCAGGTAGTGGGGAAGACTGTCGTATCTGGCAAGCTCCCACTTACTGAGCTTTCTGGCCAAGAGGCAAGATGAAGCATAACAATCCTTACCTGCCAAGTCTAAAGCAATTTTGAGGCTTTTATTCATCTCTTAAAATAAAACGTTAATGCTCCTGGAAGCTTGCCTACCAACACAGTAGATCTCACCTGTCTTTTCTTTATCCTCACACAAACATACTATAGCATGTTTCAGAGTAATGACTGAAAATATTTTAATATTTTTTTTTCAAAATACATGTTATTTAAACTTGTTATCCATTACACTTCAATGGAAGACGTGACTAAATCATATTGGTATTTTGAAAATCTCAGTTAATAGGTTACAAATTATTGCTAGCAACATGCTGTATAAAGAGCTGAAATTTGGACTGTGGAATGCCCTTTTTCTGTCACCCTTCCCACACCTATAAACACTCTGTTGCCTCCACAAAGTTTTCCTAATTAAATCTACATCCCTCTTGAGTGGTTCTGTTTAAGATACTGCAAACAGACTTACTTATGATTCATATTAATACTACAGCCAACATGAAATCAGCTTCCCTAAACGCATAGTTTTGTCCCTGAATGGATTGCTCTTGGCTAAGGAGGGAAAGGATGACCAGAGCTCTGATTTACGCATACCAAACTCAGTCTTCCAGAAAATGCAGTAGTGTTGAAGAATTAAAGATTTAATGAGCTTATTAAATTCCTCAAAACAGTAATATTAAATTACTTTTTAACAACCATTTGAGAAGAAATAAAATATTTAAATAATACAGAGATTTGTTCCAGTCTTTTAAGAAGTTGAAAGATTTTCGGTTGGTACCAGTAAAAAAAACAATGCAGTAACAGCTTGGCCTAATAAGGTCACAGTTCATCTGTACAGACCATCTACCTTTAGGGAGGTATTTATTTCAAGCCAAGGAGTTCCCAAACTTCTTCTGCCCCATGTACAACCATCAGTAACAGCAAATATATTTACTGACCGCATCAGTTCCCATTTTGAAGGGGTTTGCACTCCTCCTAGTAGTACACTCATCACATTATCTAAGCTGTTGCATTCTGCAGCAGTCTAGAAATCATTATTTTTTGTGGAACCTGAACCAATTGCAGCAACAAAACACCAAGTCACAAGCATAGCTGTTGTGAGAAATTGCTGCCAGCTCTTGTCTTCTAACACTATTTTCCATCTCCCTTGAAGACAGGGTTTTTTTAGGATATATTGACTTAGAAATTTTGACAGCTTTGTCAAAAAGAAAAGTTTCAGATCATTCTGGTTGGGACTAGGAACATTTTAATAGGTCAAAGAAGATTTAGTTTTCTTTCATTGTTATAGATCAAGATCATGGCTGAAGAAATCCTGTGAGTTCTGAGCACTTCGGGGTGAACTGGCAGTAAGTCTTGGGACTATTAGTACTATGTATTCTGCAAGACAGCAGTTTAGGAAAAAAAAATGGTTAGCTTTGTTCATAGTTCGTCAGGAAAAAAATGGAAGGAGTGACTAAGCAAGCTTGTGATAAAAGCCGCTTTGGTTAAGAATGTTTTCTTTCTTGGACCACATTTCATGAAATGGGATAATTCTTGGAGACTAACTCTCAGCACTTGGCCATGGTAGGGAAAGTAAGTAAGGATGCCTGATGGCAAGGAGGTGATGCAGACTCGCCATTCTCCAAACTGCTCTCAGATGGACGCAGACTCCAGAATATTCAAATTTTCACGTTGACAGCTCTGCCAGGAGGAATCTGCCTGACGTACGGGCTGCAGAACCGAGGACTGGTTATGGATCATGGCAACTCTAAGCAGAGCTGACAGACTAGGGAAAGAAAACTGCACTGTCAAACAGAGAGTAAGCTTTCCTTTTTATTATTATTATTTCATAAAACTTATATCCCAAGTGACTTATTTCATGATGATTTCAACTGCCACACCAGTGACCTCTGTGTTCAGAATGTGTTTCCAGTACTGGCGCATGCAGAAAGCTTTCTTCTTAAATTACAGAGAGTTCAAATAAGTATAATCCTAAATGGGATCTCAGCTTCAGAACAGAATCAGAGTCACTTGTGCCATTATCAGATCATCTTCTCAGACAACCCGAGGTCAGGCCAACCTAGGCAATTATTTATAGTCATTTGTGTGGAACTCACGGCATTTGAAAGCCTCGTGAAAGCTCATCAGGCTGCACAGAACTCCAGAGGTCATTTCTGTTCCCTGTCACTATACCAGCTCCTCACAGGGGGGAGATTAGAAACACTGCTTTTAGATGGTAATATTTGGCTTATTAAGGAAAACGGATGTACCTCAGCCCACACTGAAGAAGTGATTCAGACTAATGCATGTGGCAAGGCTGTTCTGTAACATTAGACATTACAGTGAGAACAACCTTTCTATACGACTACAGGAAAATCCGTGAAATTACTCTGCATAAACACAGGTTACGACTGAAAAAATGGTGACCCAGGTGGGAAACGTACAGAAAAAATGAGGTTTATTGAGTTTGCACCCAGTTGTTCTTTTGAAGATCTTAAAAATGATGGACTTTAAATGACATGAGCAGCATAGGCAGGGTGCTGTTTGGACACCACCATGCAGCACTGGGTTCCTGCACACGCTGCCTTCTAATGGCTCAAGGTGGACAGATCTGACTGGATATGGCATTGTGAGGTCTGTGGAGAGCTCAGACTCTTCCCCATTTCCAAGCAATTGCCTGGTTTATTTGCCCACACTTTGCTTTGGTTTGTAAGTAAACTCACAGAAATCAGATAAAGAATCACAGTACATTTGGAAAGTATATATCCCACCTCCCAGTTACCAAAACACCACTAACTATTCTGGTACAAAGATAATAAAGGGCAGCTATGGAAGCAGAAGTGAAGGCAAAAGGCAAAAGTATTAGGTACTATACTAGGCAAAAGTACTACTATGATTACAAAATCAAAATTTATGAAATTTAAGCAATCTCCTCTTTAAGTAGGTACCATGAAGTGGATACTGTGGTCTTTCTCTGCTGACAAAGGGAGGAAAACAATCAGCTGTGTTAACGCTAGTCTTCCCTACAGCAGGCACCCAGCACCTCAGTATGTAAACACAACATCTTACCTGAAAGCATTTTCAGAACATTCTCAGTACAGTACCAGAACTGAATGGAGCACACATTAATGGGTTAAAGCACAATTCAGAAGGAAAGAGGCATTGACAGTACACAGTTAATGAAAATCCTGCAAGAGCTCAAGGACCAGATCCCTCCGTGTCTAATTTCCACATTTGTCTTGAGCTGTCACAGGAAATGTAAGTTTCATACATACATCTACTTCTCACATCCCCTTGCTTTTACATCTATCTATATATAGATATCATATATATATATATGTATATATATATAAGAGTTTAATTCTATTAAGCAGCTAGCTTTCTAGACCCCGTATCCACTTGTTGGCAGCCAAGTTCTACTGCTTCACTGACTTCATTCTTCATTTCTGTTCTGTCTTTTATCACCTCCCTGAATATCAGCCCCTTTATTCATATGCATGTGTTCATTCTTTCAGGCTACTGCTTTTAATTATTACATTGGTCCTGTGTTAAAAAAAAAAAAAAAAGAAAAGAAAAATCATTAGGATCACTCCATTCTCTTTCCCCACAGAATTTTAGTGGTGGATATAATATTGACTTCTGCTTAAATACACTGATAAAGCCTGTGGCAATGGAGTGCCTGCTTTATTATCTTCTTTTTGGGACAAAGATTGCAGTATACTCACCTACTTTTTAGAAATTTGAAAAAAGATCCTCAGTTATCCCCATACATCTCTCTCTCTTCAAATATTTTAACGGAGCTAGAGAAATCTCTTTATTCGCTGGCAGCCTCTTCTACCCGATATCACCCATGGCCTCATTTCAAAAGTATATTCTCTCCTTATGACAAAGCACATTATCTGCAGCCCTCACTCAAATCTTATCATTGTACTTACAAGTTCCCTTTGTATCCTTTATTTGCAAGTGTTTAGACAGGAGACTCATTCAGCCTACAATAACAAACAGGCTTTTTTCTTCAAGGGCTTTGTTCTGTTTCTGCAGAAGCATCTAGCTGGGTTTTCCCTTGCTCAGAAACGAGGTCTGTATTTACTACCTTCTCCATACTCTCCAGAACATGCTCTCTTCCATGTCCTGATTTCCTTAAAACCACACCAGGGCACAGGGCGGGTGTACTTTTCCCAAACCTTACTATTTCTCAAAGGCAAAAAGCATATTTTGTGGCAGCATTTACTTCATGGGGCCCACTGAGTGTTTCCTCACGTGCAGTAAGTGACTGTTATTTTGGGCTTCTTTCTTAACAGTGCTGTCCTCCAAGGACCACCACAGGCTGAGGACCTTATCCAGCAGTTACATATAGCTAAAGTTGGTCCATACCTTTCTGGAAAGTCAGCCTCTCGTTGGAAATGCTAATTCTCCAAAATGAAGTTTTTATTTTTTAAATAAAAATTTTACTTTTGATTAACTTTTTAAATAAGATACAGTGTTTCAGTTCTGCTATCTGTATGAGCTGGTGGCTTTCTCATTCCAGAAAATCTCAGTGTTCCAGAAACCAGAAAGTCTAAGTGGAGTCCCAGGAACTCCAGGCTTACTCTCATTGGAATGTCCAAAATCTACCTTCCCTTCTGTTTGTCCAGGACTATCAGATGTGAAGCTGAACAAAATGACTAACAAGACGCGGCACTCATGGATTTCAAGAAGATCCACAAGTCATTTTTTTTTTTACCATAGAAGACTCTTGCTGGACTGGAGAACTTTCTTAAAGATCCCCACTCTAGAAATAGGAATCAGTATGCCTGCAATGAGGTAGAAAATGGACTCCTCCATACACAACATGGGTTTGAAGTCAACTGGAGAGGTCAAAGCCACATGGAAATGACCCAATTATAAATAAATAAATAAACATGCATCAGAGAATGGTGTTCCCAGCACTGGAGCCTGGGAAAATAGAAGATCTGTGAGGGCGCTGAAGGTAAGGGATAATTAGAAATCCATGACGCACTTCAGCAGAGGCAGACATTTGGCTCTGGCTCAGCTGAGCAGTTGAGAGAAACCAAGAGAGAGATGTGTATGTTCTTCTTCTTCTGACACATGCAGAACATGCAGAGCCTACGTGGCTGCCAGGGCATCCCTTCTCTTCTGGTGTTTGCATGGGTCAGGCACGAGTCCAGAGAGCTAGCCCTTGTATTAGAAGAGTTTCTTCTCTGCAAAAATTTTAGAGCCACTGAGCATGTGCCTTTAAAGCCAGCTGTCTGCTATTAGAATTTCATTACTGCACACTGCTCATGATTTTGGCAAGACTGTGTGACAATTAACATGAATTCTTCTGGGAGGGATGCAGCACATGACATCATGTAGTAAATCTTCTGATATTAGAACCTTTCATTCATGCCCTACTGTACTTGTTAGGGTAGCAAAATCAAAATGAAAAATGTAATTACACAACAGAGCTTTCAATTGTATCATATATTAACTTCTAATACTCTAAGTATTCATTCTCAAACCCAAATCTGGCACAAAACACTCCAGAAGATAAAACTTGACAAATCTAATCAGGAATGAACCCGATTCTTTGACAGACACTAAATTAAAAGCATTTTATAACTGGAAAGATAATAGCAACAGTTAAGGAACAGTTACCTTTGTCTGCCTTTGTGCTGCACTCTGAAAACTCACATGCTAACAAAGAGTAAGCAAAATGTTGGACCAATTAAACTCTCAGAACAAGCAGCATTTTGCAGTTTGTTCTCCTCCTCCTGAGAGCAGCTTTCTAAAAATATTGGTAATATAGGAAACCAATGGTTTACAAACCTCAATTTATCCTCAGAGCCCCGCTCCCCCCTATTAGAAACACTAATAACATATTTTTCAAGAGTATTCATTGAACAGAAAAAGAGAAAAAAAGTGCCAGATTTGATGTAGGCTGTAATGTGAGCAGTGAAACTCAAGTTAATACCTTCTAGGATTCTTTTAGAGCACCAGAACAACTCCACCTTACTCCTGACTCGACTCACTATTGGTATTGTTAGTTACTTGACTGGAAAAGGAGACTGTTACTGTGGAGTAAATTTATGGTAAGTTACCAACAGAAGACCTTCAAAAGCAGATTTAAAAAAATAATTGCAGGCCAGACCTCCCCCCCACTGGTTTTAATCACCTTGGCATTTACCCCTTTTTGCATGATCTTAAGCTTTTAGTTAATTGAATAAACAAGACTGCTCACATCCCTTCTTTATTTCTTACTTAGGCTTTATATTAATTACTGTAACTAGAAAAGGTTAAGTAGCTGACTTCTGCATTAAGTTCACTAACACAAGCAAAATACAGTATTCATTTTGAAAGCACTGACACTATCCCATTACACGTCACCTTGTTGCTTTCTTTCCGGATGCACTTCCCAAAGTTATTATGTAATAACAACTTCATCAGCATTCCAATGTTTTATTTTTTCTTGGTAATTACAGGAGAATACTTAAAACGTCAAAAGAATATCTGAGGCTCTGCTACTACAAAATTATCCTGGCTTCACTGATTTCAATAGCATGAAGACAGCATATGTTCACAGAGAACCTGGCACAAATCTCTTAGAATTCTGATGTTACACTAGGTTTTCTTTCTTAATGATATAAACTTTCAAAGCAAATTTGAGTTGTAATCTTTTAATGTTTTAGACTATTTCCTTTATGTTCTTTCTCTGAAAATATATTCTACTTAATTTATATGCAATGTAACATAGTCCTAGAATTAACAGCAATAAGAAAAACTGAAAGAACACTTACATTTTTGTTTATCCATTCAACAGAAGGTGAAGATATTTTAAAGACATTCAGCTCTGGGTGATGGTTTTGGAGATTCCACCACTAGTTTTCAGCAAAAGCAGAAAATAATTGGAGAGCACACCCTGTACAACTTATATGTATTCTGCCAATGTGACCTTTACCATCACAGGAGGATAAAAGCAGAGATCCAAAAAACAATACAATATATTGGCATGATGACTCCAAGGGCTCTCAACCACAGAAATGAATATTCAGCATATGGCGCAGAATTACAACGAAGGAGCCTTCCAAATGCTCAGAGCTTTGTCTTTGCAGTATTATACCAGAAACACACATTTTGGTTAGGTGATTTCCTATAACTACTTAATTTTCCTTAACAACCTTCTATTTTTCCTTCCACTCTTTTCTTCTATTTTCCTTTGTTTGCTATCCCTAGAGCACTTGCATCTTACAGCTCCAAGGCAAGTATAAATGAGCTCTACATCAGTGCTTGTCTTCAGTTATCTTCTGATCCTTGCCTCGAAACACCCATCTTAAAGCTAAGAAGATGGCTCGTTACTTGTGATAACTTCTCATGAACTAAAACAGGAAGCAGCAATCCTGGTCTATGACTTGGTTCGCCTCTGCTGCATATCTTTCGATTGAGCATTCTTTTTCATAAATAGCAGACTCCATCTTTAAAAAACCCCTTTATTTACATCTGCTCCAGGTAGCTGATCTGCCTATAAACATCTAATATTTAAAACACTGAGTTCCAATTAGAAAGTTTTGAGAGAAATCTCATTCCTAGCATTTTACCTTATCATCACAATCAATTCCAGCTAGAGACCTTCACTCAGAAAAATTCAAATGCTCTTTAATTATTTTCATTAACTTAGCCTGAACTACACCATAAACCCAATATTGCTTAGGTGAAGATAAAAACTGAATTCCTCTTTATTATACAAAGCTGAAATCAACACAAGGATTGCAAGAATCAGTGTGGTTCGATAAACAGAGGGAGGACCAGGACCGTGTTCCCAGCTCTGTCCTCCATCTACTGTGGGATCCTATTACCTCTTTGTACCCCATACTTCTACCATTGCCTGTGACATTACTCAGATGGCACACATCTTTCTTCCCAGGTGACAGACTACAAAGGCAGATGTAGACATAGATAGTACGAATGGCACTCCAATTTTGTGAAGAAATGGAGAATTCTAAAATACATACAGTAACAATTAGGTCCCAACTGTCCTGCTCCTGAAATTAGGATAACCTTGTACAACATCATGCACAAATTTGCAGACACTGAGTGCTTCTGCGTGGATGGCCTGCATCCTTCAAGTAGCTCCTTCACTGAAGAGTTGTGTGGGACAGATCATGCATGAGGCAAAAGACTGAGTCAGGGCAAGCAACAATATCCCTAAGACACTGAAGTGAGAATAATATCTTGTGTTGCAACAAGACACTCATGAAATGACATACAAGAGCATATTTGGTAGTTCTGCTTATAACACTCAACATGTAGATTTCCAGGACTGGATTTTTTTTTTCCTCCCTCCAGGTAGAAACTGATGTCAGGTCTCTGAAATTGGCTCCCTGTTCATGCTTCCTTAATGACTAAGATATTAACCACAAGCAGAAGGCCAATTATGTTAAGCTTAAATAAAAAGTTTCCATTATAATATGTAGGAATTAGCAGCTGCATCTACTGATTTCCTCCCGCTAGCTAAGGAAAGGTTGCAGAGAATTTCCAGAACAGGCTACTGCAAGCTTATGCTTTTCACATGCCAGCAGAGCTGTTTCTATAGCAGAACAGTAGATTAAACTTCATTAATTTAGATTGCTGAGACAGTTATTGACAAAGTTGTCAGGAATGAAATACAACATTTTGTGGGGTAACCCAAACAACTCTCAGCCTAGGAAAATCAACCATCATGCTGCTGCTGCTATATCATGTGACCTGAGCTCACACTAGTGTCTTGGAAAATAATTACCTACCTACCAGCTCCCTCAGCCTTTCCAACTTCATTCAAGAATCCTATCTTCCCTGTCCAATACTATCTGCCATATATATGCAACAATTATCTTCTAGCTTATACTTTACACCAGAAAAGTTCAACTATCTGTTAAAAGATTCAACCTCTGGATTTTCAAGTGTGAGTAATTAAACACTCCCACTATACACAGTTTCAATCTGAGCTTCTCGCCACCTGAGTCTGCTTTCAATGCAGTCTTTTATTTGCAGGGTTATAGGCGCACAGTAGGTAACAAAAGAAGGAGTGTGAAATCGGATTGAACCATGCAGAGCCACCATGGCTCAGGAGGGAGCTGGAAGCTCAGCCACAGTCTCCACTTGGCCAAAAGCCATTGCCAAAAAGAACATGGTGACCCAGACCGAGCGCCCATACGAACATGCAGCTGTCCAGGTCCCTGGCTGCAGGGAGTGGCTGAGCCTCTCACTGCTACCAGAAGGTAGCAGAGATATCACCTCTGTGCAGTGTAAATAGGTGGATGATCTGCTCAGCCTGGTGGCACAGCTAAAGCAGGATGTAGAAAGATTAAGGACTGTCAGTGAGTGTGAAAAGGAGACAGACTGGTGAATCCACACCCTGCTATCTCTGCTATAAAAGTACTGGGTAGCAGGGGGTGTGGGGAAAGGGATGGGACATGCTGCAAGTAGTGGTGGATCCCCTACCCTCTTGCCATCATGCAGAAGGAATGGACATAAGAAACAGGGAGAAATGGAAACAGGTCCCTGTGTAGGGTGGCAGGTGAACCCCTCCCAGTCTACCTTGCCTTGCCACGTGCTATTCCCTTCAATAGCAGGGGAAAATACTGAGAGCAACAGGAAAAGCCACCAGATCAACATGTGGTTAAGATGCTGGTGCCACTGAAGGATTCATTTATTTTTTATTATCATGGAGTGGTTTATTTACTACCAGGCCTGCTGGCACGAGATGGGGTCTACCTGTGTCAAAGAGGGAAGTTTATAGCCTGGGAGTTGGCAGGACTCATTGAGAGGGCTTTAAAACAGGTTTGAAGGGGAAAGGGATAAAACTAGAGATAAAACTTGCTAGAGATGATCCTAGGGGTAGCATACCAGGGTTGGCAGTGAGACCAATTGAAATGCATCTACACCAATGCACACAGCATGGGCAACAAACAGGAGGAACTAGAAGCCATTGTGCAATGAAGGAAAGGCAGTGGGGTGGCTCTCTATGTTAGAGAGTGTTTTGATGTTGTACAACGCAATGTTGGGAATTATAACGTTGAGTCCTTATGGGTAAAGATCAAAGGGAAGGCCAGAAAGGTTGACATCCTGGCGAGCACCTGTTATAGAATGCCCAACCAGAATGAGAGAAAGATGAAGCATTCTATGAGCAGCTAACAGAAGTCACACAATTGCTTGCTCCTCTGAAACAGGTAATGAAATAATGAATTACCACCTCCTACACCATGAAAAAAGCCAGCTCAATGCATGAGGTAAGGAATCATGCAGACCAACTCAACATGCAAGTAGGATGTTGAAGACTAACATGATAAGTAAACATAGGGGCTAGAGTTAAAACTACATGTACTGTTTTGAATATAAACACCTCGCGATAATGGCTTGGTGTCTCCTGTCACCCTTAAATTATGTCCATGTTTGCAAGTAGTGCTGCACAACAGCAGCAGAGTGGAGGAGCTGATGCAGATGAACCAATGTCAGCGGTATACTCAATCTAAGAGTGTTACTTTAGACTAGCCCTAATCTGCTTCCCACACTAGTCTGTAAGCTACAAAACTGGTGACTTGAATTAGCACTGCAGACTTATCTGTAAGGGCATCCTCTAGCCATGTGCAGAACATGTTTACGGGAAGCTGCTACTCATTGCTTGCAAAGATGCCAGAATATGGCTTATCATTGGGACTACTTCCTTAAAATACACTCTCGGTAGAAACTGAACAGCAGTACTTGAGTTGGCCAATGGCATGGCTATAGGAGGAGTTTTATGACATGGAAGTAGAACATATCTATGTCTTATAGATGATTCGCTATGTTAATGCATGCTTTACTTTGCTTTTTTTTCCTTTTGTATATTTTAAGAGTTAAATCAGACTTAATTTCAAATTAAATATACGCAGGCCCATGGCTTCTGAAATTTTTATTTTAAATGTAATCCACCTAAGATAAGGTTCATTTTATGTCTTCTCACAGTGGTTGCTCTCTGGGATTATTGTACTACGAACCGATTGTTATTTATGTTACCAGTGGATACAAGGATTTTGTTAGTGGAATTCAGCTTCCTGATTCATTTCATAATCCCCATACCTATTACTTAGAGAAGAAAAAAGCACAAATCAAGATGACATTTAAAAAAGGAGCCTAGACTGGTCATGTAGGAACATCTAAATCCTTTTCCTTATTAAATACCTTATCTCAACAGCAGTGCACCAGCCATTTAGGAAAATTAAAGAGGGAGATAGCAAAAAGAGACAGCAGATGATAAAGTACAGCAGTTTCTAGTCACGTAGATAACGAAGGGACTCTGCACATGGCCTTTTCAGTTTATCCCTGCTTCGGCTTATCCTTCATCTGCTTAAATTCAAATGGATCAGTCATTAAAATGATTTTGAAATGAGCTACTCCAGTTTCATGTGACTTCAGTTTTTACTTATATCCTATAAAACTTGGTAAGTCTTTGGGAAGACAGGTGATGCACATTTTTTCCATTTTAATTCAATTTGAGATTATATTTCTAAGCAGCAACTGATAGTTAACAATTAAGATTGATTTTTACTCATTAATACACATACCAATTTGTGGGCCTTTTATCCCAATGATTTGTCACCTGTAAAAACATGGGCTCTCTTGCTGAAAAATATTGAACATTTTGTGCAAGATGCTGAAAGATTGGAGTTCTGAAAGATACTTGATACTGAATGCTTATTTTAGACAAGATTTTTATTTTTTATTATCAGATAAATATTCTTATTTCATACATTTAACTTGACAATTCTGAGAAATGTGGTGCGAGTAGGGGTGAAGCAATGATTGGCCACTCCAACATTTCAAAACGACGTCAGATACTGCTCTATTTTGTATAGTTCTTGTATGTTCATCATATTTCTCTCCCTACATATAGAAGCAAGTATTATGGAGACTTTTGATGTCATAAATGATTCTTTATAGAAACTTGCCTTCTATTTGGAACAGGAGGTAGTGATAGGTTTATCAGAAAAAGGATAACTCCACTCCTTTCCTCCATTCTCATGGAATTTTTTAGGAGTAAATATTTAAATAGCAACCACCCCATGCCAAGTAGTATATACAGAATGACTCTTCACATTTACCTGATTGTTCTATAATATTTTATGCTTCCTAAGGCATTTTGCTAACCAAAATCTCCTTAATCATACATCTCCTCTTACCCAATTTAAAATCTTGCAGTAGGGACCACTTAAGAGACTTCTGCAAATCTCAAGAACTTGAGGAAACCAATTATGCATTCTTTGAGAACACTGCACTGCTGTACCTCTCCTTTTGTGCCTCCAGGACTATTAACAGCAGCATTCAGCATCAATGTGCCATATTACAGCAGCTGAATGTTCCCAGCCCCTGTCAAAAGATGGCTTATACCTTCATTGTTTTTTAACTGTCATTAGCTCCCTAATGATCAACATAGCTCCTAATGTGAACTGTTTTGCAGTGCACTTCTTTGCCAAGTTGTCTCCTTGGTACTACTCTGTGTCCTGCTACCACAGTTAGCAAAGCCATTTCCTCCTCCCCTGGTGAAAAAACTAGGAAATTTCAAGAATCAACCTTCTTGAACAATACTAGGTTTTGAAACTCCAGCCACTGAAGTCAATGGCAAACAGCTCTGTATAAATAATTTTAAAAATAAAACTGTGTTACATAAGGTAAAAAAAAAGCTTATAGGCACTACAGAACGTGCATATAGTTAAGGACACCAAGAGACTGAAAATCCTTGTCTTTGGTTTTTAAGTACAAATGAATTAACACATCTCCACCATATAGATTGTAAAAATAGTTGCAAAAGTTAACTTTCTAGCAGAGTTAACTCAAGTGCAGTTTTACCTTTCATCAGCCAGACCTCCTCTTTGTTATTCTTTGCACCAAGATGAAATGGATAGCTTAAACATCAAAACAACACAGCCCTACATTCTGCTTACATGCCTCTAACAATACTTCTTCCCACCTGTAGGTCACCAGTTCAGAGGTGAACAGGTCAATTCTGTCAGTTCTTCAAACCTAAGACTGGAAATCTGTAGTGCTTAAAGGTTTTTAGATCAGCTTCTTTGAGCCAAAGTTCCTCACCACAGGTGCATGCCTCTATTGTCACTAATTTCTAAGACTGCTGATTTTTTCTGCAAGTGACAATCTTTTGAAGATAGCTTGTGAACTTTCCTGATGCCTTCCTGGCAAGCATAGACTGTGGATTAAACACTGACAACGGTACTCCTACAAAATCTGTATCAATTGGTCTGGGAGATGGAAAGAAAAAAGCAAAGTTACTGTGAATGATCACTGCCTAAAGCTCTGAGTAATAAAAAAGGAAATTTCAGGAATTCTGTTTGTGAAGGTAAAAAGCATGAAGGAGATTATTCTATTGCTAATTAGAAATGTGCGCACTTCAGAATTTTTACATATACACAGGCTGAGAAAAATTCTTGTAAAATACTTGATTAAAAAAATGGAAGATTTATCTTAATAAAGATTATGAAGTTTTCAAAGCTATAGCTCTTCTGTCATAGTGTGAGACTGAACATTTTTGGCTCAGCCTTGTCTAATAGGTGGTACACTACTGCACAGCTCTAGAAGGAGCCCTGGGAAAGAACTGGAAAGAGCTGTGACTGGAGTAACACCTACCTTATTTCCAGGAAAATAAAGACAAAGCAGACATTTAGAAGACACTGGGTACTACAGCCATTTAGAAGTCACTGCGTACTGATGCAACAGGAAAATGATAATGCCAAGCTCTGTCACAAGTATTTTAAATCAGGATAGCCCAACAGCAGCTGTTAGAAAACTATTAATTTAAACAGGACAGTACTTTGCTCTATTTTCTTACTATTTTCTCTCCAATTAAATTGTGAGTACAGTGAATACATTCTAACTCCATGAAGAGTTAAGAATCATTGTTTACGCTTCTGTCTGTCAGTTGAATTAACCCTAATCACCAGCTAAAAAGCACTGCCTCCACATTTCCCAGTGACTTGTCTGGACCTGACAGATCTTGAGACATATTTAGTAACATCAACATCCCACTCCTCCCTGCACTCTTTTCCATCTTCTTTTCCACCCACTGCACTAGGAAGCTTAGCACCCTCAACATACTGCAAATGACTTCATATGCATCATTTAAGATGAATGAAAATGTATTATATTACATTCCACACGATGTGTTACAGATAAAGTGATATCAAAAATTAGTTTTACCTTTTGAACTGCATTTCAAACTTCATAAGCGTAGGCCAGATTCTGGCATCTTTGTGTATTTCTCTAGGGCATTCCAAGTAATTTAAAAGGATTCTCTCAGGAGTGAGGTCTTTATAAAAATAAGTCATTATTTATGTAACAGCTGTACCTTCACTATCGAATCATAAGGGAGCTTTAGCACATGTCTAGACATAAATCAGTGGACTCCAGCTCTGATATGCTTTAAACCGTTCTTCACAATAGCTTCTGAAATCATCAGAGTTGAACTATGGCAACTCCACTCATGTTGGCTTACAACAGTGGAGGATGTGTTCCCACCTCTTTAAATCATAAAGTCGTATTAATGCTATTCTTCCTCTGACACTTTCAAGACTAGTTTGAAATGCTATCAGCTCTCACAAGTGCTGCAATGAACTCCTTAAGCTGGATGCTAGCATAGGCACATTCTTATCTATTCCCTGGGCATAGTATATACTTCATTTTTACATGAACAGAGATGGCTTTTGTGCTATTAGTATTTGCTTTTCCACTGCATGTAACTAGTAGGTAACTTATGCATGAAGGTTCAGAACTAAGCACAGATTTTTTCTCTGATACACATTTAAAATGGCTCCAGTAATTAAGCATAGTACATTATTTCACATCCAGAGGATCTCTTCACACTATGAATAGGCATACATTATATTTTCAGGCAAAAATTATTCAATATTTGAACAGATATTGTTTGTCCCCTGGTTTGTAGAACTCTTGAGTGTCTTTAATTGGGTTCTGATGTACTGATAAAACCTTCCGTGCCGCATATCACAACACTACTGGAATCCCTGCTAGATCAAGCATTCTCTTACTCTTAAAGATGGAGAGAAACAGGTTAAAAATATACCTACTTTTCAACAGCAATATCATCAGAATTCATCTCTGTTCATTGCATTAGGATGTTGACTCCTCTGTAATCCTTTGATTCACTGTAAGTAAGGAACTTGTGTACCAGTTCTTTTACAAATAATGTTTTAGTCAATACAGGAAAAAAAAAAAGCGATAATCAAAATCAGGATGAATTATTAAGGAAAGGAATGTCCTTAACTTAGAAGTACTAGAGAGAGAAAAAACAGCAAGGAGCATTCATCTCATTACTTCACAAGGACCTTCTAGAGACCACTGGGTCTGATCTGTCTTCTGGGAGATGGAGGCTCAAGTCCAATCACCAGAAGCATTTTAAAATTCTAGATGCAAATTGGAACAATACAAAAAGAATAATCCATGGTGCTGTTGCACATCCTGTACTTCAGAAGTAGTGAACTAAGATTGTTTCCAACACAGTTTAAGTCAGTGGAAGTCAGCACCGCTGGGAACTCTCTCAGAAAGGCAAAAGCAAAGTTTTGGTGACAGCATCTTACCTACGCTAAGTCAATACCAATATACCTACTGACTGTAATGAATCAAAGCATTGCTTAGTCCATCACCTCATTAAAAGTGCAATTTCTACAAATACTATTGCAAGACACCAACTGTGCATCAAAAATGTTTCCTCACAGTTCATTTTGATGGCCCTATGCCTTGAAATAAAAAGACCCATCTCTTTTAACAAAGGCCGTCTCAAATTTTAATCTCTTCAACACACCTGTATTTGAAGCAGTGCAAAGATGTCTTCACTAACATTAAAGAGCTCTGACTGTATAACTCATGATATGTAGCTGTCTTCACTACGTCTTGAGCTTTTATATTGTATCAGAAAAGAAATTACAAATAATTGTGTTTGCAAACAGCCAAAATATTTTTAATTTCAAATTTGAAAAACAAAATAAAGCAAAAAACTTGAAATTATATTGAAAGAATCTTTCCCAATTCATAATAGAATAGGTTGACCCCATGATTCTCAAATCACAATCAACGTTTCTAATACCTATACAGTAGAGGAAAAAGCCCACTTAATTCTCCCATTCCTCTCACACATACGCTGATCGGATGACAGCTCCTGGTGCAGAAAAACCCCGAGTGACTAAAATACCAGTTCTGTATAAAATGAGCACTCAGGTTCCAGTAGAGGTTTAAAAATAAAGAAAATTCATTGCAAAATCTAAGTACGTATTACAGAAAAGAAATGCAAACACTTGAATATAAATCTGTATTGCATTCAAACTATGTCACAGAAGGGTTCCTCATACTACATCTTGTACGACTCAGCTCGACACTGCCATACCTTTCAGGAAATGTGAAACCATTAATTGCCTTATCTGATGTTCTAGAGTCCTGCTAATGACTTATCAATTATCACAAAGCTTATCTTTTGATTTTGTATTAATCAAAGATGTGCTGGAGCAAACTATCCATGGAATTGTTTAACATAAGGAGACCAGATTAAAGCAAAAAAAAAAAAAAAAAGCACTTTCTGTACCGCAGCACCAACATTCCAGAAAAGGAGATTAAGCCGTCATTTTCTAGCCGTATGAAAATCACTTTTTTTACTGAAATCTCCAAAACTCCTTCACTTTTGAGATAAATGTTAGTAAGTATACAGTAAAAGGACCAGATGATCTCTTACTAGCTCAACCAACGTCATTTTAACAAATTGTTAAGTTTGGCAAAATGCTTTTTCTTCTTCAGGAAAAGCTTCAAACTAATGTTAATACTTGCTTGTGGAGCTGAGCAATGGCAGGTGCTTTGAAACACCCCAAATTTGCCCCTGGCTGATTAGCTTGATTAGCATACCAACGAAGAGAAAACCATCAGATTATTTGGTTTCACATAAAAGAAGGTACAGAAAGATAGCAGTAAAGAAGGCAATAAATAAACAGACACATTTAGTATGTAAAAGTACTTTGAGAATGTTTTTTAAAACAAGCTTGTTAGAATTGTGAAGTTAAAGCTTTATTAAAAAGAGAAGTTTACTAAAGCATTTGGGATGAATATTTTACCAAAAAGTAAGGTAAAATCATTAATCTCTGACTCAAAGATGAAAAGCATCACAATGGAAACCCTAAAAACAAACAAACAAAAAGAGCCAAATCCTCTCCCTATTTCAGTATTTTCTTAGGAGCAAAGAAATAGTCCTCGCTGCAACAGTGAAATCAGATCAATACCTAGCCTAGTTACCTTTGATCAGGATGGCCAAGAGTCTTGGTAAGCAGGCCAAGCTACTTTAGGCTATATTTTACCCAATAGATAACAAATTCAGATTTAGCTAGGCTAACAATACATATTGATAAGATTAGTTTCTAATAACTGCTTACGTGCTAGCAAAATTTGTATTAGATGTTTATGTAAAATAAATAGGGGAAGAGTTAACGCAGCTGGTGCAGTTGAGTTCTGTGTCTACATTTCAATGAACAAATACATTGAGTACTATGGCATTTTGCTTGCTGTACTTGTTACGCTGCATACATTGGAAGCCAATCTACCTACAGAATTTGCCTAATATGTTAGAATTGGCATTTAAAACTCCTTTTAAAGAACAACTGTAAAATTGAATTTCCCCCACGTTGGTAA
The DNA here is from genome assembly GCA_016647715.1 of Pavo muticus. Lineage (NCBI taxonomy): Eukaryota > Metazoa > Chordata > Aves > Galliformes > Phasianidae > Pavo > Pavo muticus. The sequence goes on along the minus strand of JACDJE010000271.1, from coordinate 214,225 downwards.
AATCATTGCTTGGTTTGTCAGGTGTCCTCTGATATTGTTTCATGGGATGGTTTATAAAAATTAATTAATAATGATTATCCTTTGTCATTTTAGATGGGAAAAACAACCACTGCATATTTATGTGCAGATTTGGTAGTGACTCATACATGGTCTTCTGGATTATTTTTGGTGGTAACTTTTTTTTTTTTAACTAAGTAATTTTAAAATTTGCTGCAGTTCAAGACAATTTTTTTTCGGCTGTTACTTACACAATTAAGCCTTCCTTGAGGTAAGATGGAGATAAAATGTAACTTGAGGAGGAAGCTCCAATGTTAAATCCTGTACAAAACACCCGTGAATTAGACGCCAAAGAAAATATGCGCCCTCTTGGGAAAATGATCTGGCTGTTAGAGCAGAGAACTGGCAACTGAGACATCTGAAATCCACGCCTTAGCCTACATCGGTATGAAACTTATGTCTGCATGAACAGTGACTTTATCTTTTTAGGCTACTCAATGCACAGGCAAGATTAACAATATAATAGCAAGGTTTCATTGGACCACTGAAAGTTAAGCTATTACAAAGTTAGTCACTCAGTGAACTATTGAGGACAAAATCCAGACATCTTCCTTATTTAGAGCTTATGATCAGGAAGGTTTTCGAGAAATTCAAAATCTTCTAGCTGATCTGGGTTGTCCATATCAACTCCAGTTTCTCCTAAGACCATTCTCTTTACCAAAAAACTCTAGAATTCCATGCCTTAAAATTCCAGACCACAGTTGGAACTGAGACCACGCTATGATCTTTCAGATCACAGTTAACAGCTAAGTAAAAATTCAAAAAACCTCTCTAAAACTCCTTCTCACACCATTGCAAGCTGCTAATCATGTGACATTTAATCTAAACCAAAGACAAACTGTTAGCTATGAATACTTTTCCTAGTCAGAGCTCTAAATGTAATAATGGTTTTCAGAATGTGTGGGTCTGGCTCACTTCAAGCGGTTTTGCTCCTTCCTCGACTCCAGCTGCAAACTACTAAACACATACTTTTTTAGGTCATTATGGCCTAATGTCTGTGGCATTACATTATTTCAGTGACATATCTTTGAACATACCGTAATTCCAAAAACTGCAGGTCATCTTTTAGCTAACTGGAGAGCAGGATTTTATATTAACTCCATCCTTTGCCTCTGCCTTCCTTTTAAAAAGGAAAACAAAAATTGCAGTGAAACTTCCTTTCCCATTTTTCCCTTCTTGGTAATGAGCCTTACAAACTTGCCCTATTAGGAAAAATCATTGCTAGTGGCAAAAAGAGCATCACCTCTGAGAACATCCTCCATCCTGATAAATCCTGGCACAGAAGCCAAGACAAAGGACAGCTAAGGCACAACATTCATAATCAGAGATTCTTAGAAAAGGAAACTTTGCCAAGGATTACTTCTACTCCTCCCTTTAAAAAACAAACAAAAAAACACACACGCACCCAGGCCAATTAAAGATGATAGCTGTCTTCAGAACAATACTTTTTATGGTCCTTTTCAAAAAGGAAACAAGAATCTAGTTCTGCCCTTAATTTTCTCTGGTTAACTCTTGGTCCTACGAGTTAAATGTATAATTACCTGCTTATATTTTCTTTGTGCTTAGCTATTAAGTAAAATTAATGTGGGCATTTCTGTTACAGAAAGGAATGTTCAGAAGTGTACAAGTTCTATAAGCCAGGTTTGAGCTACTGTTACAGAACTCCATGACAAATTCCTTAAACGTCAAACACGTTTCTGCTCTTTAAATGACAAATTTAGTAAAGAACACACAAATGGAAACAATTTCAGCCACAATTTATGAGGTAAGGTACGTCAGTTGCTCCAGTTGGTCAGTTTTATCTCAGTGAAAATAGTTCAGACATCTCATCAACGAATGCTTGTGAGGTATCGTTTCCTATGAGCCACGATACCTCCTCGGAAGAGAAAGTATTGATATTTTGTACAAATACAATGCTTAAGATATGTGGTACATCACTGACAGAAAATAAAGCATAATTTGGACTACTCCGGTGCAGTATGTAGAAAGACTCCTTATCACAGTCTTCCTTGAAAAAAGTAGTAAAGAGTATCACAGCACAAATTAATGTATTTCCAATAGAGAGCAGGCAAAGCACGGAAATTTTTGTCAATATTTCAATTTCATACTTCCTGGGTTTCACCATGCCTACATCCCAGCCAGACAAAATCTCCTGGATGCACAATGGAAACTTCTCACCTGTAGAAAGGGGAAGGATACCAACAGCTTGACTATACAATAGGGAGAGAGAACTGAGCTCCATGAAGCCACCAGTAAGGCAGACCGTGATCTGGACAGGATTGGGAAAATCCAGAAAACTCCACGTTTCCTTCCCTCCCACTCCCTTCTGTGCCTTCATGCACATACACAGATCCGAAACAGGGGAAACTGGAGAAAGATTTTCATGTTTTCCAAAAAGGAAATGTCAGTGTTGGTACCAAAGCCCAAAGACCTACAGGGCACAAGAGAGCCACGCCTGCTAGGGAAAACAGAGGGCAACATCTTGGAGCTGGGTTATGTCATCCACCAGCCCTCCTACTAGCAAGCAGGCAGATGTGTTCTGAACTATTATCTTTACACAAGCTCTTCAGAAAACAGAAACGGTTTTTAAAAGCACTTACATGTTCCCAAAAGCCTCTGTCCCTCATTCTTTTTGCCAGCAGCCTGGCTGCTCTGGCACCGCAGGAGCCTAGTAAGACCGCTCATTTTTCAAGAAAACCTTGCTGCAGACTGAAGAGCTTTAGCTAAGCATGCACATTTTGGATGTGTATCCAAAGCAAACCCAAACATCTTGAGATTCTTCCTTCACTAACTCCAAACACATTTGATATGCTTAAACATGCATTGTATTCTATCAGAAACCAAATGGCTATTTGCTGTTCCAAATAATCAGATATACTTTGCTGGATGATTAACAGGAGTATTGTTCACCCAAAGCAATCAAACTTTCATTTACATGTTTAAGAGCCTGGATCCACAGTCCTTGAAGCCCATGGGACTACTTCCAGTCACTTTGACAGACCTTGGATCTAGCTCTAAGCAATTCTTTTTCCCCTGGACATATTCATCCATTGAAGACTGAGCTCAGTACTGATTTTTTCACACTGCAGCTTAAAGAATGAATATACTCAAAGCTTCTTGTAAGGCCGGATATCACTAGGTAAATTGAATACAGAGGCTTGTTTTCCTTACATTTGGTTTTGATGTTCTGTTCACTGAGCCTATGACTGCAAAGGTTATAGATGATGCAATTTATTTTCCTTCTGCTTTTTACCAGTAGAATACTGCTCCTCTTCCTAGATTAAACACAGGCTTTATTGCACATTTATCTCAAAATACATTTCTTTGAAAGGTCCAAAATCTAACAGCATGTTTCACATTTGCTAGAAGTCTCTTGTTTTTATCCTTGTCTTGTAAGGAGTCTGCTTCCAAACCAGCTTTGTCCTCCTAATGTCAGCTGTAGGTTTGCCCAGACTATAACAGAAATAATATCATTCTTTAAGTCTTTGGAAGCATCCTGTTCCTCCAGCAAGCACCGTAGGCATTTCTATTACCACCAGTTCTATTATGAATATGAAACTGAAGAAATAGCTACTGTGCAAAGTAGTAAAAAGCTTTTTGCTTACTTTTGATTTTACTTTGTTCCTAATCAAACTAAGCTTATGTACAGTGGTAGTTTCCGATGTTTATTTTATAGCTACATGCATGAATCTGCTCATTTTCTGAGTACTGAAAACTGCTGAACTAACTGCAAAATGCTGGTCACGTTATTACATGCTATGCTTGATTACTTATGCGTTATCTTGAAAATACAATCATGTTTCTCACTAAGTACGCTGGAATATGTAGCTATATTCAATCTAGAATATACCACACTGTGCTTTTTGATCTTTTTTATTTTCTATAAATATAAAACTGAAATCAATCTCGCAACAAAAGGAACTGTAATGAACAGCTTACATATAGGTTTTGTAAAACAGACTCCTCTTTTTAGTTGTACCAAATAGCTTGTATTTAAAGTGATTATTCCTCATCTTATATTCCCAGGAAAACCGGAATCTAGCCAGTAGCAGGTAAGTTTCTGTAATTATCGCAGTAAAAGGTGGAATATGCCTAATGAAAACTAACTGACACTAATTTTGGCTCAAAAGTAGTTTTTCAATTATATTTTCTACTCCAATTAGCCTCTAGGATTGAAAGTCGATTACTGATTTAGAAGTGTCAGGTTTTGAGTGTTTTATAGTATTTTTCTGACACAACTGTAAGATCTAGTTGAGGGTAAGCCATTCTGAAGCTGCTCTTGCTTTATCCAACCTTTCAGTTGATTCCAGAGGTCCGTTCTGGGTATGTGCCTGTATGGTACATACTTAACCTATGGGTTTTAATCAAACTGTCTTTTTTAAAAAAAATTGGTCACAGTTATATACTGCAGCATGGATTATATGCAAAATTGTAATTAGTAGATTTCAGCAGATATCCATTAAATTTTCACATTTCATATCAAGGCAATAAACTTAAGTGAGCCCTAAAATAAGTCATAGTTTTTCAAGTGATCAGGTGCATAAACAAGCAGCTGTGGTACTTCAGTTGTATATAATGAATAGGATAGCCACAGCTAGTTCAAGGAAAAAAAAAAAAGAATGTAATGGAATTAAGTTCAGTTCAGTCCTCAGTGAAGTCTGACTATATCATGTAGACACGATCATCTGGTTTCCACTAGAGCTAATTAGTAAAGGATCTACTCATTACAATCAGATTAAAAGATATCATTTGTTTTCAGGGAGGAGCTGAAGGAGGCAATTTTGTAAGAGAAAGAAGCGAAGCCAATACTGCTCTCTCCAACACCACTGCCATCACATGCTGACAAGGGATGAATTCCAGAGTAACCAAACATTTTGTTGCTCTCTCCCCACTGCTTTCTTAGTAAATATTATCCTAAGTGCCCCTTTCACAAACACCGTTCTAAATAGCCACCTGCTTATTGGAATGATATTGAAAACACTAAATACCAACTAACGTGCCTTAGTTATGTTTACACTGTCTTCACACAAGTAAAATTGGTTTGACCTGGTTTGCTTCAGCAGCTAACTTTGCTAGAGCATGGATTCTGACTGCAAACACCCTTAATGTGTTTGTACCGAAATCTCTGTTGAAGTACTCTGTTAAATGCCTTCATATATTGTATCAGCATATTTAAGAACATCTGGGTTTTTGTTGTTTGTTTTTAGGCAACATTAGCCTAGATGTCTGTGTTCTGTACATTCCTTAGTTGTTTTTTTTTTTAAGTTTTACATTCACTTTCTATGACAAAGAGCATGAAGTGCCTTCTGTCCTATGCAATTCATCTCAATTAAGTAGAAGCAACAAGATGGTGATGCATACTGTACAAAAATGAGCTAATGCATTTCCTTGCAACAGATATCTCGAAGTTATTGCAGACACCAGACTAACAAGATCATGCGGCCAGTAATTATATATGCTGTAAAGGAGAATACAGCATTTTAGAGCAGGGTTCTCAGACAAAATCCAGCAAACATCCCTTTTTAGGCAGAGCAGTTCAATCACCCAAGCATCTCACTTGGCAATGGTAACGGTGTAATTTATTTACCAAACACCCTAAAGATACTGCTTGAGAAAAGAGACTACTGCTTTTCAGAGCAGCCTCAGCTGAATCCCCGGAGCAGCCATTACCCAAGGAACATCCAGGTGTTGCTGAGCCTGAACAGGAGAAGGGGCTGGGAATGAGAGGAATTCTACTTCCCTGCCCACCCCAGCTGCTACTGCCTTTTGTTTCTCTAGTTTCTCCCAACTACAGCCACGTCCCATTTCTGAGCCAGTGACAGACAGCTCCCAAAACTTGACCACCTGGCCTTTATCAATGGGCATAGCCATAAAGCCCTCAGGACCCGGGCCAGATGGAAAGTAAAATTCAGCAGCATTCAGGAACAAAAGCACTTACACGCTAAAAACTTGTTGTTTCTTGGTGAAGTTTATCACTGTTTACTGACAGGTCAGCACTAAGAGTAAATCATCTCCTCTAGGAATTGGTGTCAGCACTTCTCTAGCCGCTGCTAATTGTTACTCAATACTTATGTCACTTAGAGGCATCAGCACAGTAGAGCACAGTTTGTAAATTACTACACTTTCCCGCAGCAAACCAGTGCCTGAGGTAGACCAGTTTGCTCACTCAGCCTTTCAGTAATGCTACAAACACACTGCTTGCAAGTACCTCCAAGAGCATTCAGGTAGCAAGTACACTTACTTTATGATCATACAATAACAAAGCGGGTTTGTTTGTTTTCTTTACATCTTATCCACGACAATTGCTAAACCTCCAACAGATTCAGAAACATTAAAATGCTCCACTTGAATCTTTACCATTTTTCGTTTGTTTATCTCCTACGTTGCAAAATTGTCCTTTCTACCAAATGCTGTTACGTCCTTTGAGTATATGAAAAAAAATTGTTTAAATGCTATTTGTAAACACAACACATCGATAAATGCTTTATTTTGCTGAAAGGGAGCTTGCAAAACAATTTTCAAAGCATCTAAAAAGAAATTTTTTTAACCACACGCCTAGCAGGGGACACCAGGAGCAGGGCAGGAGCACTGCAGTAGATGTCAGCACGGGCAGCAGAACCCCAGGGGCAGTTCCTGGCATTAGCGAAAGGCAACAAAATTGCACAAGCTTTGAAATGATTTGGAGGTTCTGTCATCTAGAGCAGGGCTGCCTTATCCCAGAGAAATACTGAATGCTGTTCTCTACTTCAAAAGCTCTAAAATATTCCTGGTGGGTACTTTGTTTCAGCCAAGCTAATGAAATTTAGGTTCCAATCCCGAACACGCTCCTGTCCTTTCATTTAATTAAATGAAGCATGGCCCTAGGAAGAATATTTTGTGCTTAAAATTAACCTAATGTGTAACTAAGTCCTCTCCTAAATATTAGTACAGAAGCAAGTACAAAACAGAAGTCATAAAAACAATAAATATATTTGCAGTACATAGCATAAACTGTAGTCATATTTGGCCTTTTAGCAATCGAAGCAGAAATAGAATCCAGAAGCCTTAAATTGTGATAGTCACTATTTTGCACAAGATTCAAGCCCATTTTCTCAATAACAAAGGGCCAATCAAAATATTATTTTGGGGGTCTGGGCAGGAATTTCATATGGCCAGATTATACTTACATAAGGAGATAGACACACCACGTGGTTTCAGAAACACAGGTTTCTGAAATACTACTCATACACTGTTAATCTTTAAGATAGAAGAAACAAAATTAACCCTAACGAACGCAACTCTGAACAATCTTATGATACGTTTTACAATTAATCAGATAGAATTTTCTTGAAGAAAAAATGTGTGGGTGTGGGAGGGGGGAACTGAAGGACTGAATTTCCTTATTTCTGAAGATGCAGTTTTCCACTGAAGCTTCTGCTTTCCACTGGGAAGGCTATGAAGTTGTTAACATTTTCCTTTTACTAGTACTAATTGCTTCTTATTACTGCTATATTAATATTTGAGCCAGTAACCTCCAATCAAAAAAAAAAAAAAAAAAAAAGAAAGAAAGTAAAAAAAGATATCACAAGCATCCCATGAATTCAGCAGCTGATGCTGGTGCTGTGATAGAACCCTGTGTTAAGCTGTTAGTCAGAGGGGTGAAAGGAACAAAGCACGGACCTCACTGGCAGGGCAAACAGCCTAAACAACTTTTCTTCCCTTATTCTAATTACGCTTCATTATGAAGTACAGACTGCCAAACCTTAAAATACAATTTAGTGAATTTGCTTTCTATTACTAAGGGAAATCACAAACTATTCAGGAACTTTCAGCCCCCATTTTGGGGTGTGTGTTGATATTTATCCCTTTAGCACCTTCAGTGACAGGAATTCAGCGTTATAAGAACAGCAGTAGCAGAAGAGAATTCTTTGAAGATTTAGTCTTGTGAGCATGCACATTTCCTAGAAGTGGAAGATAAATCTCGATCCTGATAATTGAACAGCTTCAGGGTTTCCACTTAAGTGCTTTCATTGTTGGGGCTCTAAGCAACCTCATCTAGCCATAGACATCCTTCTTCATTGCAGGGGAGTTGGAATAGATGACCTCTAAATAACAGCTAAAGAGCATATACAAAAATATGCTTATTTCACGAAGATAGAGCTCTTGAAACCTTGCAAATTACATTAAAACATTTAATCACATACTAAATTAAAGAATCACTCACTCTGCTATTTAAAAATGATTTTTAGGTTCCTTCTGCTTTTCTTCCCTGGACTGGGCTTCCAGTTAACAGTTCTTCCTTTTGCTCATTACATGACAGAGAAGGAAACAAGAAACATTTTTTGTAGTTCTTGTAGCTATACCAAATCTTGCTAATGTACTGAAAGGCACAGATATAATTGTAAAATAACTGTATATCCCGAATCTTTGAATATCTTTTTTTACCCTGTGAGAACAGAAATAACAAAAAGAAACTAGTAGCATGTATTAGAATTTCTTCAGCTCAACAAATTCTGATACATGAACATGACTAACTGCAAAAATCAAAACCTTTACTTTGATATTTACTAAATTCATGGTAAACTAAGCAGTAACTAAGACTCTCCATGTTTCTAACCAATCAAACCAAGGGCTTGAATTCATTATTTGGGCAAGGTGCTCGTATCTGTCAGAGCATGATTACACTTGTTGGCCTTAATGGCCCTCACAGGCCTCACCTGGTACCCACATCCTGCCCACTGCTACAGAAACTCCCTTTAAGTTTGGGCCATGATTTTCAACCTTGTTCTGAGCTATACCATGGTTGCACTTAGTCTAGATTTGTCTTTAATGTCTACGTTGTCTTTGGATCTGTTACAGCCTTGCCTCTTATGCTACCTTCTGGAAGAGTGTTAGACCTAAGCTGTAGCTGTTTTCACTTTCTGGCATGGTCTTTTCAGTGAACATACTTGAAGGTACTACAATATCAGAGAAAGCTAGGGCACCACCATGGTGTTGCTGTAGGACTGCCATAAGCACAGCTGCCTCTGAGGACCCAGATCATGCTGCAGGTCTCGCAGAAGAAAACTGGAGATAGCTATCAAAAGATTTTCTCTCTCCTGCCAGCCGTTGGTGCTGGTAGAAACTTTATTGGATATTGCTATCTTGAGCTGCATAAAGCTTTTGGATATTGTACTTTGGCTCCTTTGAAAATTCAGGCACTGCCCCGCTATATTTTAACAAAAGTACATTTTTCTCCATGATGTGGGATGCTGAAGGTGCCACTGTCTCTCATCCACTTCTCTGTTCCCGTGAGATGTAATAGAGTGCAATATTCTTCAATTTACAAATTCTGCTTCTCTTTTTCTTTTTACTCCTGTATCAAGTTAAATATGTTCCCCGTTTAAAGATGCTGATAACACTGACAGCGTGCTCTGCTATTCTGCCCAGCAAAAGCTTCGTCTTGAAACGAAACTTTTCCTCAGCATACAAAAGTTAAGGGCACTAATAGCAGATGAAAACATGTAGTTCTGTTTATTAAGGCTGTTGGTTTGAAAGCCAAGTTCTCAGTATGGGATTAAGTGCATTTGTATACAGCTGGAATATGTCATAGATACATTTAGGCCTTTGAATTTTAACATTCCCAGGTGATTTTTTTTTGTATTAGCCATTAGTGTAGAAAGAAATCTGGACTTCTAGAACTTGCAGATAAACAGAACTCCCATTATTTTCCCAATGGAGAACTGAGGCTTCTGACACTGAGGTCTGAACTTTGAGCACCTTCAAACAAGACCTATTCTTGTACTGATTTACCAAATGTCATAAAGAACAGGGCCTTGCTGACACCTCTGTATCTTTTAAGTGCTGCAATTATGAAAAAATAAAATGATTTTAATTACGTTAACTATTATTTAAAACAACTTTCTTTTAAAATCGAATTATTACAAAGCAATGGCAGCAAAATAAATAATAAAACACCTGGATTTTATATACCTGCTTTGAATGAAAGTGTTTTATTTTTAATATCACTAGATATCTCTCACCAATATAATATTTGTTCCTGTGTCTATATGCCCCTATATATACTCAGTTCCTCATCAGTAAAATTGGTAGAAGACTACTCTGTGGATTTAAAGCTTTACAAATTCTCTAAACAAAGAAACAATATATTAGTTCCATGCAAAGAAAGCAAGGATTCTTGACTGCTGTAAATAATTGAAATGATTTGTAAAATATGCTGCACATTTAAGGTCTGATGTAAATCCTAGTGAATCATAAAAATATTCCCATTGATTTCTGGGGGTTCTGGATATATCCCTTAGGCAAAACTTTCTTAGAATTTTCTTAAAAGAGCCATTTGACAATCACACTGTCCCATGTGTTAACATCAAGGATTCTTTTATGCTTATTCTGATTAGGTTTGGTTTCAGCTTTGTTTATTAAATAATGTGAATAATGGTTATGTAGGAATTTATTCTGAGTGGTGGCATTAAGGGTTGCACAGAAAACTTTTATGGGAATACAAACAAAGAACTGAAGAAATTAATGAGATTTTTCATATGTGTAAACAATTTCTATGGCCACCCCCTACCCTGCCACCACTCAAATGCAGCAAGCTTTTGTCAACTGGTTTTCTTGCAAGATAAATGAACTTGGGAAGTAGATGAAGATACTTATTAGCATCTGATCATTACTTTTTGGAGTTCAGGCTGAGCTCACTTACTCAAAGGAGCACCCAGCACACTATTTCTTTATATACATCCTTGTCCTAGGATTTTTAGGCGGGAATGGTGGCTTGCTATGGCCCTGCTCAGTGTGGGACTGGTCAAAAAATAGAGGCCCATCTGCTGATAAGGACCTTATCAGAGTTACTTATGTCTTTGACACTTCTATGCTGTTTTACTGCACAGGCCAATATTTGAAGTTAGTCTTGAAGACCACCCAGAAGTACCAGCTGGTGCAGAACTCTGCTACTCACATTCTTAGTAGAAAGGAGCTGCTATCACTATAAAACAAACTGTGCTTAGTGTTTTGCTCTGCCTATCTTTTGCTTGGTGCTACAACAGTGTGCAAGTTGTATTTAAGAAGACTGGATAGCCTGGCAACCGATTACTTGAAGCTGCCTCTCCTCACTACTCCGTCGTGTCTTGCTTCTCTCAAGTTCTTTGATAGAACCTTTAGGACCAGAGGCAAGCCATATTGAGTAAAAGATCAAACTCTTCCCCTCTGGCAGTTTGTCAACACAAGAACTTGGTAGGGCATAGTGCACATTTGTTATGGCAGGTTTTTAATTACATCTTTGATATGGCAGCGATGGGATTCCATATGTGAGAGTAATGCAGCATATGCACCAGTAAATCAATTGAAACAAATTTTGGTCAGATCCTCATCTGATGTAAATTAGCCATTTCATTGACTCAAATGGAACTCTGTGTATTTCTTACAACTGAGAAGCTAATGCCTTGCAAGATTTTACCCAAACGTCTAAGCTATAAAAATTACAATAACGATAGCTATTTTACCTAAATGTATTCTTTTCTTTCTTCTAACTCTGGAGCTCACAATTTTGCTAAACTGTTGGTGAACTTTTAGGAGAAGCAGACCATGTGTTGACCTGCGTAAAACGCATGAAACCTTGAAAATATTAGAAGGTTACAGACTTTGGAACTGTGAACCTCAGCTGGAACTTCCTGCCGACTGCTTTCTTGGTTAGGAGGCATCAGGTCGAGTTTTGTGCTTTGTAGCTTACAGTATGTCTGATCACAACTGACAGACTGCTTTGAAAGCAGGCAGTAAGGATGAACGCTTAATCTGCTGCATAATATGACTGAAAAATCAGTTTGTAATAAAATAAAGCCCACAGGGGTAAAATGTGCATAATTTAAGTTTCTGTGAGATTTTGTGAGATTGGTCACCTTGATTTCACTATGGTAAGAGCATCAACAAAATTACACAAATTTCTGACAATATTCTGTATCTATCTTTAATTACATAAATTATGTGCTGTTCATATTATTGTTTACATTCAGTAAACACCAATTTAGTTTCATCTAGATAAAATGTCTGGAATAAAGACATCCTATTAATGTCATATTGCAAATCTTGGGATAATACCACAGCTATACTCAGATCATGCAAGTCAGCCTTGATGCACACATAACTTCTTTGATTTCTAAAGACCTATTGCTGTTGCTCACCAGTTTAGGATCTCACTGCTATTTTTATGCTATAGAATGTCTTTGGAGAAGGAGATCTTTACTTTGAACCCATTAATATATATTCTTTGTAGTTATCCTCTCATCTTTCTCTCTCCACCCACTTTCCAATCATTAAGAAGTTGAATATTGAGGCTCTTTTCTAGTCATGCTGAATAAGATGATATTTTGCAAACTGCTTCCTGGAAGACAACAACAGTGATTAGTAAGTGATAGTAACAGTGATTAGTAAGCTACTAATCACTACAGATGGAAATGGCAAAGATAAAAGCAGGAGCTCAAACTATTCTTCCCACTGAGGTTGGTGGGGCCCACATTGGACTGTCTGAGCAGCTTCTTGACCATACCATATACATCAAAATACCCCTTAAAGAGTGGGTTCCATGAAGAAGTGCTTGTAAACTAGGTTCTCCTGAGAAGAGTAGAATACTAGGCACGAGTTTCAGCTAGTACCCTAAGTCTTGATCTGAAATAAAATTGCTACTGCAGGTATGGTCCTTTCTTTAGCTGATTCTCCTGTAGGAGTGAGGGGTTTAACATTATCACAAAAGGGAGCAGAAATCCACAGTGCTGACCCACCCTTCACATTTGAAGTCCTGGCTCCTTTTCACAGCGTTCTGCAGACAAAGATCCATAGGGAATAAAATGAGTACAATAACTGACTTTATTTTCCACTTTCCTTCTCTGGATCTCCAAATCTGGACAGGGCCACCGCAAAAGTTTTGAATGAGTATGAAGAAGAGGGAGGGTAGAGGGCAGGATGAATACAACCTCTGTTTGACTGCTTTTGCTTTCACAACATTATAAATTTAAGCATTAGGGTTTTAACATGAACCTCAACAGTTTTTGAAAGACTAGTCCTGGTCTGCCATAGAAGAAGGAAAAGGAGCAAAACATCTGATGTGTGGTGTTCTTATGTCAGAAGGACAACAATCCGGAAGTATAAGACAGGTGTATAACAAGACAGGTAGGCACCAGAATGATCACATAATCAATCTCATTCTTCTTATGTGAGTTCAGGTCATCATTTGAATGCCAGACAATATGCCCAGATTTTAGCTGGAGGAAAGAAAACAGCAAGGCATTGACCCAAAAAGGCAATGTTCATGTCTTATGAATGCTTCAGTCCTGTTTATCAAACGGAATCCTCAGCTTTTCCAAAAAGAATATTTTCATCTCATGCTCCCTTTTTCTATATCATATGGACAGAGAAAACAACTGAAAACATTCTAGAAGGATCAACAGTATATTTAAAATAGAGAAACAATTCACTTTTCTTGCTCCTATTTGCACCAGTGTCCCTTGGGTTTGCAATTGATAGCCAGTATATCAGGCCTCATGATGCTGTTACTGTGAATATGAGAAATTAGTGATTGGTGTCAGGTGTCTTTTTGATGTAATGTTATATATTAAAGAAATCATCATTTTCTTGCCTTTTCAAATATCACAGAACTGAACACACCCTCCTTTTAAAGAAATCTTCACATCTGTCACTACAGTAATCTCCAAGTCCTAATGCACCAAGCAAGGGAGATGGATAGAGGAATGAGAAATAAAAACATACATTTCAGAAATTGTCTTCATACAATGGATCATCTGTGTTAGGGTGGGACAAGGATTTGGTTGAACAAAAATGTTATTGCAGGGATTTGTGGTTAATCAAAGCTATTGTGATACGATATACAGGAAACCACAACAGATTTATGCCTGTATTCAAAGAACTAATTTTACTGACCTTTTTCTAAAATTACCTGGTTCTGTGCATAAGTCTTAAAATCTCAGGTGCTGATCTTGCAAAAACTTATGCACATACTTAATACTTAGCACGAAGTATAACAGTCCTGCTGAATTCAAACTGATTACATGAATAGTGTTAAGCAGCTAATGATTTGTACATCTATCTGCTAAGCAGGACAAGGGGAAATGGTTTTAAGTTGAGGGAGGGAAGATTCAGGTTGGATGTCAGGGGGATGTTCTTTACTATGAGAATGGTGAGGTGCTGGAACAGCTGCCCAGAGAGGCTGTGGATGCCCCGTCCCTGGAGGTGTTCAAGGCCAGGTTGGATGGGGCCCTGGGCAGCCTGGTCTAGTATTAAATGTGGAGGTTGGTGGCCCTGCCTGTGGCAGGGGGTTGGAGATTCATGATCCTTGAGGTCCCTTCCAACCTGGGCCATTCTGTGATTCTGCTCAGGAAATATCCTCCTCTTCCATATTCTGTTCTGGACAACAGAATATGAATGTGTAACAATGAGCAATTCAGTGTCAGTCTGATAAAATTTAACAAGAAAATATCCACTTCATGATATTGTAATGTTAGTGTTATGTATGTATGTAAGCAAAAAGGATAGACACATTTTTGCTCAGTATTTTTCATAACTTTCCTTATAAGTGGTTATCTCCCGCGGAACAGGTCCTTCAGGGAAAACAAAAACTCTCAAAATAGAGATTCGGCTGTACAACACCTATTTCACAACAACAGGTTTTTTTTTTTGTAGTTTGTTTTGTTTTTACTAAGTATGATTACTGAGTGAAAATGCCAATAGGAAGGTTTCTCCACCAACTTCCCATGAATAATATTGCTTCTCTGGTATACTGCATTACTTTTCCACTGGAGCTTCTCAGGCAGTTTTTTTCCTGCCTGATTAAAGGGTGCTCCCATGGGTTTGCCACAGGTAAGTTATAGAAGAGAGGAGAAAGCAGCTGAGAAGAAAGCAACTGAAAAACATTCAAAAGACAGTCCGAGCAGCAGGAACCCACGTAATTTTGGAAAGCGATGCTAACTGTTGCAATCACCATCTTCTAACAAGCAGGTGAATCTAAACAGAAGCAACTGCTCAAACATAAACATTTACACAGTTTTTACTTCAAGTTGAGACTGAGGGGGAAGGTAAGCATATTTCATAAAACAATAAGCAAAGAGAAACGACACTGCTGCTTTTTAGCACTTAAGAAGCAGGCAGATATGTGTGACCTGAACTTCAGAACCAAACTTTCATAAGCAGTGATGCAGAGAAACATCTGTTTTCATAAACCAAGACAGAGCAACGTAAAAAAAATATATCTGGGAATATGTAGAAATACTACTAGTTCTGGAGCAGTCTAATGTATCTAGTTGTGGTTATACACAGGCAAACTGTACTTGTTTGCTTTTATTCAGGTGCATGAAAAACAGCTAGCCACTCTTTCCATTCATTTCCTTCTACCTTATTCACCTGTCAAAACATCTGTTTACAAGGCATTAGTCAATTATCTCCTGCAAATGAAGAACCTGATCCAAATGTTATTGAAATCAGTTGCAACTGTCCCACTGAATGGGATCTGGGTGAAGTCCTTAATGTGTACAAGCAGTTCCATAAGAGGGCAGAAGAGACAGTAAAATACACTTATCCAAAACATCTGTGTATTTTTCTAAGTTTACAGGTGAAGGAGCACAATTTATAAGAAGTATAAATAATGTACCAAGTAATTCAAAAATTGACAGGTATAATTTACACTGAACCTAACTCATATAAATAAACTTTCAGCATTCACAACTTTAAGACAAACAAACGAATCAGAAAAGAAACGTGACAAGCCACATGGGAGGGGAAAGCAGTGTTATAGGTGACTCAATGAACAACAGGTTATTCAGTGTGCAGGAGGGGAACAGATATCAGTCTAAATTACAATACTGTTTTATTCTCACTTTTTCTTTAATTATGGACTATCGACCTTACATTTGGCCAATAGACGATGGTGATCATCAGACTATATAACCTCTCACAAGCAAATCATCCTGTTAGAGAACAACTTATTTCACAGCTGCTTAACACAAAGAATATGGCCACTATAAGCTTAGCCCAATATCCTCTCAAGTATTATATATTTTTTCCAGTAGTTGCAGTAATCACTGGACTGATTTTCTTTAAAGTAGGATACTTATCTAGCGATTTACACTTTGAAATCCACATCAAGTGAATTATAGTATTATTATTACTATGAGTAGAAGTAATATTAGAAATAATACAATAATACAGTAATAACAAATAAAATTGTATCTGATTGAATTTGATCCTGAATATCTAAAGACTGGCACTGAAACACTCTTCCATTTAAGAAGGAACATGCTGTAATTCAGCAGAGCTGAATAAATAAAGGCATTGCAGAAGTAATGTTAATTTATTGGCTAATGGTTACACATCTACAACGGCACGATGATACACAAGCAGAAGCAAGGATGAAAAAGGGTGTAATTTACCTATGGCATATTAAAAGTGAAGGAAGTGGCTGAAAAGGTTCAAATGAGTTAAAAAACTGTTACCTGTAAGCAGCAACATTAGCCACTGTAGAAGCGATGAGGGCTACAAACTGGACATATATTTCCTCCAGATTAAAGGCTGTGTATTTGAAAGCACCTCCTTTTGGTCTGTAGGAAGGAAACAGGAGAAAGAGTCAGTCTTCATCTTAAATATTATCTCAGACAGGAAATTTAGCCCTTACAGAAGAGTTAAGGCACCTCTCATCAAAGCTGACCTAAAGACACAAAATAAATAAATAAAAAGTCATGCCTGCACTAGGAACTTTGTGAAAGGGCACCGAGCTCTTGCAGCAAGGGCTCTGCTTTCTTTGTTCTTCAAAGGGCTAAAACTGTCCTGGCTAGTCCCTAGGGAATAGGCTGGACACGTTCTCATGTAGTTTCAAAGTGTTAAAATGGCAGTTGATTCCTACAAGCAGATCCCAGATTGCCAAATGTGGACCTCCTGCGCTTCCGCATCCTCATCCGAAGAGCTGTGCTACCTGAGTGGGAGTCCTGCTTATCCTCCTCAGATATAGATGCACAGATCTTTGCCCTTAAAGTCAGAGTTAAAAGGAGCAACTCTAGCCAGCTTTGTGTCCTGCCACAGTTCCCCTATGCTGGCCCACACAGAAGAGCATGACTTGAAAAGAAAGGCATTTGCACCCTTAAGAGAAATGCATGTAATACTGTTATTAAAAACCCTTTGCTCATAACTTCTCTAATGACGTGAATAAAATGCTGTTTGTCTGTATCCTTTTTTGTCAGCGCTGCATCGTTAAGTACAGGAATGATGTTTTCCTGGGATTACACACGCAAATAAAATTTCACCTCATAGCAGTCTTAGCACTCTGCTATCGAGTGTGTATCCTGCTGCCAGATTAGCTATCACATCAATATGTACCTGGGTGTAAGGAAACATCACCTTAAACAGCACGGGCGCCAGCCAGACTCAAGCTCTGTCAGAACAGCTCTCTGGGAAAGGATCTAATTCTATAAGCGGAGATAACTCCCAAGAATTACTTCTGAATTATTCCAAATCTCAGCAAATAATCAGTGCCTGATTCTGAAGACCAGCAATCACCATTTCAGCAGAGAAATATTTACTTATATTTTGTGAATAATGAATAAATTACCAGCACAGATTTCCCACACAGTTATTAAAATAGACCTGATCCCCAGCTTTTCACCGATGGCATCAACTTAGGCAACAATCCTGCTCTAAAGATTGCCTTTACACTAACTATTACTACTACATAAAACAAGAACTCCAGTTCATGTTTTCTGCCTAACATACGTTGAACAGGTGAAAATATATTAGAGAAGACAGTCTTCTGGGTTAAATACTTTAAAATAAATAACTGAGATGTTTTCAAAACTCACTGAAAAATAAAACGTTTGTAACGGAGGCAATGCAAATGCCTGTAGTAATGTAACAGAAAAGTTAAATACAGAAATCCCAAGCCAAATAGCTAAAAATCAAAGTTCCCTAGGGATGATGACCTTTGCCTCCAGTGATTTATCAAAATAACAAGTCTTAAATGGAATTATCACAGAAGACGTTAATTTGCCCTATTGGTTCAGAAGCATCACAGCATTAAACACAATTACACTGGCAAGCCCCAGGCCCAAGCAGTCTGCTCTTCCAAATGGCAGCAGGGATAAATCACTGCATACTCAGAACCAGTTTATGCTTCGTATGAGAATATACTTGAGAAACATGACCACATGTTCTTGGGAGCAAGTTAATATGTTTCTTCCTAATATCTTGAGAATTCTCCTCACAGTTCCCTCAGGCACCTTAATTCTCTAGCTGTCCATATGCAAGTTGAAAATATCTCTCAAGAGATTATAGACTCATAGACCCATGCTTTGGAATGGGCTGGAATGGACCTTAAAGACCATCCAGTTCCAAC
Organism: Pavo muticus; assembly: GCA_016647715.1. Lineage (NCBI taxonomy): Eukaryota > Metazoa > Chordata > Aves > Galliformes > Phasianidae > Pavo > Pavo muticus. The sequence goes on along the minus strand of JACDJE010000271.1, from coordinate 195,807 downwards.
TCCCTGTCCAGCCCGGCCTTGATATGTATCACTGAGAAGCTTTATCATTTTTTATAGAGAAATCTTTGCTAGTTCTCATAGAGACAAGATTAGCTCAGCCGCTGCAGTAAGATTCATATTTCCTCCTGTCTCTCTCAAGTGCATCTTCTGAGAGTAGCTTCTGTGGCCTTTACTGTGCTGCTTGTTTGTTCTGCAGCAGAGCCTCTACCCGGTATGCACAGCTGAACGCTGTGCAGGAACTCTGTAATTGGAGGCCCAGTAAAATGACTGAGAAACAGTCCATTCTTGTTAGCTTGGTTAGACGCAGGCTAGTCAAGTGTCCAGGCACACTTTATATTGTGACCTTTTAATTGCCATTCTTTTATTTCCCCTTTCCAGTCTTTTCTAATTTAACTCTGCAAAGCCACACAAAATAACATCACCTGTGCAAAATGAGGTGCATGTGATTTTTACTAAAAACAAACAAAACACCAAAGCTCCAGGCACTTTCATTTTCTCGCTAACATACATAATTTAAAAGGTCAGTGTCTGAAAACAGGTTTTTTTAAGACTCCAGATAAAATAACAGGACCAGAAACTGGCAGGATCTAACATAATTTCTGTGTCTGCACCACTTAATTTTTTGTATAGCTATAAAAGGGTAAATCAGAAGGAACTGAGAAGGCCCACAAAATCAGTTGTCCTTTGAAGGAGGAGCTGAAAGAGGGGCAATTTTGTATGAATAAGCAGAAAGACTGATGTCTCAAAGAGACAAAAAGTGATCTTATCCCTTTTGTTCTAGTTTCTGTTCTAGTTTCTTATCCTAAGCTGATCGATATCCAGCATACAATTCTCCAGGATACTCCCTCAAGTCCTCTTACCAGTGCTATTTAAAGAGAAAAGTCATACACATCATGCGGGGCCAAAGAGACTCTTGTGTGCGTGTGTGAATAAGGTTGAGACATATAAGCAGTTTAAAGTTTTCAGAGATTGGAACATCTTTTAGGTTTTCACAGTTTGAAAAACAGTTTTAATGTTTTTGGTGCAGTCACAGACCTGTAATAGGCTTGGGGTAAAAATTAGCTTTATATATTGATCTCCGTAAAAAGAAATTTCTGGCTTGGCTGAATTTGTTTTGCAGTCTGCTGATGACCCTTGTTGGTGCTAATATGATGAAATATAGTAAAAGTTGTGGATTTTCTATCAACCAATTTCTTTTATCTCAGCCATTCACTACATGTGCTCCAGCTGCTGCAACAAGGAGAGCCCAGAGACAATATTGGTTCTGATTCATCAACCTGAGCCACCCCAGACAAGCTCAGTTTTTCCCCTGAACAATGTAGGGGTCCTGTGGGAAAAGCAATGTGAAATCAGGTAATTTAAAATAGCATAAAGAACATGTTTATAAGAGAGGGATTACCGAAAGTCATAGAAGCAAGCTTAATCTTGGCATTTCCAAACTCTTGAATGCTAGAATGAAAAAAGTACCATTCTTCTAACTGCTTTTTTTTTTCTTAATAAAGGTGTTCAATACCTAGATATTATGTGACTGAAAATGCAACTGAATAAAGGCAGCTTATGAACAGATGCAAAAACTGAATGTCATCTCCTCTTGCCAGCTCTGCCAGTCAATTCTGGAGTTGAGTGCAGACAAGCAGCAGGTCATCTGTTTTAACTCTCCCAAGAAATGACTATCATTAAGTTTACTAGTCACAGGGAGATCCTCTCACTCGCCTCTCTGTGGAGTCAGTTTGAGGGCTACTTAGCTGCAGATCCAAAACATTTGAAGCTCTCCATTTGAAGCAGTTTAAGTACAATTGGCTAGTGGATTCATGTAAGGACACACTGGGTAGGATGCTGGATTGTTTTGATCTTTTGCTGGTGACTTCCACTTTTTCTTTATCATTCCTCAGCAGCAAGGCTTTTTCAGATGACAACAAAGCCATAATGTACTAGAGTCCCACAAACATTCAATAACCTTACAGCATGTAAAAGAAAAAGAGGACTCTTTCCATAAATGAAATAGCCACTTTGCCTGATAGGGCAAGAAAAATAGGAAAAAAATATGACATCTATGATAGGTGTGGGACAAAAAGAAGAATTCCTGATAAGCTCAAATTTAAATTTCTCCTCGTCATGCTGGCATATAGAAAATTCACTATAATTATTTATTAACTAGTGGTGTTTTATAGGACTGATTGAGTTGTATAAAGCCTGTGCTTTAGTTTCTACATCCACAGAGGGATCATTTTGCTTTTTGTTGGACTAAATTCAAAAAGGTTTACTAGGCAAGGTGTGTCTTCCCCTGAATGAGATCTTCTCTAGATAAAATTTCACTTTACAAGGCTCAATTCCAGTTCTGCAACCTTGGTAAGTCACATGTGGAAGTGATACACAACTGAACAGTCTCCACCGAATCCATTTTTCCTTGACTCCATATTGTTGGGACAGTAGCAATTACATTGGTCACCTGTCGTGTTTCGAGCACGCATGCTAAAATGGCTCTACATCTGTACAACTATGCTGTTTCTCACAGCATGACCTCTTACGAATAAATAGGGACTGCATTAATGCTATTTTATTGCTATTATAGTAGCACTGTATGCTGGTTTAAGAAACAAATTTCAACATCCTTCACTGAGTCCTTAATTTCATGTTGCAAGATTTCTATTACTTTGTTGAAATATTTGGATGTTCAGCATGGTCAGAAAAAAAAAAAAAAAGGGAACTTTGGAGGAGGCTGTCCATACTTAACAGCTCAGACTAAGATGAACAAATCCTGAAACACTTTGGAGCAGGTGCTAAATTCAGATGACTTTGGGCTAGGCAAGAAAGTTATTGGCTCCAGAAAAGCTGAGTTATTGATGAGAATGATAATGATATAGAATCATAGAATCATTAAAGTTGAAAAAGACCACTAAGGTCATCTAGTCCAACCACTGACCCATTACGACCATGACCACTAAATGATGGGCATCCTAAAGCCAACTGTTAAAGGGCAAACTCTTTGTTGTGAATGCCTCATTCCTGGAAGCACTGAAGGCCAGGCTGGATGGGGCCCTGGGCATCCTGATCTGGTGGGTGGTATCCCTGTTCATGGCAGGGGGGGTTGGAACTGGATAATGGTAAAGGTCCCTTCCAACCTAAGTCATCCTATGATTCTGTGAAACTCTAAATCACATGCAGTGTATGCACTGAGTGAAATGAAAATTGCATAAATATTTAGGCTAGTTAATTGTGTTTATGTTAAAAGTTACAGTGTTTGTTTAATGTCTTTGCAAAATCTGTAAACTTGGCTTCTGGATAAAGGCCTCCACAATGCTGTTTAGGGTTACAGGCACGTGTTCCTGTCACTCACTTGGAGCTCTCCTGCAGAAAACCTGGGCCCGTTTTTTTCTCAGGTATCTAAGAAAGTTATACTGGCTGTGCCTCAGTAGCCACTGAAATGTTTCACATGCTGATACTGAAAATACAAACACAGGAACAGATTTCCTTCTCCGCAGGTGAGAGCAAGATTTGGATTTTCAATGTAAGGGTCTTTTATTCTGCCCTTATATCTCTCCAAAGAGCCTTTTCCATTTAAAAGAGAGAGACATTAAATAGGAATGCTGTCTTAACCAGATTCACAAGCTCTTTCCTTGTGTCCTCAACTCTGGCAAAAATATCTAGTTCTAATGCTCCTGCTGAAGTAAATGTTAAATTAGAACTAGAGAGACTTGAGCAAAGCTCTGCCTGTTTGTAGTGAGAGGACTTAGCCTTTAGAACACAAATAGTACAGAAACTACCTAGACACTGTTAAAGCCTATGCACTCTTTGGATTGCTCACTGTTAACTTTCACTAATATAATAGATTGAAAGAGAGCTAGTTCAGACACATTCCCTGCAATTTGTGCCACAAGGAAAAGGAAAGGTTCTCCTCAGGCTTTTATAAGTATTGAGCTTTGACAGATTTTACTCATATCTTAAGAATAGTAACTCCATTATTAGCTTAGAACTTAACTATGTGCTCTTCTCATGAGATTCAGAACTGTATTAGTAAAAACATTTTGCAAGATGAGCTGTTCTCATAGGACAAACTCAGCCTGGACCCTTCCACTTCAACTTCTGTTTCTTTACAGTATCCAGCACTAAAACATCATAGGCCTGTGTTTGGAAGCACCTAAAGATACTCTAGCCTCCACAGCAATGTTATCCTTTGCCATCAGAAGTGTGACAGAAGCATCTGTTCAGCATTGAGCAGGCTCTGTATTTATGAGAAAAATCTGGTTTGATGCAAAAGTTCATTATTTACTGAGCTCTCACAGTGCAGGTTTCTGCTCAGTACCTGCCCACAGCAGAGCATCTAAACGTACATTTAGCATTGAGCAGTGAGTTCAGTGCTGAGTGAAACACGCTCATAAGAGATAAGATAGACTACAGCCTTTTCCCATGTGAACAAATCTTACTGATATCAAGAAAATAGTTTGTAACTGCCATAAAGTATGTACTGCAACCTTACAGATTGCATCAAGAAGAATTTGATCTGAATATGCAAACTGAAATAGCTTTTGTATTAGAATTTCTTATTATTTTGTTTTTTTTTTTTCCACAAGTGTTTAAAGTGAGAACATGCTGACATTGTTGAGACTTGTCCTTAGCATGCAAGATAAATTTCAAACTCACTCTATCTGTTGTTTTTAAGAAGAAATGTAAGCAAGTAAGTTCATTTTGCAATGTCCTCGAACAGGATCTTCTGTTAACACTGATAGGGTCCCAGGGATTCACATTGTTGGTAAATCACAAATATTTTCTCACCATGCTTTGCTGTCTTGAATGAAACCTATTACTGATTATGAAAGCTGGTTTAAATTGGACTCCAGGGTCACTGACATTTAATCTTATTTTTACCTATTACAGGATAAAAAGAAACAATAATATTAAAAGCTTAAGATATACTGGCAATTTGATTGACTAGACTGTGTTTAGAGCAAAAGAAAGGAGACCGTCTTCTAGGTCAAGACTGAAGAACCAGGAACTGAAGTTCACACAGTGTGGGCTGTTTTAGAAACTCAGTTGGATACGAGATGTAACAGCTCAATTGAAGATGCTTTCAAGTTTCAGATTCCTAGGTAGATAGAAACATACACATAGGAATTTCTAAGTGTTTCAGTTTCTCCCAGTAGATTTTAAATACTTCTGAAAATCTCTGTATATAAATATGCTGAAAATTGATCATGGGTGATTTGATTAAATAATACTACAGTGTTTCTTTGGGGAAGTGAAAAGTGGAATATATTTCCATCACCTTTTGCAAGCAGATGCGAGGCCATCCTGACTACATTCTGCACTGACTAGAAATCAGCTTGCCACAGGTGGTGTTTGCTGTGCCTCAAGTTCCTCAGCCCTGCTGAGAGGCAGAAATTGTCGGTTCCAACCAAATGCCACAGATATGCAGGGACAGAACTCAGGTTCGGCCCACAGTACAGACAGAGCTTGTTTGTTTACCTGTGCTGTCACATAAAGAATCAGTAAGCAAGCCCGGAAACGTGTTAAAATAACAAGCATAGGTCATAGGACATATATGACAAAATTGAACAGCTTTGGCAAAAAAGTTGTAATCACTGCTTTAGGCTGGTTCTTTGAATGTAACCATCCAGGCCAGCTTCCTCTTCAAACATTTCAGTTCACTGAAGCACAGAAAGGTGCTTCAATACAGAAGGCTTCCTACCAAGTGTTAGGAGCTTTTGAGCACACAGGTTGCATACAGTTAGGGCTACATCCTACAAATGACTCATGCCTAGTACACACCATCACACACAGTCTGGCTCTACTTCATTCCAAAACATCCTCTTCCACCAGTTATGTACAAACATGGCTGCCCAGAGCACTTTGAGGTTTTCATCATAGGTTGTGAATTTACAGAAGTGACTGTCTGCATGGGCTATAAACAGATAATACTCAGCCTTTAAGGTTCACAATTGCTGTCAGCATCACACACAGAAGCATTTTTTTTGGCAAGGTACAGGTTATGTTCATCTTGCTTGATATGATAATGCTGATTTCTGAGGGCACATCTTGGACATATGTCTCTCAAACGGTGCTTAGTAATGCAAATGTTGTTCATCCACTGCTGAGTTCACAGTAACACACACTGTCCCATGTTGTCTGTACCCACAATTACTTACATGCAGTCCTAAACAGGGGTGCTGCATGTAAGTGCATCAAATTCCATCTTATTGACACAATCTATTTCAACTGTTACTTTAGCAAAAATACTACTATGCTACCATTAGTCTGGCCTGAGACTTAAGATTGTCATTAAAGCAGACTGCCATCACTTTTATACACTGCATCAAACTGCAGTACAGAGCAAAAACCACAGCAAAATGAAAACCAAACGCAGAGATAAATTCCAAACATGAAAAAGTCTTAGAAATATCAAAAACACAATATTAGTGTATTACACAAAACCTAAATACAAACAAATGTGTTAAAAGAACAACTAATCTTTCTCTGAACAAAAATCTTTCTCTGAACAAAACATACAGCAGTGCTAAGAAAATGACCCTTCTTGGCAAAGTTGCCTATGGACAATCAAAGTTAAAATATAAAGGCTACATGCCTGTATAAAACCAGATTGATCATCAGAGTGGATGCATATGCACCACTTTTGCCACAACTATTCATGTAAGGTGCTACAAAACTTTTCAGAAGACTTTTTGTCTGTTTCATATGAAAAGAGTAGGATGCAATAATGATTCTTCCTAAATTCAGAACTTCTGGGGCTTTGAAGAGTCTCACACATCAGGACTGAACTGGTTATCTGTCTGCAAGGAAAGCATTACAACTGCCTTAAAAGAAAACTCATGTGTTAGTACAACAGAAAGGATTTGTGATAAAAGAGTCATGGAATGGCTTGGGTTGGAAGGGGCTTTAAAGATCATTTATTTCAGTGCTGCACTAAACCAAGTTGCTCAAATCCCCATCCAACCTGGAATTGGTCACTTCCTGGAATGGGGCATCCATAGCTTCTCTGTACAACCCATTCCAGTATCTCATGTATTATAAATAAGTTCCTAACTATAGAGGGGAACAAAACAACAGCTCCCTTCTCTTTGCTGCTTTAGTTGTAACTTCGCATTTATTACCTTAAGGAAACATTCATGACTTTTTTTTCCCCCCCTCTCTGTTTCAGAGGCCTGAAGAGGTAGAAACATTGTTAGCGGAGTGCAAGAGGTAGTGTCCTGAATTGATCTCCTCTCCCTTCAGCATATGCACTGGACAGGTCGCCATGGCATAAAGGGTGGGAAAATCCTCAGCAAAATGACTTGAGGAAAACTTGCTATGGGGGAAGCCTCCGGTTGCCTTTAGTAAGCAGAATTAGAGGGGCCTGGTTTTCAGTAATGATCAGAATTGGCAACTAGGGCAACTCCATATTTGTCATGAAAACACGGAGGCCAGATGTTCAAAACTGCTCAGAACAGCACGTGGAGCCCTGAGCCACCTTCATCTCATCTGGCCAGATGCACCACTAGCTAAGTAGGGAGAAACAGAAGATTTGGACTTCCCTTTCACAGGAAATATTTGCAAGCATAGCTTGCAAATCATCTCACATAACATCTCACAAGACTGATCATTATTACTGTTATTATCAAACACAATGTTTTATCGACTCAGTTGCTTTCTTAGGTTCTCAAAATGTCGCCTTACATGTCTAAATATTTTACAGAAAACAAATCTTAACAAGTGATCAATGTACACCACTGTTTTTTTTTTAATCATTATGTTTGTTCTTGTTTTTAATCACTCTCATAAACCAATGAATTTATTTTGTAAAGACAGAAGCATGGACTGAAGGAATGTTCTGTTTCAACAGGTCTTGTCCAAGTCCAGCTTCATGCTACATCTAGCATGGAGTGCAGAGAGAGCCATCAGCCTGCAAATGTTCCCACAGATGAGCTTAGAATCTGCAAACCCTGAGCTGTAGCCGCAGGGAGAACAGTCAGAACTGAAATGTATTTCTGATAGCAAGTATTTTAAGGTGTCTGTGTTAATCAAGAGGAGAAAGCTAGCTATTAACTAATTGCACTAAAGAAGCATGGGAAGACTTAAGTTGAAGGGTATAAAGAAAATCAAAGAAAAAAATATTAAGAAAGTAGAAGGTGGTGGTGATAAAAGACCTTGCTGGTGATAAGCTAAGAGGCCAGTTATGGGGATGGGATGAGTCCCTGACAAGAGATCTGATAATTACTGGAATTCAGGGCAAAACTCTTGGAAAGAGATACAAGAAACACCAGAAATGAACATTTGCCAAATAAAGAAAGCCATCCTGTCCAAGAATGGAGCCTATGGAAGCAGCCAGCCCTGATACAGTATCTCCTAAACAGAATTCAAAAGTACTGATAGAAAAAAGAAATGATACAAAGAAGTTTCACCCAAACTAAACCAACAGCGCTGCAGCAACCAACTAAGGTAATGCCTGGCTGTAGGAAACAAGGTGAAAGAAATTCATTGGATTACCATCACTTTAGAAAAGCAGCAGTACAAATTGCACTACTTAGGCAGAAAGGAGTACTGAAGAACATGACTGTAGGCAATGACTGAGACAGCAACCAAAATGCCAATACAGGCTGCGTTTTTCACGTTTTATGTCACTGATTTTCACTGTTACTTCATTCCACATCTTTTCTGGATCCACTGTGCATTTTCAAGCTGGGTGATCAAACATATATGCATTGTTTAAGAGGCCATATCACAATGGTAAGGTTTCTCTCTCCTTTTTTCTTTCTTGTCATCAGTCCCTTGGTTGGTATTGCAGTTGTCTCTTCTATTCCATCTGAGCACTGCTTATTGCTTTCAGAGTTCCATTAAATTTAAGAATTTAAGGAATTGTCAGAAAGACCCCCAAATAGGGACGTCATAAATGTTCTTTTCCTCTTTTTTTTTTTTTTTTTTTTTCCCCTTTTTCTTTTTCTTTCATCTGCACAGCAACTGTTTAATACTGCTAGTTCCTTTAGAATTGACAGGATATTCCATATGCAGTTGTAGCTTACAGGATACACTGTCCTAGGAAACATGGGTTTTGCATTTGTGTTGCCCTTATTTTGGGCAGGAAGTGAATAAATGGAGATTGAGCAGAACTAAAATATTTACTGACTTAAGGCAAAAGATCAATACTATAATAATATCGATTTATGTTTATAACATAGCATAAGACTCAGTAAGCCTACAGAAGACGAGGCGTTATTATAAAACCACCTCCAAAAAATCCAATTGAGTTTCAACCTTTTAACAGAAAACAGCTCTGAAATGTCAAAATCTTACACTGAGCCACCATTTTTTGAGCAATTATCTGACTCACTTTGTTAGATGGGAGCCTCTTGCCAAGCTTACTCTCTGTTTATGGTCTTGCATGAATTCTGAGCATCTGACTCAAGACAACAGAACCCGATTTTCTTAAATCAATTTTTTCTTTTTTTCTGATGTGCTTTTTTAATTTTTCAAAGATCTATAATTTAGTTCACAGACCTTTTAATCCAATCGGGGGGAACAGTAATCGTAAGATTAACATCGTTATCTGCTTTTGAAGTCCAACTTTCTCAAGTTTGATAGAGATACAACAATTATATTTGAATATACATGAATAAACAGACTCATATAAACATACTTAGCAGACTAATTCTTTCTTCACCAAAAACCATTTTAAACTTCTACTTCAAACAAATAAAAAAGAAGTAAAGCTGTCATATTAATTCAGTTCCCTGACCAATCCCTCAGGGAAAGGACCAGCATTGCTTTTATTTTAAAAGCTCATAAGATGTGTTTAATTTGGTTCTGTAGTTATTTGTTCAGTATGCAGTGCAAATTTTTCTGGCTACAGACATGGGATATGGTAAACCTTTGCCGGGATCAATGTCCAATCTCTTTTAAGTTGTGGAGAAAGTTACTCGCTCATAAAGTTCAGACCTGCCAGACTCAATAACTCTACAAAAATGTTCAGATGAAAATTGCTTCAAGCAATCCTAGTAAAAAGCCAGCACCTCACCCCTAGTTTAAAGTTATGATCCTTATCATAATTAATTCAATAAAGAAGTAATGTACTTCAACCTAGGCATAGAGAAAAATTTTCTGTTCTGACTGGTATAAACTTTCAGCTAGGGATGTTTAAACTCTGGACCTGATCCTTTAGAGCAAATAATAAATTACAGACCTAGAGCCAGCAGATTATAACTGAAGTTGAACCATCAGAAATATGTTGCCAGGACTAAGAAGAGAATGCATACCGAGTAGGAGTGACTGAAAATTACACAAATATAACAAAATAGGACAAAAATGTTCATTTACTGACAAATTAAATGCTAGTATTTTCTGACCTGTGAATGTAATGAAGAGCGGGAATTCATGTAATCTAAGCTGTCATACCTTGCATCACAAATATAGAAATCAAAGTTCTTTCTGCAGATGAAACGTGGAACTAATTCACTGTTCAACAAGCCAACACTTTTGAAGATGTTTACTTGAAAAATCGAGTTTTAAGCACTGCATTTCTGATTCACCTTACGTTTGTTACCCCCTCAACACCGCTGCTCTGCTGCCATACCTTTTCCTTGCTACACTGCAAGAAGCAGATCCTGCTGCAGAGATTTGAATACCTATTATAAAACATCCTCAATACTCCAAGGAGTATCTGGGCCTTTTGCCTATCTACCCATGTAAAGATTTCCATCCTAGAGAAATACGCACCAACAACACTTGGCATGTAAAAAAATGGCATAGATGTAGAGATAAGTGAACACACTATGAATATTCTTCAATGTACTTGTTGTTATTTTTGCCATGTACATTTAGCAGTAAGAAAGACAACCTGAAGGAATAAAACAGGCCTAATGAGGGAATGCAATAAAAGAGTTGGTTTTGCACGCTTACCTAATTGTTCATCTGCTGAGATACCTTAAAGCAAATAGCCAATTTTTCAAACAGCAAAGATGCAATAGGAAAGTTGAGTGTGTACTTCTTTAAATTTTAGCTTCCATTTTATCACCTCATCTCACATTCCATCTCATTGCATTGTCATTTCTCTGCTGCAGAGTGACATAACTTGCTGCAGCCTTAACAGTTCCAAAACAAGTAAATTGCTTTTCCAAGACATCTTATCAAAAACAAATATTCCTTTCTCACTAATTTAGTTTGAATATTCATAGATAAACGTTATGAGATTTACTCAAAATACACATACTATATTTATCACATGTAAGAAATGTATTTCTTACATGTCCTAATACGCATGGATTTGTATGCTGTTTCTGCTGTCTGTCCTTACTGATACCTACATCAATTTGTATTTCATTCTCTCAGTTCTTATGTATAGAAGTTAATCGTGATCCTATCTTTAAATTACACTAATTGTAGAGCTATTAGTAAATATTTGTGATATAAACTTTCAATAATGCATATCACTAATTCCAAATTACAACTACAAATAAATAATAGAAGAATATGTACAGTACCCTGACTTTCAAATGCCCATCCAGGTGAAAAATCTCAATGATGAAAAGGATTTCCTGTTCTCTCTCTTTTTTTTTTTTTTTTTTTTTTTTTAAGAAGTTTATGAATGAGGGAGAGCTCGCAGGGTTTTAACTCATATGCAACAGTCTTAATCATACACCAAAATCATGTGATCCTAAAGCAAAAAGCAAAACAAAACCCCTTAAAAGACACTTTGAGTAGAATTCCAATTAAGTGATTTTTTCATATATATTTCCTGATTGAAGATTGTTGCTATGGATCTGTCACAATAAGACAAACTTACATAATTAAGCTTAAAGAGCTACAGTCATCACATTGTTTTGCTAATAATTGTGTTGTGGCTTAGCTGTACTCAACTGAGTAGCATATACACTGTGCAAGTAGTTCATATTATAGGAATTAGAAGTCATGGCATTACTTGTGTGTAAGTAGGCCCAGATAACATCAATAGATGTTACTATTCAGAAGAGTATTTGTATTCTTCTACTATTTTGAAAGTAACACCGTATGGTGTTTCAGGTTCTTTTATGCTAAATTACCTCCACCTTAGAAGTGTCTTAAATATTTTTAAGCTCACATTATCTAAAAAATTACCCAGTAATTGAAGACCTAAAAGAAATTCAAATGATCAATCCGTTGTTTACAGTATGCACAAAAGTAGATGTATAGGAAGTAAATCAACACACTAGAGATCGGTTGCTGTTACAACAAATGCACTTTTGCCAGAATGTTTGACCAACACTTGCAACCCTGCACCCCCGCCCCCTTTGGGTCCCCCTTGGATTGATTAAATTGGCTCAAGATGACACCAATAATTGGCTCAAGATGCCGCTTCGACAGACCCAACGATCCATATCTTTGCATTCCCTAAAATCAGTCCTTTCAGCTCTGTGTTAGATTTAGGATGGTTTACATTGGCTCTGTCACAAACATTTTAATAAAGTCCCAGAGAAACCTCAAACTGGTGACATCATTGGATGGTGTTAAAAAAAAGTTCCACTTTGCTGGTTAGTTGTTAGCCTTTATAATCTGATCAGAATCTTTTTTCCCACTACGTTCTGTCATTCTTTTATAACTCCCTGCAATTAAGACCATGATATTAAAAAGAAAAAAAATATACTAGCTATAAGAAGCAAACAATTCTAAGCATTTTGACATCAAGTAGTAAAATGTAAAAAAAAAAAAAAACCAAAACCAAACATTTACCGTATCCTAAGGGCAGGAGACCTTAAACTGTTGGATGTGTTATTTTTGAGCTATTAGATGAATTAATTACGTATTGGCTGTAATTAAGTATTGGCTGTTCTCATGTGACTATTGTATAAACAAAACGCAAAGCACTCTTATCAGACTGATTGGAAAAGCTAATATTCGTTTAACTACTTTCAAAAAATAAATCGCATACAAGGCCCAGTTCTCTTGTAACTTATACACATACAAAGAAAAAGATGTTCCACTAAGATCAGAGAAGCAGAGCTACTTAAAGGTCTGAGGCCACCGAGAAACATTCCCATGCATTTACCTATTTTTTCCAGAATGCACTGCTTTTTAAAAGTTAGCATTTCCAATCGTTAATTCTCAGCCACCCTGGGACTGGAGTTGCTGAGGAGCTGCACAGCGCAGGCGTTCCTGTTATCTGATATCTGGGCTCCTCGAGCTTTCCAGTTTTCTGAGTTTAAACAGATGACAGTCCTTGTGTCATCAGATGTTATTACTTAATTACTTCTAGCAGTAGACTTTACTCTGAGTACTTTTTTCCACAACACACTGGAACATTTGACGTGTTTCTCCTTTTTAAACTCAAAGGGTGATTTTTAAGACCTGAATTTGCATAGCATTGTCCTTATAAACACAAAAATCCCAAGTAATTGAGAGCTGAAGTCTATACCCAGCTTAAAACACAGACCAATCTGCCTTACCACAGAGAATCCTGGCACCTCGTAACTGAATCTTACTGTAATATTGACAATCAACAACAGCCCGAGAGCCACTGATGCTAAATGCTGTACTGACATGTAGACACACTCAGCCCTCATCCAAACCCCAGTGACTGGAAATCAGAACTGAGTAGGTCAGTGGAAGAAGGAGCAAAGACCTAGGAAAGGACTTGTTTAAGGTCAGTAGCAGAACCAGCATTTGGACCTGGCTCTTCTGCTCTGCACGGTGGCACACCAGCAGCACCTCCTGCCTGTAATGCCCATGCCCCACCAAGCCTCACTCCTCCCTCCCTTGCAAAGCTGACAACGTGCAGCTCTTCCCAGCTAATAAAACCGAATAGATTCAATGAGCTGCTTTATTCTCAGTGTGTACAGACAGCAGCATAAGCAAAATATGGTTGGAATACTTCTATACTGAGTTCCGTGCAGCTACACACAGTATTGCTCTTCTTTACACACAAGGTATTTGAGAGTAGGAAGTAGTTTGTTTTATAAAGAGAGAGGGAAAAACAAACAGTTGAGTCCAGATGCTTGGCTAGTGTGAATCAGCATTGCCACATTATCATCCTCAATTTACACTTCTCACCAAAGGAAAGGGAGGCCTTTTGATTTCTACAGTTTGAGCTCCCCTCAAAAATCAAGTACAAATAAAAGAGCTTTGCTATCAAAACACAGAAATATTTATTTTTAGCACATTAGTTAAAAATGTGATAGCCTTCTTTAATGATCTAAAAAAATAAACAGGCTTTCAAAATGAAATCAACTTTCTCAAAAGATGTAATGCTTACAGCCAGTATTAAAGCATAATGATACTGTAGCACAAACATAAAGTAAATATAGATAAAATTATTATTCTTCTCATCTGTTCCTTTTCCAACATTCTTTACAACAGTGAGGCAAAATAAAGCTGGTTTTCGGAAAAGCCTGTTTTTCAGAACACTGTTTCTTGTAAATGCTAAAGCCTTACTCTTTTCTTCTCCTTCTTAAAAAAAAAAATAAAAAAATCACCAGGATAACTGCAAGCATATTTCCAAAATAAAATCAAAAAGGTGATTTTCCAGGTTTCAATATGTAACAGCTTTTTAAATTATCCAATACACTGTCTTGATTCTGTACAAATGTTCTCTTCCTTCAAAGAGACAAAAAAGCTTGTACTGCCAGATCTGATTGTATGTAGAGAGTGGATCTGATCCCCTTGTCACTAAGGTTACTAATCAAATTTCCATCCAATATGCTCATGCAGGATTTCCTGATCAAACACTTAAATCTGCCCCCTCTGCACCCCCATTAGCTAACATGTTTTATATGTAGCGGGGTCATCAAAAGTGTAATTCCCTTAAAGAAACCTAATCCTGCCCTCTTGTCAACCAGCAGATAGCTAATAACGCTTTCTATCCTACATTTTTTGAACATCAATTGCATACCAGAAATTAAGATCTTATTTTAATCTCACAACAGATGTTCAAAACAAAGGTATCCCATATGTACATTATACGTATTTAAAAACAGTCAGGTGAAGAAATACAGAAGTTTCATATAAGATTAGCTTTTTTTTCCCCAGAAAAAATACAAAGTAGATTTTTCATCCTTTCGTACCCTGCAGAAGGTTATGTGGACCACAGCATCACTTCACTGTCAAAAACTGGGACGTTCGGAGGGAACCTACGGCCGGTACCCCAAGCACGGCCCTTTGGGGAGCTGCCGAAGCGGTGGGGATCTGTTCCACTGGGTTGCTCACAACGCCTGTGTTCAAGCTTACACACATTTCCCTTCTTCACATGCATTTCTGTGACTTCTCCGCTCTGACCACAAACCAGATACTTTATCAGTTTTTCTCTCCTGCTTCACGTTAAAAAAAATAAGCCAATAGTTTCATCCAAAGAAGAAAACGAACAAACCTACTTCAATGTAAGCAAAATTCAATACTCTTACACAATTAACGTGTTTTCCATTCTCAAAATTATCATTATTTTTAATTAAAAGCCCCCAGCAAAACATTGAAGACAAGGTTCAAGTTTTCTAACAGATTGAAATAGAAGTTTTACTAAAGCAACATCACTTCCATGGCGACTCTTTTTGAGGTCTGTGTGCGCACACGCTGGGCTTTTTTTCCTTCTTTTTTTCTTTCTTCTGAGCAATGGTCACAATCAGAGTAGCAGAAGCGGGTCAGGAAATTTAACCTGACTGGTCGAACCCTGGGCTGAATCTGTAAGGTCTACAAGGCCCACATTTGTCAGAACTCAGTGGATTATATGCATCTGAATGGCAAAACAGATTTAAAATACTGTCTATTTCAACTTAACATTTGCCCTACATACTGCCAAATTTCAATTAATATGAACTCTATTGACTCAGTTTCAGCAGTCAGCAACTTTGGTATCTAAAAGAAGTTCTGAATTGCATATGCTGTAGTTCAGGTTTTTTTCCCCCTTGGACACTTAACAATTTTTCAGTACATAAAGAGAACAAGTGCAACGTAATCCCCATTTTTCAGTTTTGGTTAGTGGCATTTTATGAAGTCAACATATAACGTTGAGAGATCAAAATAATACTTCATACTGAACTCTGTGGCACCTTTTAAAAAATATATTAAGTGTAACTGAATCATTTCAACTACTGTAAATGGTAAGAAAATGTATTTTAAGAATATAAAAACTGTTTTGAAAAAATGTTTGTTAAGTTTCAGATTTTGATTGATTTTAAAATGACTTCCTGAATAGAGTTACAGAGAAAAAACATAAAAGGATGATTTAATTTACCTCACATTTCTTCCATACAATAGCGTTAATGGGAAACAAGTGGATGGACGGTTTATGCTTTAACTAGAATAAAATTTAATGTAATAATGGAAGAAAATTCAACTATGAAAGTATTTGCAGACAATCTGGGAACATGGGATGTATGGGCTCCATAAAATAAAGAACTCATTGCTAAAAATTAATTTGACTTCTGCAAGTGATTTTTTTCAGGCTTTTCTCAGATGTTATAAAGCATACACATTTTAAAACACAAAAATGGTAAATCAAACACATTCTGGGTGGTATTTAAAGATATTTAAATGAATTTCTCATATGTTCCTTCCAAAAAAAATTAAGAAGGGATTCAGTCTTCCTGGAAAAAATTGCATCAGAAGAAAATAATTAAGATGCTGAAACTTTTCATTTCTTTGTGTATAAAAATATACTTCTGTTTTGTAAACCCAGAATTTCCAATTAGTACCTTAGCTTGAAGCATTAGTTTTAATATAAATAATGTTATAATTTTATATCCAGTACGATCTTCAGCATCTCATTTTACAGCCAGCATACTGAATATAATCAGAAGTTTACCAAATCAGCCCATTCATTGAAAAGAACAGAATAAGTTTCCAAACAGTAATTCGAGTCCTAATGAGAGATTTCAAATGAAAACAGTGATGAGTTGTGCAAACGCAGCTGATATTGCATCATACTCTCAAATCTCTAAATTAACTCTGTGTCAGGAGGTTACAATGGTAGAGTAGGTTTCTGTGAAAGTGTGTCAGATTGGAAAAAGCAAAGTAATATCAGTTTACTGCAAAAATCTAAGACATCATTATATTTTATACCAATGAACAAAGTTTTTAAGTTCTGTTTTTTTGGTGGGAGGCTGTTTTATTTTAAAGTTATAGCTCCATTAAATATACTAGTTTAAGTAATTTCCTATATTTTTGCAACAGAAAACATTTTCTGGTTTTAGTGCCATCAAGAACTAAATAAGTAAATCCTGCACAAGTAATGGGTAATCTCAGTTCTCGGTGAGAACTCCTCGGAATGAGGAGCCTTGAATATGAACTGTGATAGAAGAAAGTCTGAACTGATTCAGCTTTGTGCATAGGATGGTAGATGGGTCCCAGGTAAACACAGTAAGTCACAAGTATGTCTGTAGCAGAAAAAGAATACATCAGAGAGCATCATCACAGACTTTTGTTATATTTTTCAGAACTGGCCGCCACTGTTATAGGTGCTCACTGCTGTAAAACATGCAGAAGTCCTCAGCCTTGGTAGAAACTTTGAAATAAGAATAAAAAGTAGAAGGCACAACGTGCCTGAAGAAGCTCCGCAGCACTTCAGTTGCCAACACAACAGACCATAAAAATCAGCTAAAATCAAGAACTTGAGCAAGAATTCAATTATAACTCAGTTACGGAATTTAGCCCAAAATGATGCTGAACAACTATCCTTCCCAGAGAATTACAGTTGCCAGTTGTCCCAAGATATACCTGGCTATGGTACTGTGGTGGCTGAATTAAGTACTGGGAACATGGATAGGATGTATTTGATATACAGAAAGTATAAAATTAATATTAGAAATATATATGTTTGGCTTTCATTTATATGTCTAGATGAGTTTCATAAGAGAATAATTAGTTTTAGCTTATATGTACAGCCATTTTCAATTATTGTATAATAGAAAAGACTTATTGATGCAGTTTATAATAGATATGTGAATAAAAACTTTTAAATGATTTTCATGATAGCTAGCAATGTGGTTAGGCCCTACTAAGCTGGTACAACCAATGGCAGAAAATGCAAGAATCAGATGTCTAAACTTCACAACCATCTATCTTATTAGAGCTACTTATCTCTGCTAGTTTTGATGTAAGCATCACTTCTGCATGAACAGGTTCCTCATCAACGCTTCTGTGTGTTAGCTTCACTTTGGTGACCTGCAACTGAGCTATGCATATTGAGTGACTGCCGAAGTTAATGAAGTTAGAAAGAAAGGCAGAAACCGCAGCTCAGTCTTTCCATCCCTCCTTATATCAGAGACCAGCCTTCTTGTTCTTTGTTCATCTGTCTGTTCCATGCAGAAGGCCTCTTGCCTTGAGCAGGGCTTGTACTGAGCTACCCCCGGGAACAACACTGCGTTCCCTCTAGGTGCTGTTAACCCTGAGGAGATGGCTGGTGCTCAGGTGGCAGACCTTTAGATAGGAGGGCAGGCAGGAACATTAAATCACCACCAATCAGTTGTAGAAGGATTTCTATGAAAGGCATACCATTTTCCAAGGCTCTTCTCAGCTGTCCACTTTGAGATATTGTAGAAAATAAGTTCTATGAAATCCTGACTATTTAATGCAACTCCTAGTAATAGAGGATGGAATTCCATTCATCCTTTCAAAGACAGGGGAACACTTAATTAGAAGAGCAGTCTAATAAAATGAAACTCAATCCAACTCTTAGGCTGCCTGAAAAGTTAATCCTGAATCTTCTTCTACAGCCTGACTCTTGCAGCCTCTGCAATTGCATTTGTATTTGCAATTGCATTGCTATGTACTCGTTCCTTATTGGAGCTTTCCACATCCATACACACATGCCTGTATCAGTAAAAAATGTCTACTGGCAGAGAACGTAGCACAGAAAGGACGTGAAGCATGGAGCCTTTTACCAGTTATCTTGTAACCAGAAGATGGTGACTACAAAAGAAAGGCAGGCATTTGACTCACATGTGTGTCTGTCAGGATTACTTTCTCTCCTCCCTCACGGACCTTACATACACACTGCTTTTCACACAAAGTTTTGCCTGTCGTTATTTCAGTTCTAGTTGTCAGTAACACGCCTGTGGTTGTTAGAGAGACACTGAAATTGTACATATTCAGACCCTTTACGTGGGTATTTTTGTTTGTTTAATCCAGAGGGAGCGCATGGACATCAGGCAAGGGGGAATAAAAAAGTAACTTCCAGAATACTCTCAAAGGATAACATGTACCTTAATCCAGAGCTAAAGAACCATCTTCCAGACTAAGGATCAATGAAAACACGATTTCCTTCAGCGCAGTGACTAGCCATAACAACTTTTCTTTTAACTCACAGCGCTAGGAGTCAGCTTTCATTTTCTGAATGAAGTGTTTAACCTGCACAGTGGCAAAGAAAAGCTTAAAATAGGACCACTAAAAAGCTAGGGGCAAATTGTTACAATTTTTTGGGAAAGTTTTGAAGAGCTCCGTGGTATGGTTCTGTATCTCTTATTCCAGCTCCAAAGGTAAATATTTTTGTTTGTTGATTATCTTTTAAAAACCGAAGGCTTCATACATGTTTGGTTTAGACAGGAATATTTTGATTTTGAAGAGGGAGGCTTTGGTACTCTATGGTAATTATTTAAAAACAGATACACTAGATATGCAGTACAGTAGAGGATACAAAGCACAAAGATTCTCTAAAGAAAACTTCATCTCTTTCCTACTCATTCTGTCCATTGCAAATGAGAAAATTTACATCCTTTTCTTTTCTTGCTTGGCTTTATCTTCAGTAGAAATAGCTGCCTGGATAATCTGTGCTGCATAAAATTTACAAGAAAAAAAGCCCCACAAACTTGAAAAGCTCTCCTATTTTATTTCTAGTGAAAAACACTTCCTGCTTGCATTTGATATTCATAGACATTTTTCTCAAAATTTATAAGGAGAAAAAGTTACCAACGAACAAACACAGGAGAATAAAAAGAGAAACCTAATCCTAGAATCTCTAACCAAAGAATAACCTAATTTTTACATAGTGACACTGTGGCTTTAGGGAAATAATCATTTACGTTTTGTCAATTACTGCATATTACTGCATTTTCCCCACTTCCCACTTTTTTTTTTTTTAAAGCTTAGAATTAAATTAGTCAAATTAAACTTCATGTTACTCTATAAGCAACAAGGTAAAAAAATAAAAAAAATAAAAAAAAAACAGTCTAGCTTTAGTTACAAAATACACAACCAAATCTACTTGTTCTGCTTCATGTCATAAATACGGCCACAGGGTACTTCTAATGAGTCATGTGTTAAAAAGAAACACAATAGCAGAAATACTGCAAAATATTAGTCTGAAAAAAAAACTCATGTTCCCTCTGAATGGGTATTTTGTCAAAGTAAAACATGCAGCTTTGGTCCGTTGGTGCTGTCCTGCATCACGTGAAAATCCTGAGGAAACTGCAGGAACTATGATCCAAAGTATTAATTAATTAATTTCTTCACTAATTAATTAGTGAAGAAAACTAAAATTGCAATTAAAGGGAGAAAAATGTGGACAGGCACAGATACAGGACCTTTGGTTTGTTTTTTTTTTTTTTTTTTTGTAAAGGCATATTCACAGTTCACTGCAGTGGCAAGACTTCCCCACTCCTTTCCAGAAGTCCTTTCTGATGGAGGACCCTGATGAATACTTCAGGCAAACGTCTCACATGTCAAACTCCACTAATGGCAGGTATGCCAAAATGGCAGCGAGCAACATGAGTGGGACCACAGGTACAGGTAATGTCAGCTCAGGCAATACCTGTAAGACATTTGCAGTATACAGTGCAAATCAGTCTTACTGGATGATAAAGTGTGGACTTCTCATTAAATCTTTAAATAGACATGCATACACTCCATGGAAGAATGCTTTTTACCAAACATGGTGCCTTCTTGCCAAAACTTCTTACCCAGCGGTGGCAGAAAGTAAATGAATAAACGTAGCGTTGGAAAAAATGATTAATGTGCTGCAATTTTGCTTCCAATTAAATGGATGGAGTTCTGCCAGAATGATAGTTGAAGTTCAGCTCTGTACTTAAAAATAATTCCATTTTTTAACTTAACTAAGAGAATCTTTCCTCTGAGAGAACTGCTGGCTTTAAGTCTTGGCCATAGCTATTTCTTCTTTGAGGTATAATCATAAAACAGAATCACAGAATCATTTGAGTTGGAAGGGACATTTCTTATACACAGGCTGAATCTGCCTCCTTTAGTTTGAAACATTTCCCCTTGGCCTATCACAGCAGACCCTACTAAACAGTCTGCCCCATTCTTCTCCCAGTCCCTTTCTCAAGCAGTGAGGCTTCTTCCATGAAAGCTCTTATGGTCTTCTCCCATAGACATGCAGCAGAATTCTTTCAAAGAGAATACATCAATGCACATATAAAATTCACAGCTTTTGGCATAAAGTTTTCTACAACTTACAAGCAAGAGGCACTGCAAGGAACACGGCAGGGGGATCCCTGCTCTAAGGTACCATGATCAGGGTACTAGAACATTAGAATAAACACAAATTGTTCCAGAAAGCCAGTGCACAACCGTAAGGTTGATAAGTATACAAAAGTTATATAGTATACAGAGAAGTTAGCTGGTAAGATTACCACGCTGGAAAAGATCATCAGATACAAATGAAAATTGCCCACCAGTGTTGTCGGCTCACAAAAAATCCACGAGAAGCGTTCTCCAGAAAGAGATCCTTCCTCAGTGGCAGTCAGCCCTTAATTGGGGTCTAGGAGAGGTGGAGCCTGGCTCCACTCCTTCTGGTCACACGGGTGAATTGCCTTCACCTGTGCTCCCATGGCTGACTCAGCGCTTGCCTCAGGTGGTCAATCAGAGGTTCAGGCTGTGATTCAACAGTTCCCATACAACAACAAACAGCAGTCACATCATACATGAATAGAGATAGCCCACATTCACAGTCAAATTTGTATTGCAGTGATTCCCTCCATGCCAGTGCTGAGCTGAAGAGTTTGGCCATTAATTTCAGCACTGTAAGTTCCCAGGATTTTATTTTGTGTTGAACAATATTTTATATTTTCAGCTTGTGAAATTTGACAAATCCTGGACTCTTTTGGTTTAAAAATAATAATAATAAAATACTGCTTACACTCTTAACTGTGGGGAAAAAACTTAATAGCATGATTCCTAAGCACCAAGCAATTCAAACCCACAAGTCAAATAAACACAAAATACTACTATTTAAACCTCCCTAATTGTCAAGCCTCTTCTGAGTTTCTGAGGACCTAACTCAAGCCTTCTAAAGGCTGGGGCTTTGCAACACTTCAACAAGTCCTTCTTCGCTGGTTGAAGTTAAAGCCATTGTCTGTCTCAGGTTGCATCATCAATTTTGACTTTCCAAATCATATGTACACCACAGGAAAAAGTAATAGATCTCTAAAGATGAAACAAAAGACTGTAAAGACACATAAATTAGCATTATCAGCACTGGAAAAATATTCACTGCCTTGACCAAAGGAAATAAATGGAGTCAAAACATCACCAGATTGATAACAGAGTTTAAGCCTCTTCTTAATTACCTGCTGTTTTAAATAAATTTTGTTCCTTTCATAGAATCTCAGTAATAAGAAGGAAATGCATTTTGGGACTTGCCCTCCACAAATCATCCAACTGTTATGCAGCACCGTCATTCTTCTGCAACATGACAGACATTTCACGGGTGGTTATCAATTAAAAAAGCAGAATATTTGTTCCATGAAGAAGGAGGGCAGTCTCAACATAAACACGAGGTTTTGCATCTTACCACGCTAAAGAAAAAGGAGTGACCCCCTTGCTAAGGTAGCAGCTGTGGTTCAGTAACGCTGCATAGTATCAAATCCTTCAGCTGAAGAAGGCTCTTAGGCTGCAAGAGTGTTCCAAGGCCAAGTCCAAGCAAGGGGAATTGCTGAGAAGATGTGGAATAAGGGGCACTGCATGCTTTTCTGAAGTGCATATAGTCTAAGACAATTTTCTGTATTTCTGCAAGAGGTTCTGCTAATAAAGCATTCAAAACAGAGTAATGTTGCAGTCCCTGCAGTGCAGCAACTGGACAAGCTAAGAAAACCAGTCCTTGCTCCGCACACCACCCAGCTCCTGAGAATCAGTATTTCATTTCCTTAGAATCAGACTACAGTCCAAGTCTTACCTAATGAAGTCCAGGGGGTCTCTCTACTGTCCCCCAGTTCTCGGTATGGGAAGTCTTTTCAATCTTTTCTGTGAGCTGAGTGCCAAGGAAGGGGTGAGCCATTTGCTAAGATGTTTGGCTCAATCATTACCCACTGCTTTTTGTTTACTGGAAAGAAATGAGAAGAAAGGAGAGCAGAGGAATATGAACAAAAGGAAGATGGTCACCAAGCAGTTTTAGGAGGAAAATATTTCCAGGGAGTGAACACCTGATGAATATGACCCAGAGAAACAAGTCACAAAAAAAAAACCCCAACAACTTTACTTCTGGTTAAGGACAGTAAAGAAGAACACAAAAAGCTGGCTCTTAGCAGACTCTGGCTGCTTCCTAAAGCACAGGCTACATAAAGATGAGGACAGATGTGGACATTTTGTCATCAACTGCTTGTAACTTAAGATATACCCCTGATTATTTCCTTAACAGGAACTCTTTTTTATTTTTGTGAAATACCAAAATCTTTTCTGATGAGCACACCATGCTACATCACCTGTTGGTTGGATTTTCAAAAATTTTTTCCAAGTAAATTGTACACAATATTGACCCACAATGTTTCACTCGTTCTCAGGAATCTTTAACCATTCCATTTCTTTTACAGTTTAACTGAAAGCTCTTTGGGATCAGGAGCATCTTTTGCTCTGGTCATACACTGCTTTACACACAGTGGTCCTGATCAGTGGACCATAAATGCTATGGTAATAAAATTACATAATTAGTATTAATTTGGGTTTTCTATTGACATCAACAAAACCTCTCTCCATCCCCTCAGTCTCTCTCCATGCTTCTCTCTGACCACCCCCCAGATGAAATCTCCACACACCCCTCCCAACAGGTATTTTATATTAACAGAGAGAAATGCAGATTTTCAGAATCTATGTGCTAGTGAGAAAAGCTTTGCCTCAGTCCTCTCAGATTTCTTGGGCCTCTTTTATTGTGGCTGCCTGCATTTATCTATCTATCTATCTATCTATCTATCTATCTATCTATCTATCTATCTATCTATCTATTTTTTCCTCTTCCTGGCAGTGTAAAATTCTAAAACCTCTAAAACCTCATCACAAAACTATGGTAAAAAAACCAATAATGTGGCAGCTGAGATAGCAATTTTGGCAACAATTTCTCCTGCCCTGTTAAGTGCAAAATTAATCCTTTTGTGCTGCAAGTGGGACAAGATTTCAAGCAGGAAGATGGCACAGGACCAAAATTCTTCTTTCCTACTTGACAAATTGTTTGCTTATGTAGGCACAATTTGTTATGCTAGAAGCTCTTCAACAGTGGTGTTGAACAACCTTCTGCTGTTCATCAAAGGCTAGGCTATAAGCCACATTGGTAAGAAAGCATTTTAATGTATTATTTAGTAGAATGAATATGAACATTTCAAGTTATTTAAGTTTTGATCTCGAGAAAGGATTTACCTACAAAGAAGCCCATTGTATTTGGGAAGACCTCCGGGTAATAAAACAGGTGTATTTCAATATACTGAAGTGCATTTACACTTCCAGCTTGCAAAATTTTCTACTGGTTGAACGTACACAGATTCTCTGATTCTTTGATAATTTCTTTCTATACTATTTTCATCCTAGCTTTGTACATAAGCTAACGATGTCTTAGCAAAGATCAAGATAGGAAACGGATCTACAGATCCATTCTCCATCTAGGAGATGCTTAAACTCATCATAGCTCTCACACATCTGATGAAGGTCATTTTTATTCACTACATTTGCCATATACTTTTTTTTTTTTACGCAAGACAGTCAGTATTTATAACATTGCTAAATTAGTATTCAGAGCAGTCATACGTAGGAACAGGAGAACGTTTCCACAAAGCAGTATATTGAACGACCTAATACTTACACTTCCAGTGCCATAAGACCCACAGTATTTAATTTAGAAAATGTAACATAAACATAAAATGCTATTTTGGTCTCATTCAGGTACATAAGCCTAAATTCAATCTTCTACAGAATTGTTCCTGTGACTGAAATTAAGTACATGCACCATAATAGGCTGCTTAGATGTTTCGTAAATTGTTGATGTGTTTATTTTGTGAGGGAATTCTAGACTGCACAGTGACAAGGCAGAGAAGATTATGAGAATTACGTTAACGTCTTTTGCTCAGTGCAATTAATAAACAAGAAGTTTAGCTGTACAGAATTCAGCTTATGACAGATGTGCTTAAAATCTTTGTAATTATAAAAATATCTGATACAAAAACCTTCGGTACATATTATTATTGGAAGTAATCTAAAGGAGTGCAGAGTTTGATTAAAAATACAAAGCTACCATTTTAGTAGTCACTAGAATAATCAGTGAAAGCTGGAGCAAGAAAGCTCTCATTCTGGTTAGCACATCAAACTTACAGAGCTACTCTAAGTCTAGTGGCTGTCTCTGTGTATGGAAAGGGACTTCAGGGACTTCAGTCAGTGTCTCCCAGTAGCGCTGAGAAACTGTTCAGTAAGAATTAATGGTTGGTGAGCAGCTCATTGTATCTGGATGAATCAAAGTTCATGAAGTAGTTTACTTTAAAACAATCTTTATAAAAAGGCAAACTTTTAAGAGGGCTTGACAAAAAACAAAATGTAGTTTATTTGATTAGTGATATCCACGGGCCAGAGAATTTACAATTTTGTTGGTTTGTGATATGGAAGACATGGGATCCCTATGGAGACAAAAAAAGCTTAAAGCTCTCTGGAAATCCTACATTAACATCATTCCCTGAGCATGAGAGAAGATGACTCCTAATCTTCACTAAACCCCATGAAGGCAGGGGAGCTGAGGTGTACGCAGACTTCACTAAGTTAATAAGAAAAGATTACCAAAGGATTTTTTTAATACTGAAGGACATTAAAAACCTCACACCAAAGTGGGCTGGCAGGAAAAAGCAGAACCAGAAAAGCACATTCTTTCTTTTTCTTTTCAAACCAAGATATAACAGCATATTTCCTGATACAGTCCCCGCTCAGCTCAAGTGTTAGTATGGGATCCTTTTCAAAATAGTTGTTTCTGAGTCCAACAAACATGAAAGTGACAATTTACTTCGTGCCAGCAGAACAGTACGTTATATATGCCCTTCAGTGTAGACACTGTATAAATTCTAGAGAATGTCATAATTGAATTCTCTGTGCACTGTTATGAAATGTGAGAATAGCAATAGTAGAGTGTTACATTTTTGTTGTGCAGTGTTTAAGTGAATGCTTATAAAACAAAACCCTACAGTTACCAGCATTACACGTGTGTCCATGGGCTTGCAGATTTCATAATGTTTCTTGCCTGAAGTTTGTGATAAACTACGCTCCTGATGCCACTTTAGGCACCACTATGAACAACATTATTAAATTGTTTTCATTGTTCCCTCCCAAATTAATGTAAATACTGTTATGGACTCACAGCCACATAGTAGCGGAAGGTCAAAGTTCTATAATACAGTGTTTTTAATAATTCTGTGGTCAATGTAACTTTGTCATCACACTTCCATACCTGTGTGGTTTACATTGCTGGATTAGGTAGTGCCCTGTATCAATACAACTAGGGATGTTTCGTGATTAGAAATTCAGTTTTTTGTCACACCTTCCTCATCTTCATTTTCATATTTACTTAAAACAACAACAAAAAAGAAAAACAAAACCCCTTCCTCCACAAATATCCTAATCTTCCTCCTCAGAAAGAAGATCCTTGGAAGCAAAACAAGAATAATCAGACATTTTAAGGGCATAATTCCTCTCATACTGAGGTAGACATTTGGAACAGATGAACAGCTCCTCTTATTTACTGACTGTAACATATCCAAGTCAGACGATTCCCACCTTGCACAGGCACTAACTTTACCTTTGTTAGGGATGTCTAATTTTGCAGTGAGATGTATCTGGAACTCAGCAAGTGCTTAAAGGACACGGAAAGGCTGAGGGGAAAACAACCTGCCGTGTACATTTACACACTGCAGTAAAACAAACCTTTCAGGATTCTGAAGGTCTTACGCTACATATAGAACACCTGTCCTGGCTTAGGCAGAAGAGATGGGACACTGAAATTGTGGTGAAGCCTGAGATTACTTTGAATATCAATAATTTCCTAAGTTCCACAGGTATACACTACTGCTCCCCATATCTGAGGGGCTTGCAAGCAGTTCTGCTAAATTTTAGTAAGACTGTGCATTAATTGCCAAAGTATTTTATGGCAACCACCAGCAAAAACATTCAAGACATGTTCAAAACTGTTTTTGTAGTTTTTAATGTACTACAATGTAGAAAGAAAAAAAAATCCATGACCATAGGAGCTTTAAGTAATTTAAAAACCCACGCCCTCTGCCATCCTTCCAACCCTATGCTTGGTTATATGAGGTACAGCATAGGTTTAGAAATAAGACCTATTATAAAACATTTCAAAGAAAATAATCTAGAAAGGAAGGCTGCAATGCAGTGTATGTGGCCTTTGTTTATCAGGGAAGGTATGGCAGATGTGAAGACACGCTAAAGCACACTGAATAGCATGTTACTGTGAACGCATAAAAACGTACACAAAAAGGTACACAATAAAATTGACTTCTCATGCAAGGACAAAAAAAGTGGTTATGGCCGATTTGATTGCTAATTGTGAAGTGTCCAGCTGTTTATCTTTATTGCCTTTTGTTTAAGATCTAGTTAACTGCATACTTTACAAATGAGCACGTGGATTGGGTTCAAACAAATTTTTAATGTCATGTCAAAGGGCACTGGTGCTCTCTCTCTTCTTTTAAAACATATCTATTTCTTTCCACTAGAAGGTCTTCACAGAAAGAAAAACTTCTTTATAATGAGAAAGATTTCTGTTATTTACTCATTATTTTATTATGCAATGCAAGAACAGAAGATTTTTGTTTCAGTAAAGCCGGTCTGAGTTGTGCATTCCAGATCATGAAGCAATTATGGCTAAGCTAAGAGGAAGTTAATAGCAATGTTATATTTGGTGAGCCTCCAAGCATGCTTTCACAGTTTTGATAGCTTACAGAGAGATGGTCATTTCATGGAAGAGAAAATTCACTTACCACTTAAGTTACTGCGCCAGATTTTTGACAATGTCTCTAGTAATAACCAAACATACAAACCAATCCCACTACTAAACAATAAGCCTTGATTAAATACAAGTATTTAGCATCTTCAGTCTCCAAAAGAAAGCACATTATTATTGTAGTGATCTGGGGCATATTAGACAATAAGTTTCATGGAAACTCCCTCAAGTGAAGCAACAGGGAGAACGATTTGCTTTTACCTACTCTCTTGTAGCCCTGCAGTCCATGTGTTACCCAACCAAACACTGGAACAGTTCAGGAACTGATGCTTCTAGAAAAATCTTTCTTCCAAGCCAGTTTATCAATTTTATCAATTTCAGTAAAACAGGGTAGATATTGAATTAGATATATAGTGAGAACAAAAAGCTTTGTTAGTTATGTAGTTTTAATACCTGAAAGAATTGTATGGCAACAGTCCAAGCACTGGTTGCAGAGTAATTTTTATTAGGTTGAAATCTCTTGCTGGAATGAATCATTACAGATGGTTGCCTTTACTGTTTCTACAGATCCTCTTTCCCATGCACTCACTGACCTCTCTGACTTTCTGACTAAATCTAATAGTGGAGCTATCCAAAGATATCCTTGGAAACTTGCAATCTAGCGACACAGGAGGAATATGTTTCCAAATACTGCAAGACAGTTATCCCCAAGGATCTTTCCTATGGTAGTCCTGGCAAGTATGGAAGCTGCTACAGTTTTATTTTATGCTCAAAAAATGTCCAAGAAGTGAAGGAAGTGGTGCCAGAAAATATGGCCTAAAATATTAGAGAATGACAGAACTAATCAGAAGTTCTTTATCTGGTAAAAAGCAAACAAAAAATAGTTTGAGAACCTGTCATTCAAAGTAGCTTGTATGCTCTCTCATTTTCACCACAACTAGCTTTAAAAGAATTTTAACAGCTGATATGTATACACACTCAATACAAATCTATTTTACTCTAACTTTCTAAACTTGCTTTAAACACAAGATTTGCATAATCAGTTAACGGAGAGGTGAATGGGAACTGAGGCATATAGCTATGCCACTTCTCATGACATCAGAGGGAACCAATAGCCAACTATTCAAACCCACCAGCCACCAAAGATGACACTTAGAAAGAAAAAAATAACAAGGATCATAATTTAAACTGATCTATTATAGAAAGCTTTTTTTGAAAAGTTAACATCAGAACTGTATGATATCTAACAACAATAGAAGATGTCAAATAAGCTTGCAGCAAAATGTTTCAAATCCAATAATGTGCACTAAAAAATGACAGTTTATGATATCTATTTTTTTTTTTCCAGTTAACTTTAAAAAACCATCTTGCAGTGACACACAGCTTTTGTCTCTGAGTTTCTATCCTATAGAATAGCATGCTGGAGCCAAGAATATTAAATAAATCCTAAAAACATGTCAGAAAGGCTTGAGTTTTTGAGTAAGCATATTTCTATAACTTGCAAGAACAGGAAAAGAATGAATCAACTTCTCTAAATAAAAAATAAAGCTTGTGCTTTCCTAAATTTCCTTTTCAAAGAAAATAGACTTGTGTTGGGTAGAGTCTAGAATGTATTGGACTTATGGCACTTATCCTTCGTATGTACACAGTTAACAAATATATCCCATTTTCTGCCCCCAAAATACCTCTGATCAAAGCTGGTGTCCTCTCACTGTGATGGGGAAATTATTAACAATTAGAAAATACTGTACAACTACGAATACAGAAGGTAGTATTTCCATTCACTAACTGAAGGCAATGACATTCAAAAATGCATTTACCACAAGCATCCCAAACACCCACTCCAGTGACAAGCTGACAAAAACATCTGCATTTGGATACAGTATTCCCCTTGACTATAGTTTAAATTGCTTTGTGACAAACAAGGATCTAAAAGATTATCTGACATTGAAGACACTCAAGACCCTTAATTTTAGCTATATTGTCATAATACTTTACATGACTATTGTTCGCAGCTTACTGGTATTGACAGCATCAGCAATATTATAGATCTGTTCAGCTCTTGGGTGCTTACTCAAACATGAGGGTTCCTAGATCCATTCACAAACTGCAGTTGAGGGAAAACCTCGTGAAATAGATATGGACATTTTACTGGAAGATGTTTATGCTCAAACACTATCAGCAAAATTACTTCTGGGCAAAAACTTTTCTTCAACTTCAGTCGTTGCCAGATTAACCATTTTCTGATTTCAACATCGTATTCCTAAGTTTCCTTTATGCAAATCTATGCAGAAGTTCAGTTTTGGTTTTCAACAAGACATATGCCCCAAATGTATAGTATTAATTTCCAAATTAAAATTGGTAGGGGCAATACTTTATTTCCCAAATTTCACTTCCTTGTGATGCCTGTGGTTTAGATTTTCAGCTGAATGTTGCTAGTCAGAAAGCCTCAGTATTAGCCATATTCCATTGTAAGGTTTATTTATGCCGGCATTAATATTTTGATTTTATCAATTTAATCAATTTTTTTTTTGCTATTGATCACATAGTAATGTGATCAAATCCCTGGAGAAACTTCCCTAGAATCCCTCAGTCAAAGCAATATTTCAGTTTACTCTAAAAACTAAAAATAGAAAAGGGGTAAGTAACCTCTTGAAATATGGTCATTAAAAGCGAGTGATTGAGAAATGGTTGTGGATGACCAAGTGGTTTTGAAAGACAAACCTCAGTATTTTACCAGAGAATGAAATTGCCTATTTACACAGACAAAATTTCATACTAATATCATTAAAGGAAGGGAATTACAGTACACGGCCTGAAGAAGCCACAGTTTATAGAATAGAATCATAGAATGGTCTGGGTTGAAAGTGACATTTAAGATCATCTAGTCCCAGCTCCGCTATAGGCAAGGACACCTCCCATTAGACCCGGTTGCTCAAAGCCCCACCCAGCCTAGCCTTGAATGCCTTCACAGGAGGGGACATTCACAAACGCTCTGGGCAACCTGTTCCAGCGTCTCACCATCCTCACAGTAAAGAATTTCTTCCTAATGTCTAGTTTAAATTTACCCTCATCCAGTTTAAAACCATTTCCCCTCATCCAGCCAAAAAAAAAAAGACTTTCCTGTAGGTCCCCTTTAGGTGCTGGAAGGCCTAAGGTCCTCCCAGAGCCTTTTCTTCTCCAGGATGAAGAGGACCCAACTCTCTCAGCCCGTCCCCATAGTGGAGATACTCAAGCCCTTTGATCATCTTCATGGCCCTCTTCCAGACCTACTCCAACAGCTCAATATATCTTGTGTTGGGGGCCCCAGAACCGGGCACAATACTCCAGGTGAGGTCTCACAAGAGCAGAGCAGAGGGGCAGAATCACCTCTCTCAACCTTCTGGTCACACTTCTCTTGATGCAACCCAGGATACAGTTGGCTTTCTGAGCTGCAAGCACACATTGCTAGGTCATGTTGAAACTTTCATCAACGAACACTCTCAAATCCTTCTCCTCAGGGCTTCTTTCAAGCTGTTCTCCACTCAGCCTGTATTTGTGCTTGGGATTGCCCCAGCCCAGATGAAGGGCCTTGCACTTGGCCTTTTTGAACTTCATGAGGTTGGCATGGACCCACCTTTCAAAACTGTCCAGGTCTCTCTGGATAGCATCCCTTCTCTCTAGTGTTTCAGCTGCACCACTCAGCTTGGTATTGTCTGCAGACTTGCTGAGGATGCACTCGATCCCACTGTTCATGTCACCTACAAAGATGTTAAATGGCACCAGTCTCAACACCCATCCCTGAGGAACACCACTCATCACCGATCTCTATTTAGACACTGAGCCACCCTCTGCAACTCTGAGTGTGACCATCCAGCCAACGCCTTATCCAGAGAGTGGTTCATCCATTAAAACATTTTTTCTCCAATTTAACAACCAGGATGTTGTGTTATCTCACAAATCATACAAGCCTAGCTGCCAGTTTTAAGTGAAACAGGTTGAAATGGCAGCCTCTTCCAGGAAGAGTTCTCAAACTGCTGCTGCCCCCTTACTCCTTTGCTGAAAACAATCTCAGTAGCCTACATACCAGAAGACTCACAAGTCCCTAGGGGAGAAGCAGCAGGAAGGAAGGAAGTGATGCAGTCTGAATTTGGCTGCAGAGTTGGACGACACAGAACTCGATGTTTCTGCATGTCTTTTCCCAGCTTAAACAAAAACAAGGGAAAACTGTGCTTTTGAGGCAGCCAAATACATCCTCTCCAGATATTACTGACTTGGAAATGCTCGACCTCTCGAATGACCAAATTTTGAACGCTTCTCAGTTTTGTTCCATAGGTAAAGGCTCCCTGCATAAGAAGGCTTCCTGAAACTAAGCCTTCAGGCAATGGAAATCAAACATCAAGGCATAAACGGACAAAATTCAGCCCATGTTATCTTTTCAGAAAGGAATTCTGTATATGGCAATATAATTTTCTTCCATGGAAAGGTGTTGCAGAATTCTGGAAGAAGTTCAAAAGCAGCTTCACAACATCTTCTTCCATTTAGCTCTTCCCTAGAGCCCCTTATGCATTTAGCTAAACTGCTTTATTCTACCATGATGCTAGATTTGTATTTCCCTATCAGAAAATCCTGGACTGCTTCAAGAGAAAAAGTGGGCACCTACGATTTTCGAGATGGCCTCCCAAATTATTGATGATATAGTAACAAGTAAAACCATGCAAAGCCCCTCATTATTCTATTTTGCCCACAGGAAAATATGAGGATGAGCACTGGCCATAAGCAGTACATCACAGTGTTTGAAGTACTGCACTTAAGAGATCTGTCCCTACGTACTTGAAAATTCGACAAGCTGTTTTCCAAAGTTCATCTCAGTGCGTCAGAGCTGTGTTTTTCCCTTTCTAATCAAAGCTCTTAGAAACTCACTTGATAGGATAATCTCTGGTAAACACTTAACTTTAGTCAGACCCTGACTCACTTACCTACTTCCAAGCCCCAAATAAGCTAAAATAGCTCTCTTCATGTAACCAAGCACGCTTGGAAGTTAGCCCATGCTTAAACAGGTGCTCAGTTTGAATTAGAGCTCTAGGTTTAAGTTCTTAGAATACTTCATAAATAATAAAAACTGAGAAATTTAATGAAAAAAGGAAAGAAAAGATCACCAAAACATCCACAGTACAAGAAAACAATGTTTGAAGAATATTTAGCATAATCTGTATTTCAGTCATTTAACACACACAGCTCTAGTCAGCGAGCACTTCAATGGCAAAGCCACGCTTCCTCTAAAGTTCAGAAAGCTGAAACTTGCAAAAGTTTATGAAAAATGGAAACTGTTTTGAGTCTGTTTCACAGGAAAAGAATTCATTGCATGAAGCCGTCACTCACCAACATTGAGACACTCATTTTTCCTATTCACCCTCTCAAAAACAGCACAAGTGGTTTTCATTATATTTAGCTGCAGCTTTAAGAAAATTTAATCAACTTAAACTGTTTAGTCTTTTTCCCTGATGAAAATCATAAAGTCAAATTCACATTTAAACCTGTTTAAACTGAAGCTCCTGTCAGCACCTCTGTTTATATTAAATCTATAGGCATGAAATGCACTAAAATAAGAATAATGATATAATGTCGTAAGTGTATAAATGTTAACGGAGGTCCTAGACAGAAAAGCGGGCTGGACAGGCTGAACATTGTAAATTAACTTTCAAAGTGTTGTATTTATAGCTGGCATTTTTCCTAAATAGTTGCTCCAGTAGCTTCTACAAATTCCGCTTATCCATCCATCTCTGCCGGTCAATGTCTGTTCACTAACATTAATATTGGAATACAAAATTGCTACCTCCAGATTTTGATGATGAGTCAGCACACTGGGTATCCAGTTCTCCTGAGCAACAGTAACAGTTACTGGGAACAGCACACATGGAAGCCCCACTCCCATCTAGTGTTCTCGGTGTCAATGTGAACGATCCTCCTCCAACTCTGCAATAACTATGGTACCTAAAAAAAAGTGCTAATGAAGGAAAAAATCTTGCTGGAAAAATACTGAAAATTGTGAATAGCTGATGTTAAATAAATAGGAACACCTTCATCTGATCAGCAACCCAAGTAGCCTCAAAAACCTCACCTTTAGACTTGAGCTTGCTTCCATATTTTATTAAAGCACTCTTAGATTAAAAATAAAATACCAAGAAAAAAACACCAAGCAAAGAAAATCATGCCTCCTCAAACTCACAGTTAATATTAGGGCCTTTTTTTTCTGGGCGTTACAATGACTTCCTCCAATTCTTGAGTTATGGCTCAAATCACACAAATTAGCAAACTTTTCAGATATGATGGGTCTCCAAATGGTTTGTCAGATTAGCACAGCTTCTCTTGGTGTACCGATAGCACAGTGCTGCTCTTGGCATTTGCTGAAAACTGGGTTTATTTCAAGTCACGCAACCAAAGGAACTATTTGTGTTTGAAAGTTAGGACAATACCATGGAAACAAATTGGCCAGCTATTGCATTAAAAACACATCCAACTTTTGTAGTGATTTCACAGAAAGTTTCTGGAAACACCAAGAATCTACTCTTACATCCACAGGGCTATAGGAATATTTTCTGGAATTTGTAGCTTTGAATGTTACCAAAGATAAATATTATCTTAAGCTTGCAATAAATGAAACTGTAGATGATTTATATCAGTAGAGATTCCCTAAAATCACCTTAAAGAATTCAAAAACAAAACTCTAGGCTACTCTGGGACTGTTCTGTACAGATTATCATTGTGTAAATAGCTCATATCCTCTACAAGTTAAGGGGTGCCTATACAGGACCCCCTGTCAAAAATACATTAAAAAAAAATCACAACAAAATTCTTTTCAAAAAGCACTGAAAAGAAATTAGAAATGAGCTTTTGTTTGAGCATCTTTTCAGGAATTTTTCTACTGAGGACTCCCACAGGAAATGAATTTTCTTAGGCTTATCTGCTTGTTATTTTTTCTTAGGGTACTATTTCATCACTATACACACACATATGTATATAATGAAGGGCAAAATATCAGGATTAATGAGATAAGAGGTCATTACTATTACCTAGTCAATTTATTCCCTCTTCAAATTAGTCTGGCAACACTGTTTTTGCAGTGCTCTGATGACTGGAATAGTCTGAATGAGGGCTTTGCATTTTTCTTATGCAGAGGCCAAAATGTCTTAGTTGTGTATAAAGAGGACTCCCTACAATTGGAGCTAACAAAAAAATAGCTTTGTATTCTCTGCCTAACTTTTGTTAGGGATTGTTAATATCTTGAATTAGATAGAAGCAAAGCAGTGAAATGACACATCAGACTGCTGTAACAAAATACAGCAAGCTTAAATATACCGGTAACTGCTAAAGGTTTCATTGCTCCTAGATTATGTCACCAACTTCACAGCTATTGAATCACTCATCGCATGCTCATTTAATTGATAGAGAGCATTATTACCCTGTCACATGTATTATGTTTTTGTAGCATTCTTTGCCTTTTTCACCAAGGTTTCTGTGTTTGTCTCCTGTGCTAGCTCCTCCTATCTCTTGACACCACATGCTCTGCAAAATTGCCGTTTTCTTACACAGTCCAGCAATGTGCCCACTCATGTGGTTAGACTTATTCACTGTTCACTTATGTGTATAAATCCCCTCCTAATGGCACCAGGCATGATTCTTCAATTAAATACTCTTAAAATGCAGTAAACTACATCCAAATTCTTTTCCATTTTCCTCTTTCCTTTGTCCTTGCAAGTCTTGGAGTATTCTCAAGCATCCTTCAGCTTCTATCACCTTTGTGGACTAGGCCCTCAACCAACATAAAAAGAAGTCTAGCTCCATGAAAGCCACCGGAACATGAAAATGATTTATACTTAATAATATACTGATTAATATCCCCACCTTTATAATGCAATCCCTTATCCTAGCAAAAACAACAGTGGAAATTGTACAGAGGAAGTTGAAGTAGAACCTTGTAATACCGATTACTGTGGCAGAGCTACATCAAATGATTTCACAAACCCATACGATGCCAGGAAGCAAAACACATGATATTGACAAGCTGTTTTTTCCTGTTTAACCCACTGCCTATTTATAAAGGAATTAAATGTTGCTAACTCAAACAGCAGGTCCTCCACGTTCCACCATATCATTTGCTGTACTGTTCTCAAGTCTGTTTTGTTCTCCCTCGCCTTCAGTAAGTGGCAAGAGAAACAAAGATATCGAAGTGGTTCAGCTTTCTGTAAGAGACAAGCAGACGAGCCCATGCCACATCAGTGGGACCAAAATTCCAAGTGGGAAGATTATGTCCCTTTTTTCCTACATTATCAGTTGCTAGTCCATCCCCTCTAGATTCACACGGGACTTAGGCCAATAATTTATGCTGTGAATGTGACCAGCCCCAGCTGCAATTCAGTTATCTGCATTTGATTTTTTCCTTTTTGTCTTTTTCTTCTTTTTACCATGTAATCTTCATTGCTTGCATTTTAATTGCTTGGAAGTACCAAGTTGTTTTGGTTCTGTCAAACCACAGAGGCGACATTTATCACAATCATTACACTGTGAACCAGTTCAGTTCTCACCAAAAAGAACTGTTATTCCCATCAGTGACATTTTGTTCTGAAAACAAGGCTACTGATTTGGCTAAGGAAAACAAAACAGCCTTTCCCACTCTGATTTAACTACAAAACTCTCATCTCAACCATGAAACAAAGGGGAGGTGCCACAGAACCAAGGATACTGCAGCTTCTGAAGGACCATTTACTGATACAGAGGCTAAATTATAGTTAGCAAAAGAAAGATGCTTCTTTTTTTCCTGCACTCCTCATGGATCAAAAATTCAATTTTTTTTTTTTTTAGGATTACTTTAGTGGAAGCTATTATAAAATGCTAATTAGGACTAACATGACAAGTCTTCAAAACACATTTGTCATTAATGTGGTAAAAAGATATCATTTCATGAGTTGGACAGCCTAAACAAAAATGTGAGAGCTACTGACTTTTTTTTAGTAGGTAAAACAAATCAGTTCTCTGATCATACTGGATCACCTGTCTCGGTTCAATGACACTGTCAGTTATCAGCAGTTGATCTTGCTTCCTGGACAGCACAGTCAGGGAAAACAGCAGGCTGGTAGGTCATCAGCTTTCACTAAGTGGCCACAGCTAATGAATAAAATAGCTGGATCACTTCAATAAGAGTTGAAAAGCCTACTCCAGTTTCTTCCCACCGCTAAGAAAAGCAAAGTTCACCAGTGAAAGCTCACCAAATCTACGTGACAAGCTAGAGCAGGATTTGCTTTAGATCAGTTGTAATGTGATAGGAGTGATGCAGAGCATACCTGAGCAGTTCTGAAAATCCAAGACAACTTCATTACCAGAACACTACGCAAAGGCTGTCACTCAGTGAAGAATCATATACACCTCCGAAAGGAAGAGTGGCTTCTGCTGAGCAGAACTACTGGTTAAAGACAACAGCCAAGGAACATTATAATGAACCATGCAGCAGGAGGGCTAGCAGGAGGTAGCATGTAACTATCCTCATGGAATTCAGCCTAGAGTAGCACTCCAAATTGTTTTTTTTTCCTTTTTCAAGAATAATTACTAAGAAAACACTAAACTAAGACTGTCAAAACTCATGTCAATATTCATTCAAAACATGTAAAAGCCTTTCATTATTAAAGGGCAAGCTAACTCAGAACATTAGAAGCTACAGAGTTGTTACATATCTGCTAGCAGTTTCAGAACAGCAGGAAATAAAGGTAGTACTCCAGACCCAGATGTCTAGAAAGAAGAGGTGAAAGTGAGATGGGGATTCAAGAACCATTTTCAAAACCAGAATAACCATTGTCTATCCTAAACACAGTTTCTGGCACAAATGATAGCTCAGCTGCACCCACTGTGACAACAGAGGGAGCACTCATCTGTGCATGGAGCCAGCTGCTGGAATCGAAAGACCAGAAGTACCTTTCAGCAGCAGCACAGATTGACACAGACAGTGCACAACTGACCTCTGCTATAGGTTTAAGTTCCTGACTATGCAAATACCTAAATTTTAATTATTATAAACAATCATCAGTTGTAAAGGCATGGAAATAGCCTAAAAAAAGTAAAATATAATTTCAAAATCTCCCTTTTTGATGGCCATAGCTTTGAATTCACAGTCATTCCAGTGAGATGGTTTATAGCAGACTGAAGGACTTGTCATAGAAGATGACTAGGTTCTGTACTGCTGGAGGTGCCTTTTAGCTCCACAGAAGGACTGTGTTATTTACAGAGCATGGCTAAGAGCTTAATTTCAGTGAAGAAACTGGAAGAATAACAAGCACAGAAGAATTACAGCAACCAACTGTGCAGAAAATTCACCATGTGATTTTCTAATCAGAATATCAGTCCCCCTTGCCCCTCAAAGAACAAAAAGCAGAGAGATTTATCTTTAGAGAAGAAAAAATGTTGAAAACAGTAGAACAACCAAAATTCTTACTGCAGCTGCCTCAGCTGGACCAACCAATACATTTACTGGGCTTTGTATAAGACATTTTGAATTTAAGGACATGTTTGAATCAAGTCCAATATATGCTCTCACGTTTTAACAAAAAGAAGAAATTAAGATGGTAAGTTAGAAGTAGGATCCCACATTTTCCTTTACTGTAACATACAGACAGAGAAGAACCAGGAAACAGTATTTACTAGCTAGAAAGGAAGGAGCAAGGATCAGCTGTATTGAGATTGTGTCTGGTCAATTGATGGTTGTGAATGAGCTTGCACAACATTATTGACCTAAGTGGCAAGAAAGGCTTAGATGACAAAATTTTCCACTTTTTTAAAACTGAATTTTCAGATACAATGATCCTAAGAAAGACATTCAAATTCAGGCTTTGTCATTATAGGAATACAAATTATACAGGGCAAAACCAACGTCATTTACTGAAACACTCATTTTATACTTTGCTTACAAATGTAAAGTATGACATATATACTTAATCAATGCTATTAAAGCTGGAGTCCTTTACAAGAGTAAGTATATGGGAAATACAGAGGAGAAGATCAGAAAGGACAGAAAATAAAGCAATACAAAATACAAAACAGAATTCTTTATCAAAAAATGAACATTAAAAGTTAAACACTTTTTACAAGGGGATGCACTATAGCAACAGAAATCAATAGTAACTGCATGTGAATGCATTTGTCCTACTGAACAATCCTGTAATAAAACTAAATTTAAGATGCTCATCCCAATAATCTGTCATAGCTTGCAATGACAATTCTGACACAAAATTCAGCTCAGGCTCAAAGAAATGTAGTATAAAATAAGTTCAAGTGAGGACAGAAAACTATCCTTTCTGTAGAACAAGATGATTTGGTGCCACATTGATTAATTCAGAAGTTCTGTGATATGTCATGCATTTATGTGCTCAATTAGGATAGCAAAGTTCCAAACTGGTGTTCTAAGATTCAGAGTGAATTTCAGCTCTCTTGGTTAGTCATCCTGACTGGACTGATTCTGCTCAGACCTAAATTTGCAAATTCTGTAGGTTTCCTCCTATTTATCATCTTACATATCTCATTTCTCATGGCAGGTGAAGCTTGGAACAGATGCTAGATCTGGGGAAAATTGCTCCATGCCACCACCAAAGTGAATTCTTTCAGAGAAAAATCAAGCAAAGCAGAGCTTTGGGTAGGTTCTGAGCTGTACTTAAATTGTTTGCTCTTAGACTGTTCTTGTCAAAGAACAAAGAGAGGCTACACAGTGTACCTACAAGAAAGACTGATAATATGTTTTGAGTGTTATTCTGTCTTTACATCAGAAACAGTTCCAAAAGTGCTTCTACTTTCAGAAATGAGCTAAGTTAAGCTTGGCAGCTATTTGCAGTCTGTTGTGAAATAGAAAAATAACCTAGCTTTGCATAGTTTGGATTTTAAGCAATAACACTGTTTTGTCTGTAATTTTAGAAATTTTATACTAAAACTTACTCTCCAAATCCCGGATTCATTGTGTATACATTTATTCAAAGTTAATTGCTAGGATGTGCTACTGAAAAAGATAGAGAACAATTTCGTGGTTTAGGCATTAGATTGTAACTAAGATTGAGGTCCAGATTCTTCTTGTTGGAGTCATCTCAGACCATCCCTTTAATTATCAGCATTTCAGTTTACCCATATAGAACTGGTATAAAATTTCTCTACTTCAGAGAGATGTTGTGAAACATAATTTAATGATAATTATAAAGTGCCTCAGTACAATCTGTCAAGAAGGACTGACAATTATTATCCAAACAAGTAACCATTTCATAAGAGCACCTAAAGTGAACGTATTTTCAAGATTACAAGCCAAGATCTGTTCATCTCCATGCATACTTGGTACCACACAATTTTTCAATAAATCATAAAAGCACAATGGCATTTGAGAGTGATCACTGTCTCTTTCAGTTTGTGAGTCAATGGCAGTGCATACCTATATTACTTCTGAGCAGCCAGTGTCCTCTTGGAGTTTAGTACAAACGCTACAGAAGGTTTTCCATGCTCTTTTCAACTGAAGAAGTGGTTCTGATAGTATCTACTCCTATCTTCTTATTCATTCCAAACTTTATACTGTTCTACGGCGTTGAGTTTTTTCTTGGCAAACACAGAGAATTCTACTCGAGTAAAACAGTACATCTTGACCAAATATTCTGAAGTTAAAATAGTCCTCTTTTTGCTGGGTGAAATTTTAAAGAAGTTGCATTTCAGTTATTGTTATTTCTACAGTCTTGAAAATTTCAATGCCAGTATAGTAAACAATACATAATGGGACAGCAAATAGGCAC
This sequence comes from Pavo muticus, assembly GCA_016647715.1. NCBI lineage: Eukaryota > Metazoa > Chordata > Aves > Galliformes > Phasianidae > Pavo > Pavo muticus. The sequence continues at coordinate 154,932 of JACDJE010000271.1, read as the reverse complement.
CAAGGGAGATTGCCGTCAGTGGAACTTTCCAGCATAAACTTGGCTGCATAATTCTGAGTCTTTCCTGAATAAGCTTTCCAAACAGAACTAAATTATAAAGCTGGATGAATAGATTAGTCAACTCTTGGAAAGCTGTCTTGATTTTTAAAATGCTGAAAACAGAGAAGCAACTTCTACAAATAACGTAGTGCCGATCCAACAGCAGTTAATCTTAACATTAGATGAATGAGGACTCAATTTGCCAGACTTTAAACACCTGTCTTTCCCCATGCTGCTCACTTTCCCCTGTGTTACTAAGTTGGAATGGGTCTTCTGGTCCCATGGGTGAGGGGTGTTCATGTGTGGTCAGAAGCCCAGCAGGATGATGGTCAGGGCCATTAGTATCTACTAGTGCCCTCAGGACCTTACAGGAACTGTGAACTGCACAGAATTGTGCATAAGATGTGACTTAGGATATTCTGAAAGGGAATATTTAAATGTGATCCAAGAATTTAAGTGAGTAACTTGCAGAAGGTAAAGATATGCAGGAACCCACTGACTTTAATGACAAAACTGCCTAGCCAAATTCTTGGTTAGATCAAAGTGGTTAGTTTCATCCAGGTTAATACCTTAAAAGATTACATCTTTTACAAAGTAGAGCCTAGTGGTGGATTTTCATTATTTCCTAGACTGTTAAAGCAGTCCTAAACCAGGTTTAAATTAGGAGGTATAGCCTCGTAACCTAACCACGTGTTTTATACAAAGCAAAAGTAATTATTAGATCACAACCATTTCTTCTCAGTTCTACTCCAAAAGCAAGATTAGTTCCACACATCAAGGTGATAGTGTTTGTTTTGCATGCAGAAATGCCCCTATTAATCTTAGCTCTGCTCTACTCTGAAAAAAATACAGAAATAATCTAATACGTATTTGAGAGATAATTATAGCAAATCGCTAAACACCAGTGTCCATAAGAATATATAGAAATACATTTACTGGTATGCTTAAATTGCCCTGCACATATCCGAAAACTTTAAACTCTCCTTGAATAATAAAAAATAAAAATCAATAATCACTTCCTCCTTCCCCTAGATAAAAACACGAAGCAACAGCCTTCATTTCTTTTAGTTCAGTTCTAATCCAGTGCATTTCAGCTATTATGGTAATTCTTAACTTGCTAGTTTACAGCCATGCAGTTTTCAAGACCAGGAATAGCTGAAGTAACAGGTTAGCCCCAGTTCTTGAAACGGGCACAATTTGTTCACTTAGCAGTTTGTAGATACAGCATGCAAATGAGATAAAGAAACTCAAAACACAGGACAAGTAACAACTATTGTGAAGGTTATTTGGGGTTTTTGTTTACCTGAGGATTCTAACTGTAAGAGGTAAGGACAGCACTTGTTTCCTCATTTCTTTGATTTTTTAAAAGTATATTTTATACTATAAAACATATAGAGAGGTCTTACTGTATTAAGCTCATATAAGATCAACTTTTTATATCATAATTCTCTTAAGTGATTTTCATTCTTCTAATTTAAAACTATCAGCTTTCTCACTCAGTGAGGGAAGGATTTACCAAGTACTGATGAGAAAAAATCCTGTGCAATAGAATATTGTAGCCAGCATACGTGCCTACTCTGTGGTATTATTCTCATGCTGCTGTTTTCTCAGCTCTGGAAAAACTATTTCTGTCCCTCCCTTGTTCTCGCTCAGCAGACAGCTCATGAGACTTTCAGGTGTTACAATTTCTGAACAACTTTGGCTTCCATATCAAAGTATCGAATAATAAAGACTTAATTATGAAAGTTTTTCATTCTAGTATGGTATGATATATCGACATCAGGCTTTAACACGTATTAATTTAAGAAACAAGGGATTACCAGAGAACGTGGTGTAGCCTGAAAAATCGATCTCAAAGAGGTGAAGACAACCTACTCTCAGTATTGTTGTAAAATAAATTCCAGAGAACCCTGAAGCTTGCTACTACTTTCTACCTTTCCTAGAAAAAGAAAAGCTGTATGCCTGCATTTTAAAGGCCTCTGACAGGAAATAAAAAGCAAACTCTACCCCGATTACAACAGAAAATAAACCTCACAACCAGCAGAAACGACAAAAGGTAGTTAATACAGGCGAGTTATGTTTAACCAAGGTAGACACTGGGTTTAACACTCTTATGCTTTTTTAAGAAAATAAGTGCCAGGGGATAGATAATGACCACATGTGGTCAGGCACTGTTTCCCTCCTCACAGAAAACAAAAGCACTAGAACACATGTTTCTCTACTCCTTTCTTCTCTGTCACTAACTAGCCTACTTTTTCTAGCACCAGTGAAGCTCAAGAAAGCTTGCTGCAAACTACCCTTAGAAGTCCATTCAGGACACAGAATGGAGTACCTCAGGAGTATTCTTTCTAAGAAAGTGAAATCATTTGATTTCCCATAATCAAAACATGATGTTTTTTCCTTCTTAATCCCATTTAACCATTGCTAAATTAAATACGACTAAATGTGAAAATAGAATATTTGATCTAATAATGCAGAGACAAATCCAGTTGATATGTAAATATTGGAACTTAAGGGAATCTGATGGAATGTTACAGGGAGTAAAAGTTAGGCATGAATTCACTCTTCCTAGTTATCTGCAACAGCCCATTTTCAGTACGTTTGGTTCTGCAGTTGGCTCCTCTGCACCCACAGAGATAGCAGTTAATTGCTTCAGTTGATTAGAATTCACAGCTGCATGGGCAGTAAGAAGGCTGCTTTTGAAATTAACTGAGATATCAATCAACAAAATAATTTGCTAGAGTGAACAGCAACCGGTCAGCTTTTTCACCATTACTAACTGTATAGATTTCTAGTTTTTGTAGAACAAGATGGAGGGGAAGCATCACAAATACTATATAATCATATATGAAAACTAAAAAGCTGTTTATATAGTTTTATTAATGACAGGTTAGTAAGTATAAACATTAGCTTCTTTATGACCACAGGACCAGCATCACGTTATATCCTGATGACTGAGTATGCTGCCTTAGATATGTGTTTTCGCTGTGATTGCTTAAACGAGTTAGGGAATCTTAAGATTGTTGCATCAGGGCAGGTATTTGTCTAATGCCATACAGTGACATTCTAATGTCTATTATGTGGTTGGCCAATGCATAACATGGACAAAATTCCCACAACACAGAAAGAAATGAAGTTCTCATTGGGACACAGTATGTTACCTAACACTCGGGAGGTAGGGGTTCAACTACAACTTAGTCTGCAAGAATGTTAGTGCCCTTAGATTGCTGAGAGGGGCAGGGATTGTGTATTAATGTGTCAGACATATTCAAGCCCTTGTCATATCTTAAATGTTAGTTCTTAAAGTTTTACAGCATTTCCAGCCCACACAAGTGGGCTTTAATAAGAAATACTAATCATGAGAGTTACCTTTATCCATGAAGAATGAAGAAGTAGTGACTAGATCAATTTGCTCTAGCAATTGATGTGTTAGAAACTGTTCTCTGCAGCAGTGATCTTTTTTCAAGGGTTTCACAGGGGAATTTGGAGCATACAAAAAAGCACTCCCAAAATGCTTCTAAGTGCTGAAATACTTATGGTTTGAGAAAACAGGGAAAACTGAAGTAAAATTTCCTTTCTAACAAAAGACTAACACCGTAGTTCTAAGAGCAGGGTAGTGGGATGTCTTTATAGTTAAAGTTCAGTGTTAATAGCTGGCATTCTTAAAGCAGTGAAGCTACATGAATGGGTTTAAGGTGGAGAAGGTCAGCTCGTAGTTATCTAGAAGCAGAACCAACCTAAGGGAAAGTATCAGCTCAGTCTACTTTATATCCATTTCTGTGTATTTTAAACAAATCCACTAATTCTTTTGAATCAAGTCATTAGATGATGTTAGGAAATACAGTTATTTTAAATTTTAGCTTTTTACATTTCCATTTTCCACGCCTTTCCTGCCACAGAACAAAAGTTTTGATGACATTATTTGTCTGAAGGATACTTTTCATTTTAAAGCAGACTTAAAGTACCTTTATTATAGGAAGATATTATAGTTGTATCTATAGAGGGCTGCACGTTTAAGGACTGAATATACAAGTTAATCCTCTGAAAATACTCCAGAGATAAGAAAACCAAAAGAAATAAAAAGTCTTTTTTACTAGGCCCACTGGAGCAATAGTAAATTGATTTTGATGGTATTGCAAACTGTGCTGTATGTTTCAATATTACTTCTCAAGTTAGAAGTATTCCCAAGGAGCTAACTGACAGGAGAGGAGAAACCTTGACAATTGTGTGTTGACAGGACAGAAATGACTCCAGAAAATATTTTTATGAACTCCATATGATCAGATAGGCCACCAGGCTTATTATGTGCTTCACTGCCTTATCGACACAAATTGTATTCCTCTGTATTTTTTTTCCTTCTTAGAATCAAGGCTTTTAACTAAATTGCTTTAAAAGTACATAGCATTGAATGAAAACCCTACTATTGCTGCCTATACATCTAGATGTTCATCAGGTTTAAAGCAGTTGTCTGGGTTTTTAAGTTTCTGATTTGCATTCACTTTATTCTCTTGTCCCTTCACTAATTAGAGAGTTTAAAAAATGCTTTTTGAGAGCTATGATCCAGCATCTTTGAGTGCAGTACAACTAAGCTTCCTGTACGGGTACTGACCCATAACTGTGAACAGATGTGCTTCTTCGACACAGACAGAGGGTACAGATGTTCTGCTGCCAGAAAAAATGCTGTTATTTCAGTGAAGCAAGAGGAACTTAGAGCACCTTGACCCATCTAAGGAACACCTTACCCTTTGCTTTACTGTTGTGCCAGGTTTTTCTTCTTCTCGTATAATGTCGTTGATGAAGCTTTAATGTGTGGGAGACAAGGCTATTGCTTTTTATCAAGCCCTTTGAAATGTCCAAAAGCTCTGCCAGAACTGGGAAGCGCAAGTTTTATTGAACTGACTCTGCAATGAACTCTCTACATCACAGTATTTTTAGTTTTTTCCCCTCCATTCCATTTTATAACAGAGCAGCAGCTGACTCAGCAGATATGCCCAGCTCTTTCCCTTATCATTTTAATAAGCTTAGAGAAAGGGCATGCTATACAAAGCAGCTTCTCTTTTTGTTAAAGGAGAGCGGTGGACTCAGAAAAGAATGTCTTCCAAAAAAACCTGTCAGTAGCTTGGTCACCTTGTTTCTGTCTTGCTTGTCATCTAGTTTCTTCCTCACACTGAGGATAAACCAATGGCAGAGCATAGAGAGGGGCAAAAGAAAGATTAGGGGCCGATCCTTCCATTTAAGGGAGAGTCTTCTGGATTTTACTCATGCTGCCACCATGGCTAGGTGCACTCCCTGTGAACACTGATTTCTAAATTAATGCAAATGTTGAACTCCAATTCTAGATCAAGAACATTCCAGGAAGAGTTCTATAAGGGGAGCTCAGTCAGCTGTTAACAACAAACCCTGCCGAAAGAAAACATTTACTAGAGCAAAACTAAAAATGCCTTTTCTGATTCCAAAAACGTCTATCAAGCAAAAGTATGTTGTTGTTTTTTTTTTTAAACACAAACAGAAATAAAAACAGATTTCTCCTTACCTATTTCAAGTAAATATAAGGGGTCCTGTTTCTGTCTCTCTGAAGAATTATCAAGAAGTTAGGTCTAAAAGTTCTTCAAAGTGTTCTTCAACCAAAGTGGTCTTCTGCAGTTTGCCTATGCTATTTTGAGATATAGTTAGTAATCTGAGCAGTTCTTGATTATTTTTGCATTTTACATTAGTCTTTTCTGACCTTCTGAGAAAATAATTTAGTTAACTATTTCCACAGTGCAAATTATTCCAGAACGAGAGTGATTTTTTCTTTTCAACAAGTCCTACATTCATGTTTATCAGACTACAATACAAAGTATCAAACACATGTGGCTTCATGATAAATTCCTGTAAAATTTTTCAAGTGCTAAGGCTGAAGATAGCTTGAAAAATGACTACTAGGCAAAATAAAGAAAAACAATCAGCAAATAAAGGACTTGACTACATGGTAGTAATTATTCAAGATATACTCATTTGAGGAAAAGAGATCCTACCTGCCAGCATCAGAAGACTGCTTTATAGAGATCACAGAAATGTCCGGGGGAAAAAATATTATTGTGATTCCATATAGTTTATGCTGTTAAGGCCTTGAAGAATCCTAAACAGCAAGTACTGACATATGAACACACTCACCAACAAGTAAGCTCAAGCAATAGGTAGACTATCAGGCTTTTCGATAAAACACTGCAGCTGCACTACCTCAAATCCTGCCTCCCTCCTTGCTGCCAAATACATAATATTCATCAGTTCAGTGACTGCATCCACCTGCAGGAGACAGAATCCTTACCTCCACATTTGAAAAGTACATCCTGACAAAGTAGAATGCTCTTTTCAGAGGTGATTCTCCAGCTCCCTGCTATATTTGCAAAGCAGATACAAATTCAGTTATATTGCCACTCAGGAGATTATCTGATAAAGTTTATAAATGAATTCATGTTTCTTTCAGTAACATATCAATCTAGCTCCATCCTACCTAGAAGAACCGGCTCTGAAAATCAGGAAGGCATTAAAACAAGGGTCTACCTTAATTTCTGAACTACACATCCAAAAGATTGCATGCAATAGAAGGACAGAGAGGGACTAGGAAAAAAAAGAGCTATTTTGGTCTATGAATTGAGAATGGCTGTGATTGCATGCAGTAACTAGTGCTGAGGTGCTTCTGGTGGTGACTATTATACCACCTACTTAAATTTGCATATAAAAGCAAACTCCCATGCCTGTGTTATGCTTTGCTGATTACTTTTTTACTGCAGCAATTGTTACTGATTTGTTGAGCATTATTAATATTCTATGTCCATATAAATTATATTTGAGTTTCCCTTTACTTTTGCTGATTGTGTATGGCCACACGATGGTTATATTTCAGTCTCTACTCCCGAAAAGCATCTTAGCCCAGTTTATTTGGGAAATTACATTCAAATGTAAAAAAAAAAACATTTTCATCTCAGTTATATCAATTTGGAAAGAAAATAAAAGGCAAAAACAAACTACTGTCATGAGATGAAGAAAGAAAACGTGGCTATGTCACCCTCCAGATGCACCCAGCTGTTAACAGGGATATTTTAATTCTATAATCAGTAAAGGGTCTCATAGAACCAAACAGTTTTCTTGAATACAGATCTACGAGTTTTTCAGATTGTCTTTGAACTCAGATAGTCCCAGCACATAACAGCTGTTCATCACAAAGAAATCAGCCTTACTGAAAACTAAAGAAGGTAAAGACCTAATGGTTTACAGTAGCACCACTGCTGCAAGCAGTTTCATTAACCAGACAGAACCACCATAAATAAGTATATTAAATGTAGAATACTTCATGGAAAGATGTAACATGCTAACATAAACTGTTTTATATGATCTTGAACTAATTTAAACAGCAATCAAAATATCATATGCTACTCATATCACTCAGATTTTATAAAGATCACAACCTTAAGTACAATTCCACAGCTACAGAACTATATAAATACTTTTAAATTCCAAAAATACAGCTGACCCTCTATTCTCCTCCTTCAAATGGAGGCAGAGCAACTCAGCTTTGCACTGTCAGTGAAAATCCTACGTCTCTGAAATTTATTTATCCTGTTAGGATGAACCATGAGGAGCCTGTTATTCCCTATTGTTATTTATTACATTATGGGATCTTCTCAGAAGATGGCACTTTGTGGGGTAATACACCATTACAGTGTGAAAAGTGGTAGCATTTTGTCCACCATGAGTAAGGAACAAAGTAAGGGATCCCAGAACTGACTATTAAGGGCCACAGAAGACTTGTTGGTATTGCCTATACTTCCATCCTTACAAGAGCCATGAAAGAGCTCATTCACATTATAGAACATCAGCATGTAAATACAGTTCAAAATGCAAGATCTAAGCTAAACACTGTTATAAGCCAAAAGAAAAAGATAGTATTGTCATGTCTATTCATGTACAGTTAAACCTTTTTCTGCTCCTGGTAATCTCATTTGTTAATTAGGGATATATGATATTAATATAGTCATTTAGCAGATTGTCGCACTCTTGTGAATGTGATTACTTCATTTAGAAAAGTGAGTATTTGGTTTGTGAATAGAGTTCAGGTGCTCAGTGTAAGCACAGAGCTCTGCCTGCTTGGCTGCCTGGGCTCTCTGAGGCACTGGACACCAGCAGCTGGGAAACCAATGCCTTTAGGCATTTTTTAAAGCCTGTTACTGGCAAGACAGTTCTGCTTGCAGCCCAAGTACTGTCTGATCCCATGTACCACGGAACATTGTCCAATACCTGCACCAGGAAAACTCCCCTGAACGTACAAAGACCTTACTTTTGGAACTAGTATGTTCTGGGACTACTGTATTCTATTTTATGTATATTACTGTAAACATGGTTAGAAACTAGGGGTGCAAAATAAAGGAAAGTAAATAGGAAAACGCTAAGCGACATTTTGTCCTCTTAGTAGAAAGCACATCATTTCTTAACCATGTACCAGATAGCACGTTAACATACCTCTTTTCCATCTGCATCAACCATAAAGATTTATGTTTCGAACTCTCCAGCATGCAGAACCATTTTCTGAGCATTTGCACACTGTGCCTCCATTGAGGACTGACTTGCTACGTACCCTAGTAAGAATGACTGAAAGACTAACAATTATTTCCATGCCCATTAGGATTTACATTGGGAGCTCATGTCATCCAGCATCCCCAGCTCAGACGTAAAGCAGCTGTGGAAAAATGTTTCTAAAACTGGATGGCACTTCACAGCCATCTCTAAATAAGGTGTACGTGAGCTATTAGCCCTTTTTATACACCATAAATAGCAAATACTAAGATTGATACAAAGCACCAGTCAGGAGATGACAGGTTAAAAGTCTACAGATTTCTCCCTCATAAAATGGAAAACTACTTTAGAACCACAGCATCCTCTCTCAAACACATATTAAGGCTAAAGTTCTCCCTCTTGTTTGAAAACTCCCTTAATGCTTTGTTGCAGTTTAATAATTTGATAGCCATCCAGATGTATGCTGATTTAAGCTTGAGTTCAGTATCTGGACTTGTATCACTTCATTTTCATGTTCATCAGAGCTTTGTGTGGAAGAAAAACGTACACAATTGTCTTCCAACTCTTCATTATTCTTCTGCTTTTGTAATGGGCTCAGCTGAGCAGTGTCATTCCTTAATTTGATAACTTCTGCTTTATTTTGAGAGGCAGTAAATTCTGTACCAGTATATGAGTTGCCACACATGAAACAAGCCCTGTAACTACTCTCAAAGAGTAACCAGACTTGCATTAAACCAGCTGTAGTACAGTTGACTCTCCATTATCTATTGCGATGGGGAACTGGAAAAGTAAAATTCATGGAAAAAACATGGGTAAAATGGTTACCAGTCTGCAAGGTGCAGGGACAGCTGTTTAGATCCAGTCTAGATCCAACAGGGATAACAATAAACTGGAGGTAGCTAGTCCCTCTGGGTTTGAAATGATTCCTGTAGAGCGAAGAATCTCCCTGCACAACAGTGCTCAGCTCCCCTGGTTGTAGAAGGAACCAGTGTATGTGGTGCACGAGCCTGTCCCGTGGCCCCACGTTCTGCCACAAAGACAACTTTCTGAGACTCGTAATACTGGGAACATCACACAGATGCCCGAACAGCTCTCCTTGGGCATCTTTCTGAATCAGCACTGGTTAGCTTATGTTTCAAGCAGCTGCAGAGATCTGCACCTTTGCATTGCTTATTGTATGCTCTGTTCCAGCACTGCTGAGTCTTCAGTGCTGAATCCTCTCAGGTCTGTCCCTGTAATGCGATGAAAGCCACAGCAATGACAGCAAAGCAGCAAGGTCCCATGCTGCAGTAAGTGAGGATTTACTCAAATGCAACAGCCATGGGCACAGAAACAAAGGAAAGAAGCTGCTGAGTTTCAGAAAGCCTCAGGTATGCAGGGATCTCCAGCAAGATACCCTTGCCTCCACTGCCAACCCCTAAAATGAGGTCTGGCAAGGGCTGGATCCTGGCTCTACTCCTTCTGGTCACTCAGGTACATTGCATGCACCTGAGCTCCCCTGGGTTGGCCCTGTCTGCCCACCAGGTGCTCAATCACTGCTTCAAGCCATGACTTAGCATTTCCGCTATGGACCCTTACAGTTGTTCAGTTTTCAGTGGTACCAGAAACCAACATAAGCCTGGCATGTGGGCATAACAAACTCATGATACCTTGGGACTCCTGCAAAGCAAGTGGAGAGTTTCTGCTCTTCACAGGGCTGACTATTCCAGAAAGAGCAATGAGACTGGCTCTGCACAAAGCTAGCTCCACTTCACACAGCTTGATAACTCTGAAAGTTGTGCAAGTACAGCTATACCTCTACTGGACCAATAATCTCCATGACTATCATGTTCTAACTACCAGCTTGTGTCACTTTTAGTCTATTTCCACATGCCACTGTAACCTTTCCTTAGTGTCCAGTTTTGCTGGCATTAGCACAACTTGACTGAGAGTTGAGTCTTCTCCATCCGATTTGGCATCGCTAGACTCAAGCAGCTGGGAGATGCTGTTCTCACCTACACATTCTAAGTTTTGGTACTAATAGCATATCACTATTGCTCCACACTACAAAATCCTAGGAAAAGAGAAGATAGATATTTATCAAAACTAATCTCCTTTTATTACAGCTCTTTCATGTTTCTATTTAGTTTTAAACTTGTCCTTCTTTTTTTTGCCCTTTTTTTTTTTTTAAAGCAATGTTTTAAGTGTCTGTTGATTATGACCTGGACATACATGCAATTTCTATCTTGTGTACAATATCCTCACTTCAAAAAGACTAGAGGCATGCTGCAAGTTCTATATGCACCTAAGAATCTTCCTGAAATGAAATCTCTATGACCTACTCTTCCCCTTATCTGCTTCTAAAGGCAAATACAGCACATGACAGTGACTGAGATGGGACTTTTTTTTTTTTAAGGAAGAAATAATGCGTGCACACAAAAATATTCTGGGAGTTATTTTGCACTGTTAAACTATAAAGCAATTCCACTGCTTTTGGAATTTCCTACTGAATTCTACAAAGTTCTCGCACACAAAGTGATTACACGTTTAATAAGTACTCTAAATTTCATCCTTTAAAGAAAAGTGTGTTTACCGAAGGCCATTTGTTCCCATGTTTCTGCTCGGTTATTTATATACAATTTAGAAAACAAGAAAATAGAATGAAATTCCATAGCTGTACTGCATTAGAAGTACTGTCAAGACTGGCTGAAGATTACCGACTCTGCTTCAGTTGGAATTTGTACAAGTGCTGTTATCTAAAGAAGAACCATATGAGGGCAAATTGAGCAGCGCAGAATGAAAACTATTACAGTTTAATATAGCGGCAAAGTACCTAAAAAAAATTAGACATTCAGCAACACATAGACTTCTGCCAATACATATGAATACATGAACATCTAAAGATACCTAATAAACACTACAAATTTCTCTCATTTCCATCTATCAAGACAAAGCAAAGGTCAAAAATCTTGATCAAATGTCATTTGATCACAGACACACAAAGAACGATTTTTCCTTTGAAAAGGTTGCCTCTATTAACTGTAACTCATTACAGAGTGCTTAACTGGCGCCTGACAGCATCAGTTCTACAGAGTGGCACACGCAAAAATGAAAATTACTTTCTTCAAATAAATATTCAAATAATGTAATTCCATGAAAACATTATTTCAGTACAGGCAGCATCTGTGATGCAAATCAAAACTGCTTCTCTGGACGCTATTTAGATTTGAAGAAGTATAAGCAGGATATTTGGAAGAGGGAGACAGACAGAAAGTTATCTGCATCCGTAAATACTTTTTGGTTAACTTTTAATACCTGCTTTTATTGAGGGTTTTTTATTATTTGCTTGAACTCTAAACAGAATTGGTAACCAGCATGAGTACCATTCACTGTACAGTGTGTATGCACGCCCCACAAAACACAATAAAGAAACAGTCATGGGACCGAACTACCACAGCACGCAAAACATATGGTAGCAACCAGTGCATTAAACTGAAGCAACAGTATACCAGAAAAAGAAAGATAATATTGGACAACACTTCCTTCAGCTAAGAAATTATGGACCTTGTAGTTGTAGCACAAGTGGAGGAGACAGGAAATCTGGGGTCTAATCTGGGATCTGTCACAGATTTCCTGCATGGCTTTGACAAAGTCCTGTGGACTTAACTTCAGTTGTTTGAGGCTTTCTTTCCTCTCAGTGCAGCTTATGCCTGTATCTTGACAACACCTCTGCAGTGTGCGCTAATTAACACAAAAGGAAAGACGTTACCAGTACAACTTTTGTACCTAAACAACAGCAAAGTCAGATGTCAATACAGGTGAAACAATTTTATCAACAGCAGAAGCTAGGCAAAAAAAGCTTTAAGTATCATGGCAGGCAACATATCCCTTTCCAGGAGCTAATGGGGAGGGAATAAAGAAAGATATGAACTCTACTGCTGCCTAGCCCAGCTGGTACACAGGTAGAATTAGAAAGGAGCAACCTATTTCCACTCCAAGCCAACACTCCACTTTCCTGCCTCCTTCCAAAAAGGAAAAAAAAGGGGGGGGAGGGGGAACAAGACACGTTATTTCATAAAACATACCTCCATTGCAGCTCTCACACACAGAACATCCACCTCACAAAATCTAGTGGTGCAAATCAGAGACACCTACTGTTCTTCCTCTCCCCATACTTCACAACATTAGCACAGTTTTCAGTTAGACAAAGTAACAGCAGTAGGGTCATTTCAACAGGCCTGCGTGGCTTACTATCTTAGACTTGAGCAACATAGATGCCATACACATTTTTGGATTCTGCAAAAAGGGTTCCACACTGTAACACAATAGCGCAGCAATGACAGCAAAACAGCAAGGTCCCATGCTACAGTAAGTGAGGATTTGCTCAAATGCAACAGCCATGGGCACAGAAACAAAGGAAAGAAGCTGCTGAGTTTCAGAAGGCCTCAGGTACACAGGGATCTCCAGCAAGATATCCTTGCCTCCACTGCCAACCCCTAAAATGAGGTCTGGCAAGGGCTGGATCCTGGCTCTACCCCTTCTGGTCACTCAGGTACATTGCATGCACCTGAGCTCCCCTGGGTTGGCCCTATCTGCCCACCAGGTGCTCAATCACTGCTTCAAGCCATGACTTAGCATTTCTGCTACACACTCATTCTCTAAGGACTAGTACAAAATAAGTAACCCACAACCATCTTCTGTTGTGCTTGCACAGCACTCTCAGATTACTGAGTTATAGTCATTATGTCCTGAGCTATTTTGTTTCTACCTACAGAGGAAATATAACCTCAACAAGATAGCTCAGTGCTGTCCTCAACGTCACTGGACTATATCGTGCATGTCTTGAACAAGGCTTTACTCGGTAGCATTTCCTATGTGACAGCCAATATGGTGATTAAATTACAGTAATTATTTTTACTTGTTTCAGAATTGCTAACGGATGTTCAGATGCTGAGTACTTAATGCATTTAAAGCTTTTAATTATTTATAGTCAATAATCAACTGAAACAAGTATCTTGCACAATAGAAAGCGCAGGCTAGAAAAATGTTATTTTCAATTTGATTTATGTGAAGAATTTACCAAAATTCTGCAGCAGAGAAGGAAGTGAGTTATTTTAGTATGTGCACCAAATCTTAAACTGAAGAATGACTTACTCAAACTTTCATTTCCAGGGAAAGAGAAGACTGGAATCAGACTCTAGTTCCAGGGTCGTAATGTAATACTACAACCCAATCTCTTTAAGCATCTTAAAAAAATGAAAGGCATCTAACAACATATGACTGGCAGAGGACAGAGGGTCGTTGTTGGTGGTGCAGAGTCTGATTGGAGACCCGTAACTAGTGGTGTTCCCCAGCTGTCGGTGCTGGGTCCAGTCTTGTTCAACATCTTCATCAATGACCTTGATGAGGGGATAGTGGCCACCCTCAGCAAGCTTGCTTATGATACGAAGTTGGGAGGATTGGCTGACACGCCTGAAGGCTGTGCTGCCATTCAGCGAGACCTGGACAGGCTGGAGAGCTGGGCGGTAAGAAACCAGATAAGGTTTAACAAAAGCAAGTGTAGAGCCTTGTACCTAGGGAGGAATAATTGCATGCAGCGGTACAGGTTGGGGGATGACCCGCTGGAGAGGAGCTCTGCAGAGAGGGACCTGGGTGTCCTGGTGGACGACAGGTTGGCCATGAGCCTACAGTGTGCCCTTGTGGCCAAAAAGGCCAATGGCATTCTGGGCTGCATTAAAAAGAGCGTGGCCAGCAGGTCGAGGGAGGTGATCCTCCCCCTCTACTCTGCCCTGGTAAGGCCTCATCTGGAGTACTGTGTCCCCTTCTGGGCTCCCCAGTACAAAAAAGACAGGGATCTCTTGGAAAGAGTCCAGCGGAGGGCCACAAAGATGGTGAAGGGCCTGGAGCATCTCCCCTATGAAGAAAGGCTAAGTGAACTGGGTCTGTTTAGCCTTGAGAAAAGAAGACTGAGAGGGGACCTGATCCAGGTCTATAAATATCTAAGGTGTGGGGGGCAAAGTGGCGAGGCCAGACTCTTTTCAGCAGTGTGTGGAGACAGGACAAGGGGAAACGGCCAGAAACTGGAGCATAGGAAGTTCCGCACCAATGTGCGCAAGAACTTCTTTACGGTGAGGGTGACTGAGCACTGGAACAGGCTGCCCAGGGAGGTTGTGGAGTCTCCTTCTCTGGAGATATTCAAGACCCGCCTGGACGCCCACCTGTGCGATCTGGTGTAGGGAACCTGCTTTGGCAGGGGGGTTGGACTCGATGATCTCTGGAGGTCCCTTCCAACCCCTACAATTCTGTGATTCTGTGACTCTACCCATGTATCCCTAAAACACAACGTTTATTAACAAACTGTCTGTATAAGCCATATTTAAATTTCTAGGAGACGTGAAACCACACTTGAGTACTGAAAGTGAAGCATGCTGTTTCTCAGAGATATTCAGTTGCTATTCACCTAGCATTGCTCTCAATTAGACATGCTGGCAACAATTAGCAAACAGGCATTGCGCTGAAAGTCCTAACTTGAAAAAGCAAATGCTGGTTCTCTTCCAGCCCATGAGTAGCTTCCAATCTTTTTCTGGAGTTGCACAAGATAACAGCTTTTGTCCTGGGCTTCAGGCTCAGTACTGAAATCCTCAAAAATCAAACCTCAAAATTAAAGCTTTATAACAAAAAAGGAAGCTCGAGATAAAGGGCCACACAGTCATTTTGTCCACTACCAGTCTTCCTGGTGTGGAAGCAAAAGATGTTTCTGCACTTCCCTTCACAGCACTGCAGGGCATGGGTCTGGTGCTTGCATTTGTCCTGTCTTCCTCCTTGGCTGCACATGCTCCCCCCAAGAGCTCAACCAGTGTCCAGTCAGACTCAGATCCCAATATCATGCCAAAGAACCATCTTCTGTTTGAACTCAGCATTCAGCCCTCTTCCTCTTAACTAACTCCTATGCATACCTACTGGTACATTCCCATTAATAAGTCAGGACTAATTATCTATCAGATAACATTAAGCATCCCACTGACCCTCAGGAGGCACAGTGCTAAAGCACAACATAATAAATGACAACATCCTTTTAAATTCCTTTCTCTGACAAGCACAGGGTTTGGAGAACAGCAGCAAATGATGGTCACTGTGGTATACTGTCACTGGGCCACATGGTATCTGTAGGGTCCTTAACAGATTTCATACGGGCTCTAAGGACACTAGAACAAAGATGTTCTGGACACGATTTTCCTGCTTATATCTGCAGTAACTCTGAAGAGGTCAGCAGTAAATTGATTTCTGGCCTGAGGCATAAAACTGACAACTTTCTGATGTCTCCAGCTGAAGTTCTTCTAGTGCTCTTGGACATAGCATAGATCATAGAATATCATGAGCTGGAAGGGATTCACAAGGATCATATAAGAACTGCTTCCACTAAAATATGCCTGACTGCCATTTATTGTTCCGATTATTTTCTTCCTCTACTGCTGTACATTAATCGTTATGAATCTTCCTAGGTATTTGGAAATTTGTTTTGCAGAGTGTAGGATGTGAGTCAGTCACATCTCTACAAAACTTTACTCATAAGTAAAAGATTATGAAATATTTCTTCTGCCTAATATATGTGTTTTTGTTTTTATTTTCTGTTTTCAAGAATTCAAATCCATCCAACTTACATAAATGTCATTTGCATATACTCATGTTTCCTATTGTTACCTCTCCCTATTACTTTATTTCATTGCATATTAAACACACCTTTATTCCACAGATGGCTGGTCTTACTGGCCTATAATCATTGGAAATTACCTGGTTTTATACCTTCTGGGCTCAGCGATTCAAACTAATGTGGAGACTGAAAGCAGTTCCTGCCCAGATTTCATTATCTTCCTAGAATACCAAACCAGGTTCCAGTTTGCAAATAGAAAATGAGAAAAACTTCTCACATATTCACTAAAGAGAAGAAAAATAAAAAGCCTTTATCTTATTGTAGTTTCAATAATCACACAAGGCTTCTCAATCAAACATTCCTGGAGGTGCTCAAGGCCAGGTTGGATGGAGCTGTGGGCAACCTGATCTAGTGGGAGGCAACCCTGCCCACAGCAGAGGGTTGGAAGTGGAACTTTAAGGTCCTTTCCAACCCAAACCATTCTATGACTCTACGATTTCTTTCAGTGATGTCCTTTCTAAGCCTTAGTCATCCTGTCTAGGGCATCTCGGAAAGAGTGCTACACACTGTAGTATAGGAACAATACAAGAATCTCTTAATTACAATAGTAGTCAAATTTAGTCACTTCTTTTTAGTTGTATTTTTGCAAAGCGTAAAGCACAGTAGGCTTCTAGTTCTGACACAGATTTCTGGGAATACAGCACAAAAACTGACAAATAAGAGAGGATGAAGGTGCCACTGTGGTTATGAGTAGGGTATTCAAGGCATGGGCATGAACCTAAATGCATCCACAAGGGATTAGAAAGCTACGTTGTTCACCATCTAAGTATAAAATGCAAGGAGTTTTGAATAAATATTTTGCCATGCTGTTAAAGGATTTTGACAACAATGTCACTGTGTTAAAACATCATAAGAATAGCTTGTTATTTCACAATGTCCCTTGAAAATCTAAACTCTCTTGGCCAGAAAATTGGTATTTGCTGTCCCTCCTGGAAAACTGACACCTTAGAAATGAAACTAAAATCAGCNTTTCCCTTAAGGGTAACAGTGTTTGTGTTGCCTCTGTTCTTTCGATGAATTCCAGTGGTGGTTTTGTTAAAAATGTGCTTTACTCTGTAGTTAAAAAAAAAAACAGAAAAAACAACAAAGAACCAAAGCCACCGAAAAAAAATCCCCAAATCCATATGCTATTGTTCTGTGTGCAAATCTGATTCCTGTGATCCTGAGGACAGCTCTTTAAAGGTGCCTGTGTCTCATCCGGTATGTTCAACTCCCTTGTCTTTCATATTGATTTGGGCTGGGTACAGTCAGAGAATTATCTTAATTAATACAAGGAAAGGAGGTCTGATCATAAGGGATATATTCTGGCCTAATTCCAGTTGCAGAAATTACACTTTGCTTTTCTGAATTCTTCTCTGACAAGTGCTATTGAACACAGGATTCTCTAACAAAGTTATGTGCAAAAGCAGAAGTAATTCCTGGGCGTCTAATACTGAACAGGTGAAACTTTATGTATGTTTTGTAAGATAGTCTTAAAAACTACGAGGTAATATAAATATAATTATAAATATATAAATATAAATATAATGATAATATACTTATCATAAAATAATCAAGACATTCCCATCATGAGTCAACCTTTGTTAACAAAATTCAAAATGAACATGATAAACATATTGATCTCATCAATACAATTTGTTTACTGAGCCTTCATTAGCTTAAGTACTAAACACAAACCAGGCCGGTAGTGTCAGTTTAACGTTATTCCAGTAAGAGCTGACATAGAATGAGCACCTATATGGGTGGATGACCCAACACTTAGACATCTTTCCTGCATGACCTGATCTTAAAACCTTTTTCATTTCTTTAGTATTCACCTTCACCAGTTCTGCAAAACCTTATCTGTAGGTGAAACATGATGAAATTCCTTGTAATCAAAGTTGAGTTGGAGCAAAATATCATGCACAAGGATGCCACTATCAAAAGCTTTGCCTCAGCGCTGGGTCAGTTACCAACAGCCACACTCAGCCAAAAGTGCTGACCGTAGAGGATGCTGCAGAATACACATTATTTGAATTGTACTACTCTATGTCAAACATGTCAAGGTCAAATTATCTGGAACTTGGTGAAAAAAGGAATAAAAATAATTTTTCTTTTCTCAATTTCTGAATGCTTTTCTGTGATAATTTAGAAATTCTCTTTCTTATAAGCATTCATGCTGCATTTAAAAGGTGGTACGCATTGCCCTCAACATACTGCTATTACTTATAACTGTTCACTGATTTGTTCCATTTCTTTGATGAATAAAAGCAGTGAAAGCTGAGGAGAGATACTAGAATACATCATGAAGAGTAGGGTAGGTCAGAAATAGCAGACTAAATGGCCCAGGGAATTTCATTCCTCTCAGATACATGGCTTTCTGGCCTCCAGTGTAAAGCGGGCCAGGCACAGGCAGTAAAAGTGCCTGAACTGGAACCAAGGTATAGAACACAACTTTTGAAAAGCTGCATTAATGTGCCATCTTTCCTCCTTGCATTTCATAACACATTATTTTTGTGTGAAAATTTATAAGCTAAGGGCAATCCAGTGTCATTTAATTAACTTGATCAATAACTGGATAATACAGTTTACCACTATTCCTATCTACACTATTACAGTATTCCTTTCTACACTATTCCAGTTGCAGTACAGTAACTCTCTTGCTTTATTAAATATGATGTTTCCTGCTCTTTTTAAAATGTGATAGTTGATAAAATATTAAAAAATATATTTAACATTATAATTTGGGGTTAGCATCAGTTTATAATCTATATTCAGTTCTTTCAAGAGATTGGTTGCTTTGTAAGAGAATGGAGGCAGCTCTGTGGCCTGTTTGGATTCAAATTTTATTTGAATTATTGAAAGGCAAACAGTAAGTTCAGACCTGAGGAAAATTCATTCATGACTGACTGGTGATATTTGTTTTACTTAGTGCTGCTCTCCAAAGTGTTCAGTTTGAATTTTACAGCTGATCAGTCTGCAAACTGTAAAAAGCCCCAGATTTCATCTCCACTGAGAAAATACTTCTGTTGTTTGTGTTCCACACTTAAAAAAAGAAAGGATGATGGCCTCTAGAGGTAACAGTTCAGACGTATACACCACGGATGTAAGCACCCAAAGAAAATATTTTCCATGAAGATAGATGTCGACCCAACCAAGCAAAACTAACTGCCACAAGGATATGCCATTCTATAAGGAGAAGGAGAGAGAAAAAGAGAATGGATGGAGAAACGGATGTGCATGAGGGATCAAAAATGTCATAAAAAAGCCCTACCAGTTGGGAACAAGGAGCAGAAAACTCAATAGGGAAAAAGAAACTAGGGATGGAGAAAGGTCGTTAATATTGGTCTTAAACACGTTACTCTTCCCATGAAGAATACCTTATTCTCTCCTTAAATGGACATATTTCCCAAATGAAGACTGCTGCTGTTTGCCATAAGGCAGTACCGGATGCTCTGGTGGGATGGAAAATACAATCGGTAGAAACTGAGTAAAGAAAACCAACCCTGTTTTTTGTTATGACTCTCCTTTTCAGTACGGAAAGCAGCATTTCCTATAATAAGAGAAAGAATTAGCACTACATTTATCCTACTCTACTGAGTTCTATGATCCAACAGGAGCTACAAGCCATGGACAGTCCTTCAATTAGTTTCACTGAAAAAGAATATTAAACAGCCCCTTAATCGCCCTGCCCTGAGAAGCCCAGGCACACACACCTTCCTGCCCTACCAAGAAAACACCAGTGGACAGAGGGAATTCAATGTTCTCTGCTCTTAGGAACAATTTCCATCTGTAACACTCCTGATGAGTCTTCACCATTAAAAATCTCCCTTGTTTATACAGCAATAATAACCTGTGTGCAAAGTCATACAGAGACACATTAAAGTCTTACCATCATCTCATTCTTCTAAAGATTATTTCTGCTTGCATCTCTGAAAGGTGAGACAATTAACCTTACTAAGCATATGACAGAACCGTAAGTGCTGGATAAAGAAGCATTTTTAAAAGTAGCGCTATCTGGAAAAATTGAAAAGATACTGCACAGTTAATGACAGATTGTACTAGAAATTAAAGTAACATTTTATCAAAAGCATGCCTAACATGGCACATAAAATATTTTAATCATTTATGAAGTAAATACTCATTAGCCCTAACAAAAATTAAAGTAAGAATATATACAATAACATTTCATTTTTTTTGCTATCCATACAATCAATCTCCATTTTAAATCAAAGGGAATTAGGAAACACAAATGGAAAAGTGACCCAGAGTCACCAAGATGTCTGTGGCAGTTATTAACAGAACTCACTCCTAGCTAGGGGTTGCATTTGCCTTGTTAAGAAATGACCCACACAGACTGGGAAGAGAGACCTGAAGCAGTGAGACAGGCGTAGGATACTACACAGAAAAATAACACAGTACAGGCAATTTAGCTACAGTACCACAACACATTTGATATTTTTTCTTAAAGACTCTAGCAGGATCAGGCCCTTTGAGAAACACATTATTTGTGTAAGATAGGTGGTTTTGAAAGCATTTTTTTGAAGTAACACAAAACCAGTTAAATATTGAAAACGGAACAAATCTTGCACTGGTCTACAAGATGTTTCTCTAACTAAAAATAAGGGTATAAGGTTGTTGTCTTTGTTGTAAGGTTGTTGTTGCTACTTAGCACCTTCTGCTTGTATTGAATAGTAAAAAAGTCCAATCTCATCAATGCCACGGGACAGGAGATAAAGGTTTTTGGGGAGACAGAAGAGGGCAACATGCTAGCTATCCTTCCTTCCTTCTTGTCCTGTATTAAGGAGCAGGCTCATGATATCAAGAACTGAACATTCTTCCTTTTGATTGAGTAATTGATTGGAGAGCTTTACAGTAAATGAAAAAATGAGCAAATGTTTTACTCACCCATCTAATGTTAAGAAATATTCCCCATGTAATCACAATGCAGGAAAAAGAAAGTATGCAATTCTTTCAGAGTGTAAACATCGAACATTTACACTTTTTAACTGTTTTCATAATAAAAGGACAAAAATTTTACAAATATTTGTCAAAGATGTGGATTCTTTCATGCATTGAGAGACCTTCGCAGCTTTCTTATGCTTGACCCAAAGCCCCACACTGCCATCTGCTGTTCTGTGGACACACAGGGGGCAACGTTGAAAACTTCAAAAGGATATCCCAAATTACTTCACAGTAATAAGCACTGTTTAGCTTTGACTTTCAGAAATACGGTACTACAACATAAGAAAGTCGTACCTAATTGTTGACAATGCTGACATTAACCTCATGTGATTTTTTTTTTAATAGCAATTCAGAAATTATTAAAGAGAAATCAAAAGAATGACTGCAAAGTAAGCACCATTTAGCCATCAGTAAGAGGGAGATATAATCACACTTACAGCATATTGCACAGAAGCATACATTGTACCAGCATTTAGAAGAAGTTTGATCCTCTATACCATGAAAAGAGGCATGAGAGGAAAGGCAGAAACAAGCAGTTAATTAAAAGATCCTCACTCTAATGGCAAATGTTTTATCCTCAGTGTTCAAACATGCAAAGTAAACGCACAGTTAGTTCTGGACACAAAAAACTATATGATACTGATGCCACATTGCTCTGCCCTTCACAGGATCAGACCTAATTTTCTGCAGCCTCAGCACTCAGATTGTAATTTTGGTTTTGGGTCTAAACAAAACCATCCAAGCAAAAGCCTAATTAATTTTAAGTATCAGTCAAAAATTCTACTGCCTACTTACAAAGGAAATGGTACTTGGAAGTTAATTCTACTCTACTGGCACACACAGAAAAACCAAGTGATCTCAGTGCTGCAGCATTCTATTGTAAAACAGCACGTGGACTTGCTGCATCTCAGTAATACCTTGTAAGGTTTAAGAAATCTTCAAATTGTTGCAGAGACACAAAGGGAACAGAATCCGGTTTGCTTTTTCATGCAGTGTGAAAGCTACCTTTCCGAGTCAGATCCTAAATTTGTGTGTGGTCTGAACTATTGTGCTTTTATTCAAAATTCAGTAGAAAATTAGAGTCTGCGTAGTGGCTATCACAAAGAACAAATGTTTCAAGCAAGCAAAACAACCCAAGTGAAGGCTTGAACAGAAGGAGCAGAATGGTTTTAGATCAACTTTAGCTGGTTGTAAAACTGCATCTTGAGGCTATAGTTACCTGAAACACCGTGACACCATCTGGATGGAGACTTGCTGCTAATGAAATGAGAAGATTCTGCTTCCATTCTTTTCTTCTCAGAGGCTCTGGCATTCATTAGATCCCTCTGTGACTTCATTCAGCTCAATAACCTGAAAGAAAATTATTCATTGTTTCTACTTGAATAATAAGATGAAGGAGTTTATGAAAAAAATATGAAGTGTGCTAGAGGATATAAGGGATGGAATCAGAATCAGGCAGCTCAGAATAGGGTGAATAGAAGGGAGGACCATGACATTTGCCTTTTACTGTGGAGTTGTGGAAAAAAATGATCTGACCAGGCACAAATATTTGGACTTTGAACAGTTTCACTTTGTTATCCTAATTTTCACTCTACTTGTTTGCTGTAAGATCGCTCTTGCAACGAGGAAAATGATTCAGCGCTTTGATTTCATGTATCGTCCACTCTCCCATGTGACAAATGGGGGCAATCTGCTTACAGCACGTGGGACAGAATTTGGCCTGCGCCTCATACATTCCTGTCACCAGTATTTCTCCTGGCATGAGATTCTCTGCTGCCTTTCTTTATTTTCCCTGTGAAACATTTTATAAAGCCACGACCAGATCTCGTCAGATTATTTAGATATGTACTATGTGCCTTCATAAAGATCTAAGCACTTATTCTAGTCTAAGTGTACGAACACTGACATACGTTAATGATCACATCACGTGTTACAGAATGGCATGGCTAAACATACAGGGATTATGAATACACGGGAAAAAGAGCTGTGGAAGCAAACCAGTAATGAACAGATCATTCAGAACAACTGTACAGGTACCCTTTCTTTTGGTCTCCACAGTTTGTCATTTGTACATTTTGTGAAGAACAAATGCAGTAACTTACCATGCAGCTTTAAAATACTTCATAAAGCGCACTCATATTTTCCCCCATAAATTTAAGCAGATTTAGCACCCAGTCAATCATTTTTGTCCACACTGCTCTGGAGATCAGCTAGTGACATCTGGTACTCTACTCTGTGTGTTTGTCCAAAAATGGATGCGAGTCTTCCCGTTCACTTTATTGGGCAACCTAGAAAATGTCAACAGGTTTACATGGAAATAAACGGGGAAAACAGTCTACGAACCATTGGACTATATTAATTTTACGTCTGTTTTTGTCTCTAGGATTTTAGTGATTTGCTTTGGCAGAAAGTAACAAGAGTAAATGCAACTGAAAACTGCTCTTGAGAGATATACTCTTCATTAAGCAACTAAATAAGCATTTAATCTGGGCCTAAATACAACCTTCAGATCAAGCAGGTACAGTTATTAGTTTGATAAATCAAAACACTTTTGCTTGAAACAAAATGAAGAAATGCTTGATTTTAACAAACTAATGCAGAAGCGGCTGAGATTTAAATGGATGGGAGGTTCTTTTAGATCTGCTTCTCTGAGATCAAAATGCTGTTTACTTTCTGAGCCTCTTCTTTCATTTATTTGATCACAAAGAGAAGATACTGTAGATTTATGTGTTATTTGTGCTGCAGAGCACAGCTGTTTCAGCTTTTCTGTCAGACCCCCCGGATCCTGTCTTTATAATGACTTTTTTAAATGCACAGTGGGTATGCCTAAGCAAATTTAATTTGTATTAAATTCTGGATCCAAAGGAAAGGGGAAAAAATAGAATAAACCCTCCAGCAACACCTTCGATAATGTGGTATTTTATTTTAATCATGTAATAGTCTTCTAATCTGGTATGGGTAAAAAAAATGGTTAAAAAATTTCCTATCGTGAAGAGAATTTAAACATAATAGAGAGGCAAAAGTATGCGTTGCTCTTGAAAGCAGCAGTAACAACAAAAATAAAAAGTTGCGTATTATTAAGTAACAAAGGACAGGGGGGCATCTCTATGAACAATTAATTTTGGGAATTAAGAAAGAGAAAACAAGGTGGTAAAACAAATGGTAAGAAATTCAAAGCAATGTAAGATGAAAACAGGAAAGTTTAGGGGCAATATAAAAACAATATGGAGATTTGAAGAAAAATCATTACGTGCAACAGAAGGAAACTTCTGAAAGAATCTCAGAGATGGAATATCAGAGGCAAAAAGAACACGAAAGGGGATTGTCACAGCGTCAAGAGAGGCTTCTTGGCATCACTAAGCAACAAGAAGGCTTGGGAGATAAGAGCTCTTTTAGCTAAAAATGAACAAAAAACTTTGGCAGGGATCAAATCAGTCTTGGGAAAAAATAATTACTTAACAGTAACGATCCATTGGTAGAAAAATGTATTCACCTCCTACTGAAAGAACTGAAGAATGAAGCGGCTGTGTCAATAAAATCAGTTATTACTAGAAAAGGATGGAAGAAAAAAATACAGTTAGCACTGAAGAGGTATTAGACCAGTTTATAAGCAGGATACGTAACAGCTTGTGTCGGAGTCCAGGTTTAGTTCACAATGCTCTGGTGGGTCCTTGGATTCAAAGGGACGGGACTTTAAACAGAAATGGAATGAGAAAGAGGTTAAATACTGATTAAGAAGGGGGAAAACAACAATTGCTCACGTTGTACCTGACTCTGAATAATACCAAATATTTACTATTTTTCCTCCCTAACAAGTTGTATTTAAAAGATAAACATTACAAGCAGAACAGAAGAATGAAATTTATTGAAAAATATGGGCTTAATTCTGAGCTCAATGAAGTCAGAGAAGGACTTCCAATGGCTTTAACGGGCTTTGGCTCAAGCCATTATAGTGTAGCAAAGAAAACAATATAAACCAACGTGGGATTTATATCCCTACCATAAATAACGTATGCAATCTCAATTACTGGAGGCAGTATTTGTATATATCCAATTTATCATTATTAAAGAGAGATTATAGCAGCTTTATGTGAGACAGAGGCAAATCTAGGTCATTTACATTATCCACTGTTATTACTCTGGCACTTTCAATCTTAATGTTTAAAATCTCAATCTTGCCCCCATGTGGCCCAGGAAATTATAGCAAGCAGGCACTGTAAATCCATCTGTACCGGAAATAAAGACTACCTAGAGTCAAAAGTACTCCTTAGTTTTGTAATTTTCCCTTCAGATTTGTAATAAAAATGACAAATAGTCAAGGCACAAACAAAATCTAGGAAATTTGCTCTTCAAGCTATACATACTGTTAGCACTTGTTAAGCTGACAATACTGAAGAAAAGCATTTGTCAGACTTTTGCATTCATAAAGTTTCCCCCATTCCCTCTCACTGTGGGTTTTTGCATACGTGACAGAAGCCAGCTGTTGAAGCAGGATGACAATGGCTATACCCTCAGTTACACCATTTTCTGGGCATATCTCAGCTGTGATTTGCTAAATGGCTTTGTCCAGCAGAACTGCCTACAGCTCTGCACTCAGAGCGAAGTTTGGCCCAGTGGCACAGCACAGCATCTTCCGTCCCTGCTGCCACGGATCAAAGTGAAATCTGAAAATAAAACAGCTTCAAATATCTGTATGGTCTTTAGGATGGAAAAAATGGCCACTCTGGTGCATTAGCAAAGGCTCACACATCATCACCATTGTCATCACCGCCACCAAAATAAAGGGATTCTGGTGGAAGTTGGAGGGGTACAGCTACCAATGGCTTTGGATGGCAACACAAGCCCATGGCTACAGAGCTTATAGGACAGTTCCAGAGAAAATACTAGTTTGTCTCCTGAAGAAAAGAATCTTGCAGATAATATGCCTGAAAACAGACAATAGTATTACAACCACCCCCAACGATTACAGCAAAGAAATAAACCACTCCATCTAGGGACGGGGAACCAAAACAAGCCACACGTAACATGTTATTCATTTAATTACTTATCTGACAATAGAATATGGTTTGTGTCATTTCTGTTACTTTCACAATCTCTGCCTTCTCTATGACAAAATAACTTCTCTTCAGTTTAATCCATGCAGATTTAGTGAAAACAGATTCCAACCTGGTCCATTGTGTCCTGCAGAAAAATGTTCTACAGTATTGCCAGATTCCTTCTTATCAGGAACAAGTGAACAAACTATTAATTTTAAAAAGGTCATGTCATCAGCTGTGGCCATGCAGACACTCTGACGGGGCTCAGTCTGTTTCTTCTTACAGCAATGGGATGCACAGTTCCCAAACCTCACATTTTGTCCTTTTGTGTTTTTCCAACAGAGACTTCTTCCCTCCTAACAACTTGCTACCACAATTTTTACATAATTACTATTCAGAAAAGCTGGCAGCCCACAGTCCCATATTTTATTTATTAAATGGAAAAGTAACAATGCAAGCTCCTAGGCTCCCCATTTGCTTTCCTTCTCCCTGAGATCTTAACCAAAGTGGTTCAGCGTCGGCAGCCATCTGATCCTTTTGCTCTCCTGAAACTACCAACAAAAAGGAAATTAATGCCAACTGTGGAGGTGATTTTGTATTGAAACTTTTCCAATAGAATCCAGACAGACCACCAATGTGTTTCACAGGGGACATCCACCCCTCATCAGATGGTTGTAATTTTCCAACAGCAATTGTCCTGGGATACATTCAAAATAGTAACTAAAGCTAAGAAAGAATCTTTATTTCATTACCAATAATTACACCACTGATTTTTCAAGCTGATTTTGTATTTGTAAGTATACCAATAAAAAACATCCCACTTAAAGTTGTTACTTCTGTACGGCAATAAACCATACATAAAACATAACCAACCTATCCAACATAAATTCATATTATTTTATAAAACACATTAACCTGCTCTACTTCTATCTCCAACACTGTCAGTTAATATTTCCTTTCATCCTGCCAGCCAAAAGGCTAATCCTCACAGCAGCTGTTACTACTCCAGTACAGAACAAATGTGAATTTAACCTCTCCTGGATATAGTCTAATAAATTCTGTTGTTTTTCTAAGCACTTCTGTGAATTAAAATGGACGTTGGCTTGCCATCCAAATTCATGAACAGGTCTGAAGTGGCTTTTAGGCAAGTCGCCAAATAACTTCCCAATTCCCTTATAGGGTATAGCTCTCACTCCAGAGATCTTCTAAGCAAGAGCTGAAAAACAACATCTTCTCAATTTCCTCAACATTGTTTTTAATTTTCTTGGCATTATTTAAATAAATTAAGCACAAAATCACATTAAAATAATATTAGGGATTCATTTGCACTCTAATTCTCAGTGATTTCAACTTGATTGTACCAGTATAAATATGAGAAGAATATGCCTTCCTATGACCTTTCTGATAATGCAAAGGCCAGGATATTGAAGGATAAAGCCTGAATACAAAATTCAACTCAATACACGTGTTTCAGTATCGAATAAAGCTAGGTAAAGTAAGAATGCTGCCCAGTACAATGAAGATCTATTATTAGAAATAAATATGTGCTTAAACAGATGCTTAGCCTTATTCTGACTAAAACCAACACATGCTATACAGTCTTTGTTTTCCCTAAGACTTTAATCTCCATTTTCAAATGTAACACAATTTAGACTCTGATTTGGCACAGTAGCTGTCAACCTACTAAACTTTAAAACAATTGGAAATCTACAGAATTTAAGCATATTGCTTGTGTTTTGAGATCTTGCCTCCAGGAGATGAAATATTTCCCAGTTTGACAGGGAGTTGTCAAGCAGATTGCACCACCTTGTGGCTCTGAGCATTTTACAATCTGCATCATTCAGGGCCCTTCTCGAGGCTAGAAATACGTTTTCTTTGATTCACACACCCCTAACCACAGTATGTGAGGCTGACACTCACAGAAGGTACAGACTAACTAGCAATAATTAACTAGGTAACACCTATCGAAATATACTCAGCTATAATAAGTCAGCTACTGTGTTAATGAAATCACAGAATCGTTAAGGTTGGAAAAGACCCCTCAGATCCCCAAGTCCAATCACACCCCACCATGCCCACATCCCTCAGGGCCATATCTCTACAGCTCTGGAGCACCTCCAGGGATGGTGACCGCACCAACTTCCTGTGCAGCTGTGCCAGTGCCTCACTGCTCTTTCCGAGAAGAAATGTTTCCTAATATCCAACCTGATCCAACCTGGTACAACTCGAGGCCGTTCCCTCCCATCCCATCGCTGTTACCTGGGAGCAGAGGCTGACCCCCACCTCACCACCGCCTCCTCTCATTGAGTTGCAGAGCAATTAAGTCTCCCCTGAGCCTCCTCTTCTCCAGACCGACCCATCCCAATTCCCTCAGCTGCTCCTCATCACACTTTGTGCCCCAGACCCCTCACAGCTCCACTGCCCTCTGGACACACTCCAGCACCTCAGTGTCTGTCTTGTAGTGAGCTATTTCCCCCTCCCCCCCCCCCCGCCGTACCAAGACCCACAAGGGAAGCCTCCAGCCACCACGAGCGGCAGTGACCTCTCACCGACCTGAGAAGGATGCACTGAGCAGTGCCGCTCCTCAGGCAACAGCACTCGTAGTGTCCTTTGGACTTATTCCAATTTACGGGTCGCATGGAAAATCTGTCATCACACTATACTTTCAGTCGTCCCATAAGAGCCGGATTATCAGAGAGAGCCACAGGACATTCTTCATTTTGGGTAAATTACCATAGCATTACTCCTTCTGCCAGGTGCTGCCTGCCGCCTCCTGGTTGACTGGGAGGAAAGCAGCGGCTTGGTGGCGGGAACGCACAACATGTGCTCAGTTCCGCGTTCTACTGCTCTGTCTTGCAGCTGAGCAGACACCTGCCAGCCCGCAGCCTTGCTCCGTGCCATTCTCGCCCAACGCCCCTGCTCTGACAGGAACGCCAGCTCAGACTTCCACCTCAGCTCGGGCTCCCGCCTCCGCAGCGTTCATACGAACACACTGAAAGCGGCTTTCTGACCGAGGGAGATTATCGGTGCGGGGAGCGGTGCTCGGAAAGACCGCGCACTCCATTTCCCGACATGCCTCAGGAGCGACGCGGCGCCCGCGTCGGCGGCGGGGCGCGGCGTGCGCAAGATGGCGGCGTTAGCGGCGAAGGGCGCGTCTGTGTTGCCCGTGCGGCTCTCGCATGCGGCGCGGGCGCTGTGGGGATGGCGCGTGCAGCGGGGGCTTGGGCAGGATGCGGGGTCCGCGGGCGGTACGTGAGCGGGCGGTGGCAGGAGCGCCTTCTCTGCCTTTCCTGTCCGTCCGCGCCCTTCGCAGAGCGCGTGTGAGGTGCTGCCCGGGTGGCTGAGGAGGAGGGAGGCGGGCCGGAGGCAGGCTGGAGGCGGGAGGTGCCTTCATACGAGGGTGGGTGCGCGGCCGTCCCTTCGCCCCTCGTCCGCCCCGATTCATTGTGTGTAAAATCCTCCGGCAGAAAAAAGGGAGGCGAAGCCTGCTTTTACAGATGAAGCGGTTCAGGATTTGCTGTACAGAATGACGGGGCTGAACCTGCAGAAGGTTTTCCGTCCGGTTCGGCAGGAGCTGAAGCCGCCCAAGTACCGGCTGCTGACGGAGGCTCAGCTGCAGGAGGTCCGTGCGCTGCGCTGCGTCCCGCAGTGAGACGCGCCGTGCGGAGCCGCCCGCCCTGGGCTCCCGGTGCCGCGGCTCCCGGGGCAGCTCCCGCTGCCCGCCTTCCTGCTCTTTTTAACTTTTACTTGTGAAATCAATTCAACTTTTATCTTAAGGCCACAAGAAAAGCCATTGAGGAGGCTAAAGAAAAGCTGAGAATGCCGCCAGTGTTGGATGAACGAGAGCCCATTGATGATGTGTTAGCGGACGACAAAGTCCTCGAGGGAACTGAAACTGCGAAATATGTGTTTACAGATTTAACTTATGCCATTCCGCATCGTGTAAGTAACAATCCATTAATTTATTTTAAGAGCCGAGGAGCTGTGAATTTGATCTTTAGTGCAGAAATACAGAGGCGTTTCAAATTGTTGACTTTTATCTGTGGATGATAAATTACTTTCCAGTTCTTAATAATAGAAAACACACACACTGTTAATTTAGTATGTGTTGAATGTGTAAAGTCAGGCCAGCAGCCGCACTAAATCCTTTCTCTTGGTGTAGTTATCTTATTCGTTCCATTTTGCAGAGCTGTGGATTTTAGTATAAGTGCATATAGTGTTGCATTCTACAGTCAGATTAAGGTATAAATGTATAATTTATAAAGGGAAAAATAATGCATGCTAACAGTCAAAAAGACACTGTAGTATTAGCATGGTTTTGGTATTGGAGCGCTTAATCAAACATGAATCTTTTTTACAGTGGTTTTGCTTATGTAGAGAATGCTGTGGGAGATAATGCTCTTTTTTATCTTCTTTTCAGGAACGTTTCATTGTAGTTAGAGAACCAAATGGTGTATTACGTAAGGCAACCTGGGAAGAGCGAGATCGAATGATACAGATATTCTTCCCAAAAGAAGGGCGCAGAGTTATTCCCCCGGTGTTATTTAAGGATGAACACCTCGGGGTAAGATCACCCTGGGGTTGGAAACTGATCGTTTTTATTTTCTCAACTGTGCTGTGACATGAAGCTGTGCTGTTTGGACAGAGTAGTAGCTCTGAATAAGCCAGTTCGTTTGTAGGTTTTAATCTGGAACAATTGCTTACCAGTTGCTTAAATTGCTTAAAACTTGCTTAAATTGCTTAAAATAAAATTCTGAGTTGCAACCAGATAAATACTGGGTAATGTAAATGTTCTGTCATACTGTAAGTACATATGTAATGGTTATGTGTTCTGTGTTGCCCAGAAGAAGAATGTTTTCACTGCCATTTAAATTTTGGATAGTTGCAATATGTGACCTATGCCTGAATTTGAACTGTTTCAGACTGTGTTTCAGCAAGACCGTCATGAGGATATCCTTAACAAGTGCATTGCTCAGTTTGAGCCAGATTCAGCTGACTATATCAGAGTGAGTTCACTTTTTTTTTTTAAGTAAAAAAAAATAGTAGGGAAGAACTTTCAAGGTTTATTTTGTAAGCATAAATATTGTCTGGGGATCAGAGTTGTTCAGGTGTGTTCTTCCCCTTCGTTTCCATGGATTACTTGTTATCTTTGTCATAAGCTTTCTATATTTTTCCAAAAAAAGTGACCCATTTAAATATTTTCCAACCATTTAGAAAGAACTACAGATACAGAAAATAGTCTTCTGGTATCAAACCAGAATTGATGGTAACTGTAACTGGCCACAACCAGAGTTGTGCTGCTTGAGTTGTTTTGACTGCTATGCTAGGATTTGAGAAAACCAGGTAGATAACTGATGCATCCGAGAGCACTGTGCACGAAATAAACTAAGGCTTGTGACAAACAGTGGGTCCAAAAAGACGCTTCCAGTTGAAGGATTTCAATTTAGTATCTGTAAGTACTAATGAATATATCAATCTTTATGTCATAAATAGATACAGTAGAAAAACTTTTTAAAGATTAACTAATTTCCTGAATCGCTGTGAGCAGAACTTCTATTAAGCAATTTTTCAAGTAACTTTCTTCACCTTTCTCAATTAGCAACTCTTTGCTCTGACTTCATTGAAAAATAGATTGTAACTTGAGGGCACTGCATTGAAGGTTCAGAGGTCGTGTTCCTCCCTCCCAAAATTGCCAGTATGTGGGTAGCATTTAGTTTTTCTTAACACACATTATGTATTCTAAGAACTGGATTGTCCCATTGTTACACCAAATTAAAACGGGTGTAAAGCTTTAAAGTAGCACAGTTGAGCTTGTGGCTTACTGCCAGTTTAGAGAGGCCTAAAAATGGATTAAAAAATCTACGTGAAAGGTAAAGAGGAGGAACTGTCATGAAGCCCTGCCAATGCTATTGAAAGTGAATTCTTTTCTATGTCTAGGTTCATCATCGAACATACGATGACATTGAGAAACATGCGAAATACGATCTGCTCCGTTCAACAAGGCACTTTGGAGGCATGGTGTGGTACCTGGTAAACAGAAAGAGAACAGACGGCTTACTAATAGATATGATCAACAGAGACTTGTAAGTGCTGTTTGTCAGTTATTTATTCTGTTTATCTAGACAAATAGAAAATGTAAAGGTCTGTTGTTTGAAAAGGAAAATGGTATTTCTGTAAGGTATCTGAAAGCTTCCATTTGCATGATATTTTAGACTAGCTGTAATTTCTAGCTGCACAGATTCAGAATGGAAGTACCAACTACATGACAGTCAAAGTGGTAGGGTACCAAAGTAGGTGTCTGCAGAAATTACCCTTTTACAATTGCTGAATTTTATGTTTTACGTACAGTTCCTTGTATTTTATGGCTTTCAGCTTTATGGCTGCTGAACAGTAGTAGATCATGCTTAAACTGCAGTGTAAATTAGTTTCTGTCTGTTAATTGCTGCACGTGCTTCTGGTCTTTCTTCTCAGGAACAAGGTGCTATTACAGTAAATTACGGGCTGCCTCTTTAGCTCTCTATTCTAATGACTGTGTATATGAGGTGAAAGTGTATGAAAGCCTGTGGTGTGCAAGCACACTCAAATTGTTTAGAAAAAGTAATAGCTAGATCTGAACCTTTATTTGTTTAGGCTGGATGATGCTACAAGTTTAATCACACTGTATCACATGCTTCATCCGGAATGCCAGTCAGCAAAAGAAGCTAAAAAAGGGAAGCTTCATGGAATTGATTTGATCAAGGTACGTTTTCCTATTTTAAGCATACTTACCTACAGAAGATAAAGCTTTTGAACACCAGAAGCCTAGTCGATAGCTTCCTTTAATGAACTAGAACTGCTGTGTATTTTTTTAAAACTACATAAAACAGCATAATGAGTGGGTAGAAATGGCTGAGGAACCATGGGAATGATGAAATCTCACTAAGTACTCTGCTCTTAACTGTACATTAATCTCCACGCCCTTGCTTCTAGGTCTTTGTGAAAACTGAATCACAGAAAGAAGGCTATATACAATTGGCCCTCCAGGCATACCAAGAAGCAATGGCTACTTCTACAGCTTCCTGAAATAAACAGTAGTTTATCATTATTTGAGCTGTTTGTAAACTTTCTTTGTACAGGATTCTACAATAAATATCTTGGATAACTGCGTGTAGAAAAATATGTACCAGAACATAATAGGATGCACTCATGAACTCCCTCTAGTCACATCCTCTTCTGCTTCAAGGTGATGTTGAATAAACCCTTGTCTATAATTCAGTTTACTTCTTGAAATACAGGAGAGAACAGGAATGGAATGTTTAAAAGGATTTATTGAACTGCACATTAAATGAAAATGCTTCCACGATGCTTTAGAGCAGGCCTATACCTTAAATTTTAACATACTCAATTTTTTTTTTTACAGTTGCTGGGGTTGCCCCTCTCCCTACGTGTATATGGTCCATCTTCTGTATAAAAATCAAGTTAATGTGGAGCAGGTAGTCCACAGAACTTCATTCCTTTGTTTGGAGTAAGTAGTAGTTGAGTTGGTCATCTAGAGCTCTGTTCAGTCATCTAAGATCTCTTCATCCAGATTGATATCTGTGGTATCAATATCCTCCAGGTCTAAATTATCGAGGTCATCTTCCAAATCCAGAAGTGTCTAGGAAAGAAGTCCAGATAACAGGGATACACGCTAGGTAGCTGTTGTGATAGCAGATATAGTTTGTATAATGCTATATGAGGTATGGAAACATTCAGCAACCTTAAGGTAGTGAAGTAGTGCATAAGAACTACGATAAGCTACAGAAAAAAAAAATGCCTCCTCAAATAAGAAAGCAGCTTGCAGTACTGCAACTTGTAACTATGTTCTGGGTTGTGACTCCACTTGTTTCCTTGTAAGCCTACAAGGCTGTAGGAACTGCTCTACATTACTGTGTACAGTTTCTGCACACAACAGGAAGGGATCCATACACTATAATAAGTCTCAGCAGTGTGGTTCATATCAAGATAAAAAGTGACATTATCTGGTATACTTTACTCAAATTATTAGTTCAGTCTTTAGCCATGACACTCCTTCCCTTCCTAAGATATACTGCAGTACCTTTTGATCTCGTGGTGGAAGTAGATCAGAATTCTGCAGTACTGTATTCATCACTTCTGGTTTAGGAGATGGCACTGCTTCTTCTGTCTTTTTCTAATGAAAAAGATTGTCAAAATTAAGCAAAAGCAAGTAAACAAAAAAAGCAAGCAGCCCCTCTGAACATCCCCCCAAGGCTTGATGGTTGTCTTCTAAAATTTCCCTCAGTAATTCCAGAGTCACGTCTTCACAGCCGTTATGTTTTTCAGTCTCCAGAGGAGCCTACCATGTTCCCCCCCCCCACTTAATTCAAAGCAGTTGCTAGAAAAAAAAAAAAAACCAACCTTCAGTCTGTGTCAATTAATTTAAAGAACTGAAGTGCAACTGAAGAAAATGGCAGGCCTTTTTTATAGCTTCTAATGCAAGATAATTGTAAATTAACATGTTGTAGATAACTTTCACAAGGTGAAAACTTTCACTTGGGTGATAAAACCATCAGTCTGAGCTACTTAATTACTTATTATATTTCCAAATAAACAAACAGGACTGCTAGCCTCTAACTTTTGAAGCAGTCTTACTGCTTAGCCATGCGCAATAGCAATGAATATAAAGAATTTGTAATTGCTGAGGTATGTAAGAGATTGCAAGTTCCAGCTACTCAGCTGTCAGAGTGCTAGAAGCAGTTGATGCAGTAAGGGTTTTGATTTTCCTTCAGGATGAATTCGGTGGCAGTACTCTGATTACACACACGTACTTGAGTGAAGTTGTAACAAAACAAAAATGTAAGCAGCCACACAATTCTGTAACTACTACTGACTCTTTTTAGTCTGCTTTTTTAGTCAAGAAGTCTGAGGCAAAAGAACGTGGAACTCAACTGCAGTGCTTGTAGTCAAGGCAATAAGAGCAACAGTTCAATCATGGTTGTAAGTTCTCCAGGGTAGATGTTACTGTACAATAGAAGCACTTCTTAGGCTTCATCATTTAATGGTAACACTGACCTGAGATGCCATTACTCCCGATGGTTCAAAGCCTTTTGCTTCTTCAAGTAAGTTTCTTTCTTCATTTGGCTAAAAAATAAAAAGTGCAGACATATTAATAGAATGTTTAAGTAATTTCACTGACTTGCTTACAGCTGAATTTGCACAACTTCTAATTTTTTCTTTTAGAGAAAATAGGAACTCCCACTTCTTACTTACAGTGACAAGGGGGTATTCTCTGGCTGGCCGCAGGTCAGCAAGACTTTGTTTAACGTATTCTTCAACAACAAAAGCTTCCTTTAATCCAGGGAAAAGATTTTCATATTCTGTAGGATCAGCAAGGGATTCAGCAGCTTTCTGGTTAACTTTAGAGAGACTCTCCCGCCACAGTTTAACAACCCTGGAGACAGAAATCAGATTCATTGTGTACAGGTAGTTTTGACAGTACTACTAGGATCTGCATATACTGTGATGTTACCTTGAAACTTGGCTTGGCAAATAGGTCCGTGCAAGAAAAGCAGCTTCCGGGAGACGTCCAGTTTTAATCAGGAGTTCCAAACACGAGTCAAGCCTAACAGATTTTAAAATAGCATTTTTATCATTAAGTTTTCAAGTTGGACTCTAAGCAGCTATAATGCAAGTCTGTGACATTAGTAAATTAAAAGTGCCTGATCTTAAAAAGTAGGCATCATAAAATAGTTTTTCTGAAAGCATACATGCTACTGTCTTTCTCCTTGAAATTAAGTTAGCTATAGTTAACTGTTTGGAAATCTGATGTTCTTCATGTTTCAGAAAGCCCAATGAGGACCATCTGAATTTCTCACTACTTACTTTCCCTGCAGGAAGTAGCTCATAAACGCGACGTTGTTCTTGCCATCTTTTTCTGCTCCTTCAGCTAATTTATTCACCATGTTAGCGTTTCCTGAGGCTGTAGCCAGTAGAAGTAGTCCTCCATAGTCTTGTGCGTGGTGGAGACACTCCTGGGCTAGGCCAAACTGGCATTTACTAATGGCAAGCTCAGCAAGTTGCTTCCATTTCTGTTCTGACTAAAAGCACAAGGGGAGAGAGGAGAAAAGAAACAAAATCAAAACTCGTATTTTTGAATACCTTTAAAGATTTTTAAAGCCTTCAATATGAATTCTAAGTTCACCTGTTAAGGTACTGTGTCCCATCAGTATACTTATCTTACCATTAAGATACAGTGACTACTGCAGTTTGTTCTGCGTGTACCACTGTCATGCTGTCATTACACAGCAACACCTATCTACTTTCCCCTCTCCCTGTTTAATGACAAACATTAACTTACTCCTTACCACTTTGTTATTTTACAAAAGGAACAGTGAGACCAATTCTCTCAATAATAGCTATGGGACAAATCACTGCCTGTCAGTCTTCCTAGAACATCAGAAATTATGCAAGTTTTTCAAGGCTGGAACAAAGGCCCAGAGACTTCAGTTCTGCCACTTCTCCTCTCTCTGTTCAACACTGAAGATTAAGGCTTTGTTCTTGGTTGAAATGTCTTACTCTCCAGGAAGAGTCCCCGAATCTTTCTGAGCAGATAACATGCTTCTGTTCCCATCCCACAGCTCAGATTCCTTTGAACTACAGGCAGAGAAACTTCAGTAAGGAAGTTGGAGGCATATTTACAGTGTTCACAGAGCTGTGCTGCATCTTCACACTGCCTTTTCTTACAGGTCCTCTAAGACTTATACTCCGAATTATTATGAATCACCAGAAATTGTATGTTTACCTCTGCTTCTACTGCAAGCTGATAAGCAATTTTTAATTCTCCCAGCTGAAGAGCAAGTTCAAAACGATGCTCTGGGTCTGTAGATACTGCAAGAGCTTGCTGTTTGAAGCCCTGGAATAAATAAAACAAATAATCAAAAGTGAAGCTCTGATCCGTCAAACAGCATCCTAAATGTTTTAACAAAAGCCCTCTAAAGAAAAGATTACAGTGTTCCAAATAAATACAGATGATTAACGAGTCTACATTTACAGGAAGTTAGTAGCTTTTTTAGTTGTTTTTTTACTTAGCAAGTTCAATGAGAAATAATCAGCTGATTACTTTTTTGATGTCTAAGAAATAGTTCTCTTGCCTGTTTTTCAAGAAAATGCGCAACTCTGGTTCTCTGTTCTTTTGGAATTGTGGGAAGAACTTTGTCAGCCATACCGAAGTCTCTTCTCATCACAGCAGTTTGATATTCAAGCACTGAGACCAGCAAAGAGTAGCTAACGATGTTTAGCTCTTTATCACCCAAATAAAGTCGGTTGTCCTTAGGAATATACCCCAAAAGATACATCGTCCTGAAACAAAACAAAGACTATTCACCTTGGAGAGGTCCGCTATGAGGTACTACATAAAAAAAATCCAATGGTAGCAAGAATATTTGCATCAACTTTTACTCTATACCCACGCTTTCAACATAATGCTATTTATTCCATGCAAGATCACATTAATTGCCTCAGAACATTAGCATTATAAAGTAACCGAAAGTAATACAGCAGGGCAAGTGGGGGATTTACCTCGTCCTAACTTCTACTGAAAAAACATTTAAGGCTTTCTTACAACCTAATGCAGCAACTTACCTGTCTAAATGCGCAATCGTGACAATTTCTCCTCCAACGTAGTAGTTGAGTCTGTTCACAGAGCTGGTGTAAATAAAGCAGTCGCCAACCCACAAACCTGTTTTCACAATCTCCTGAATCTCACCAAGAACCTGCAAATTAAATTTAACCAAAAAGCTACTTTTAGATCTCAGTAAGGCTACTGTGTATTCAAGTTAAATGTAACATTCTGTACTTCAACAGACACAAGGGTAAGTTGCAATAGAAGTTTCAGGTACAAACTAGAAGTTCTGTAAACTATGCCTTCAGTTTTACAAAAGAACGTTGTTACAAATCTCTATCTCAATAATTAACTAAATTACAAATCCAGGAAGGAAGTACCAAACTAAGTGTTAAACAAGTTAACACTTGTTAAACTAAGTGAAAGATAAGCTTCCTCATGAAATTTCTGCTGTTTTTCACTTGCTCTCAAACTTCTGTCAGATTTAAAAATACACAAAGTGCAGAGAACTTCTAAGTTCTGTGAACATACTACCCAAATGCAAGATATGTCTGGAAAATAAAGTTTAGTAGTGTTATGTTAAAGACTATGCTATACTCTGGAAAGACTTGCTTCAGTGATCTCTGATCTAGTCACATTCCATTTTTAACGACAGGTACCTCAAATGCATCTTCAATTCCATCTTCAGTGACTCCTTCATGTGTTTCTTGGGCAGATGCAACTTTTTCTGATAGGTATTTCAGAATGAAGAATGACTCTTCTGTAGCAATGCAGACAAGCTCACCCGAGTCAGACCAGAAAATCTGTGTCATCAGAATCAATAATGGCACTGGTTTAGAGAGCCCAGATTAAGGGAGAAAGTATGTTTAATTTGTACAAACTCTCATAGCAGCCTTATGTTTGTGTTGGCTTCTTGGTTCCTAAGATTTTCTTCCCTTTCACTACAAGGC
Source organism: Pavo muticus (assembly GCA_016647715.1). NCBI lineage: Eukaryota > Metazoa > Chordata > Aves > Galliformes > Phasianidae > Pavo > Pavo muticus. The sequence continues at coordinate 116,118 of JACDJE010000271.1, read as the reverse complement.
AGAGATAAACCTAAGATGTTATTACTTTATGGTTGACAGCTTGGCTTCATTATAGAAAACAAAAATTAAGTCTAGTCAAAACTGAGTAAACACAGACACGTACAGACAGATTCGTATCTTCTGTTTCCTTTCAAAACTTACATGTTTGGGCTGAATTTCAATTCTGCGGATCAGTTCCGTGTTTTCCCAATCATAGAATGCCAAACCATTAACAGATCTAACTCCCAACAGGAAGCCACCATAGATGCCTGCAAGAAAATGAAGGTTGAAGAATTTTGCATTGTGCAGACTGTGCACGTGCATCAGTATGTGTATTCTACAAGCAGATACTCACCTTCTGCTCCAAAATCAGGTTTGAACGATTTCTTCTCCTTGAAGTTTTTAAATATCTTTACAACACTGTTGCTCTCTCTGATTGCGTATCTAGAGATTGCATTATAAAAACATTACTTGCCTGTTAAAGTAGCAAACTACTAAAATAGTAAACTGCTACAAGAAAACCTCCTGCATTTATCTTCAAAAGTTAGCAGAGCGCAACAAATAAAAAAGGTACTATTTTAAGGTTTTCTACATTCATTATTCAAACCTTTTTTTGTTTGTTTTGTCTTCAGCCCAACTTAGTGTTTGTATGGACCGAAATGTAGCAGCAGCAAATTTAAGTTCATACAAAGGAAAAATCTGCAGCACTTACTCTGACGAATCATGTGCCCATACGAACTCCTGTGCAGAACCAAAACTCTTGTTTCTCAAAGCCATAGCTGTGTAAATGATGTATTCTCCATCACCACACACTACAACAAACCTAGAGCAAGAGAAAGATGCGGTCTGTCAGACACGCACGTTCAGCGCACCACATCAAACACACAAATCATCCAAAGGTATTACAAGCCTGTATCACAATATAATTACTGCAAATGCAGACAGAATTAAATAGGATAATTTTGTGTATTCCAAAGCCCATCACAAATGGATTTTTTCTGCTTCATTTTGCTAGCTACTTGCTATCCCTTCTTACTTCTGCTCTCCACTCTGCTGCATTTCTACTGTGTATTCCTTTACCTTTTCTTCCAAATTAGCTTATCTAATTAAAAAAAACCAACTGAGATGTAATAGAAGAATTTGGTTTGCTACTACTACGTTATACATTTTGTTTGTATAATTCCTGCCCTATTTACAACCTGTTCACCATAGGCTCTCAGTCACTACCAGGACACATGCAATAAGTTTTCCAGTATAAAAAAAAAAACAAAACGAAACTGGTTTTTTTTTCTAAAATCACTTACCGTCCATTAGGGTTGTGCTGAATTGTTTGAGGATAGATTTCACAGCTCCCCATATCCTTCACAGCCAGAGGCAATCTTTCTCCATCTTTAATTTCAGCATCTCCCATAGCTTTCAAGTTGGCCTGCTGGACTTCTGAATGTTTAGCCCAAATAATTTTTCCATTTGCATCCATGGACATGGCCGGTTCTTCACGACCAAGCTGGGAAGCATAGCATAAGAACTTAGCAGGTGGAGAAAATACAATTTTGATTTTCTTTTCAGTTCAACACATCTAGTGAAATATCCCAGCTTTGTCTAAAAATGACAATTCAAATGCTAAACGATCAGTATTTTATATATTATTATCAGAAAGTTAGTTCCTCTTTACACAGGACAGTGATGAATCACCTTCTCTCACTTCAAGTAACTAACCGTACCTTAACAATGATGCTGCCTTCATCATAGCCCAAAGCCACGTTATTGGATCCTCTCAAACTGGCCACACACCACACTCTCTCCATGCCATAGTTGAGTGTACTTTCCAGGCGGTAGGTGCTTGAGTGCCAAATGCGCACAGTTCCTGGAGAAAAAAGGAACACGTGCCTTATCGCTTTCCTCAGCGTAACAGTATGAGATGCGCAGCCACGCCACAACAAAACGCTCTCCCGTAAGTTCCTTCCCTATCCTTTATGTAGCAGAAAACAGACAATTACCATCTTCTGAGCCTGTGATTATGATAGGCAATTCAGGATGGAAGCTGACACAAGACACGTTCTGAGCATGTCCTTCCAGTGTTTGTACACAGGTTTTATTCTGCAAAAAAGAGTTCACAGACAGGTACAGATAATAGACAAGTTGCAACACTTTAACGTTCATTTCTTAATAAATAAAATCCAAAAGTCTACCTGAAAGCACATTTTTTTCTAGATCTCTTCCAGTAACATTTATTTCCAAGATGCTGAAGCAGCAGCATTAAACATGTATTACATAACAATGATTGTACTGACTTAATTTCTCCTCCCCAGTGGAAAAATATTTATTTATTTTCCTTGACGCAGTTGCTTCTGTTTTCTGCTCCCAAAATAGGCTTGCTCAGAGCTAGGTAGTGCAACACACTAAAGACAGACGGACAGCTGGGATTGCTTAAAAAAATATCAGAGCAAAACATATCTGAATTCAATTACAGGGGAAGAAACATCTAATATCTTCATCAAGGATGTTTGTTCACAGCCGTATAAGAAAAGTCTACTCTGCTTGAAGCAACTAGGAATAGACTACGTAATTAATATACACAGCTTTATGTGGTAGTAAAACTTTAAGCTCAGTTACATAACAATCATTGTTGTAGTGCATATTTTAATTAATACTACTAGCTTTAATTTCTGATCTTGGATTTAATCTCGGACACTACACTTAAACAACCTGAAATTCCTATCTAACAAACTTCATCTTGTCTTTCTGGCCATTAATGCATTTGTACATAGGAAGAATTTATGAGCTCTAGGTTCCAGCAATTGTCTCTGGATTCTACCTGTTTCTTTCCTGTACAGCATTCAAATGAGGCAATAATGCAACTCATCTGATGACCCATGGACTGTCAAGTACATGCGAACATGCATAGGTGCATGAACATGTGTGCCTGCGCGATGTGTCCAGAAAGTAAACTTCGTCTTTTCCTTGTCTGTTAACACTATTAACAACACCTCAACATCAAATTTAAGTAGCCTCTAAGTTCATTTGTAGAATTCACAGCACGCTCTCTAAAGAGTTAAAAACATCTGAGAAATCTGCCATAAAATACTGTTCCCACTTTCATCTTTCTAAGGAAGGAAGAGGTGTTGGTGTTTTCAAGTCCTTTTCCTTTTTACAATTTCATGATTTTGCTGTGGCAAAGTCTATACGATAGATTGCAGAAAGCTGAACACATACCTGGTAGTCCCAGATCTTAACCAACCGGTCATCCGCACCTGAAATGAGATACGGCTTGTCTCCTCCACTGTAGTAGTCAATGCAGTTCACCCCTTTCTCATGGCCTTCCAGAGTAAAGTTGGGTGAAGAGGAGCCAAGCTGCCACACCTTTCCGGGGGAAAAAAAAAAAAAGACATCAAAAAAACCCCACAAAGACTTTGATCTTCCCTCATCTAGGCCAACCTTGCCAAACAGAGTTTGTATTCTAATGCAAGGTTAGAAGTCAAGCTGTAGATACACTGATATTTTCCCATGATCATCGCATCACAGCAATATATATACACATCTCATCTCAACATCTGAAGACGGATGAAATCAAAACTGCCTTTTTACAGCCAGTATACTGGTAATTTGTAGGGAACTTGAGGAATTCTTATTCTCCAGATAGTTGTAAACCTGCAGTCCCAGATACTCAGTAACAGTTTCACAGCCAATGAAGCTCAGAGTCTACTGTCAGAAGCTTGAAGACACCCCTGGATTCAGTTTAAAAGACTGACAGCAAATGACTACAAATAATGGGAGAAAAAAAAATTATTTTTATGTTTTAAATGCACACAATTAAAGGCTTTACCCACTGTATGTATATATAGGTTCAATTCTCCTGAACTACTCATAGACAGTATAACCATTATCCCATCCCAATGTCTCTGTGAGTTCCAAGAGAAATGCAGCAATCACTGACGTTTAATTTCAATGATTACAGGTGCCAGGCAATCTTGTAAATTTACTGAATTACCTGTTATGTGCATAGCTACTATGTGTATAGTAACTCAACCAAAATACACATCTTCATACAATAAAAATCCTATTAGTGACCTACTTTTAAGAATTGTAACCCCCCTGTTCTCATTACTGGTTTGTGTGTTCCTTCTGATAATTACTTAATAGCTAAAAAAACAAAAACCACAACAGAATTCTCTACCTTGATTGTCCTATCCAAAGAGGCACTGGCAAACTGATTATTATCTTTTGGGTTTATGACAATCTGCATGACATAATGGGTATGTCCTTCAAACACTTGAGAACAAGACCATTTTTTATCCCAGTCCCAGAGTTTAATAAGCATGTCATCTGAGGAAAAAAAACAACAATAAAAATCAAGCTTTAGTTAGTTTAACATCTTCTGAAATAACGTAATTGGTAATTACTTCAAGTTAAAGGTACCTTCATGTCTTCTCCTTGAAAGGAGGCAATGCTAACACTCAAGATAAATATTCTCTCAATCTGTAAGATTGCTGTTCCTTCCTGAATCTGTCTTACAGAGATTAAGAATTGATATTAAGGTATTAAATTATTAATCTTAAAATTATGGACAGATTTTAAAGAATTAAACCTGTGCTTTCTTCTTCGGCACCTACTGTAATCATTGAGCCAGGCTGGCTTCCTGATATCTTTATTTCAAGTGTATTATCTTCAGCAGAAATAACTACGATGCTTCCAACACAAAATGTTCACTATATTCTAGCAGTGCTTAGGCTGTATTAGCAAGATTTTCAGGAGTAAAAAGGACTGAGAAAATGATGTAAATACTCTTGGGCAAGACTTGCTGGGATACTGTGATTTTCCATTCCTACGTAGCATAGACCAGATCAAATAACAGTATTCCACAGCATGCCTGGAGAAACAGGAGAGAGTTACCTTCTGCTTCAATTCAGATTGTTAGCTGAAATACCTAAGTATTTTTAAAAAATGGAGCTTCAATGAAGCAAACTCTAGAAAGGCAACTAATTATCACCTATGTGATCTTTTCACTGAGCAGTTATTAAGCAACAAGATTCTGAAGCAAGAACATAAGCTATAATATTTTCAATTCTAAGTAGAGTTGATATTCCATTAAAAAATATGAACATATCTGGCAGAGAAATAAGAACTGATATGCTAGCTGCTTGCTCAAGGATTTCTGTTTAGCAGAAACCTGAAAAAACATGCAATTCCTATCTAGACAGAACCCTAGAAATGGCTGATGAGAAGCATATCAAAATGTATCAAAAAACTCTTACCGCTGCTTGTCAGTATGAAAGGCTGTGTGGGATGTACAGCAATACAACGAATGTAATCTGAATGTGCTTCAAACATGTGCACTCTTTCCAGGGTGTTGTAATTAAAAACTCTAATTTGCATGTCATCCTGTGAAAGAGATTAGAATTAAAACAGTACTTTCCATACAATACACTGCAACGTACTGTAGAGTAGCTAGACAGAACATTCCACTATTAAAGAATCTCTTACAATGATATGTTCAAGAAAAATTCTTTTCTACATCTTCCTAAATGAGACAAATTATTACTTGGCTCAGAATTCTAAAAATTACTATAAAGAAGTCTAAAAAGTATTATACCAAGGCATTTACAAAATAAACTTCAGCTAAAAATTCATTTTAAAAAGATGTATTTTAAATGATCTTTCGATTTAAAATGAAGTGCTCTGAACGTTATTAATGCCTAATATGAAAATGAAAGCAAGGTTCTTGCATTAAAACAAATGGAAAATTGATGTCAACTTGATTATTTTTCAGTTGGGAAGGACGTGAACAAAAGAAAAGGTATCTTTATTTCAGATACAGTATTCTCCTCAGCAGTATTCCCAAATCTTTACTTAGGTGTAGAATTTAGCACAACATTACTTGTTTTATCCAAACTATTTTCTTTTCCACCCTTTTCCTCTCTCATATACGTCTGCTTAAGAAAAAATATCTTCAGAAAACAACTGTCAGAATGGCAGAGAAGAACATGCACTCCTTTGAAATCAGGCTAACAGTGCAATGAACATCCAACATGACGAATAAGCAATAAATAACGTCACATTTTCATAGTTACTTTCAGAAAGAATTGGCCCTGTTTCTAAAAGCAGCTTTGCCTTTTGCTCACCATTTCTTTGCCACTGCTTACAGCCTCCCTTGGGAAAGCTAAGACCAATACAGCCGCACAATGAATCAGACTGAGGAACTGATCCAGGTGAAATTAAATTGATAAGAATACATATTAACTTTCATCAGTTCCCAATCCAGCTCCCCATGCAGCTTTTTAAACTCTTGTGGTGACAGACGAGAGGCGTTGTTGTACTTCTAGGGAAACAGCACTGACTGACTGTTGCTTTAACTAACTGTGTCATGGCAGCATAAGACAGCGAAGTGACAAGAAACTGTATTTACTGTGTGTATAGGGCAGAGGACTAGAAAGAAAAAATACAGACAATATTTTATAACATATATGATATTTTATAATATCACTTCAACTTAGATAGATAAACTTTATCATAAAAAACTCTGACTTTCCAACAGATTACCCACGCCTTCCATGTACAACTTTCAATGACCAACCTGAAGGCCAATGCAGGAACAGTCTGCCGAACCCTTCAGGACACACTACATCAAGACACTGCTCATGTCTTGACACACATCTCCTAATTCAATTTGCTGTAACAATAATATGGTTTGGACACCAGATTAAGAACTGATCAGTGTTCATTCCCTCAAGAAAAATGTGTTGTCAAGTTTAGAATAAGACTATTCAATGAGTTTGCTTTGCAAGGAATAAAACCAGAGGATTTTTTTAGAGGGGAACAAAATTCTTAAAAAGTTTGAGTATAACCAGGAACAAAAGTAGCAAGCAGCTTTTGAGTCATCTTACCTTGAAAAGTCAATAGTTTCAGCTTTGTTAAAGCAGCACTACAACTATTTAGTCAAAATTGTACGCTAAATGCACTTCAGTTGACAGCATAAGTTGAACGTAGACCTACGTTGCACTAGATATTAGATTTAGCCACAAATTAGACTGCTCTCCTCTGAAATGAAAAGTTTAAGTTTCTAAGTTAAAAGGAAAAAAAAATACTGGAGAAGCGTAGTGAAGTATTTCCTTCTCTCTTGCATATTAATATTTAATCATTTTTATGTGATGTATAAAAGAATGGCATGGAAACAAATTAAGACAAACTATTACTGCCTATAGAAATCACAAGAAGACAACAGCTTACAGCTCCTGTAACAACCCAGTTCTTCCTTGCCACAAATTTGGCAGCTCTCACTGGCAGATCACACACTTCAAAAGTCTTCACCAAAGTCTAAAAATAAAAATAAGAAGTTTATAGCACTGGAGAAAATAACAGTTTTGAAATTAGCTTTTCTTAACAGTGTTCAATATGTAGTCATTGACAACTCTCCAAGGGAGATTACAACACAGCATGTACACTTTTTTAAAGCAGCATCTGTATCCAACAAGATATTTGCCTGTGTGCTCACCTTCTTGTTTTCATTCCCTCCAGACACCACTCACACCTCCAAATCATATCTAAATCTGCTGCCCAATTTCAGCCATACTTGACAGAGAAGCCGAGATGTAGCACTTCCTACAGCCTTCATAATTACAGATTACAAGTACAAAGGAGATTACTCTTGTATTCTTGAAATTAAACATGTAGGAAATGAAGCATCATTAGAGCTATGCTCAAGATAATGCTTACTTATTATTACTATGACTTGTATACAAGTCAGGGAGAGCACAGTCAATTAATAGCAGCATTTTCAGATTTTTCTTGTACATCTGGTGTTGAAAGTCAGAATTTATATACTGGGCAGTCTTGAAAAAATCACAGTAAAGGAAAGCCAAAGTTATCACCTGTGTTTCATGGTTCCAAACGCAGACACTGCCATTGTAGAGACTTGCCAGCATCCATGGCTCTGTGGGGTGCAGGTCCACACTTTTCACCCGGTCAGACCGGGCTGTTAGCTTTCGCTTGATATCGAGTCGGAGAGGCTAGGGATGAAAGAAATGGAGAACGCTGTGTTATTCCAGCATAAAATGGGCATAAAAACATGATGGAGGAAGGAAGACCAAAATTAGCCCCTTAAATAAACAGAGTTAATCTTGTTTTACGGGCAAACAGAAGACTGCTCCTTTCTGTCCATCTGCCTTTGTTTTTGTCTGGGGGGCAGAGATTTCTGGAAACATCACATCCCTACCAATGGGTCTGTTCCATCTACCTTCGTGAACATGCAGCATCTCCATACTGTAAATGGCATCTCCAGCACAAAGGCTCTGCACAGCTCCCTATGCACTTCCCCGGTGACCCTGACCTACTGAAGGAAAGCAAAGGGACTTTCCTTCCAGTATAAGTGACAAAAAATGAATCTTCCTTCTGTTTCACTTGAGAAAGACCGAACAGGTGGAGAAGCCTGCTGTCACCTCAGAAAAGTTCTGTGCATTGCAGAAGTAGCATTAAGATCACTAAGAGAAAGACACCTTAGAGTGAAACACGCTATCATAAGAACTGAGGGGAGTTCAAGTGCTTTCATTACAAAAGAGGCTCTGACCTTCCACTTTAATCACCAGCAAAGCGATTTTCTGAGACTTGCCAAGCACTACAAAGCTCTCGGCTACCCTCAGCCGCCGGCCCAGGCGGTACCGCGGCCCCGGGGGTGCTCTGTCCACAGGCCCTCCGCGCTGCGCTGTGACAGGGCCGGCCGCAGTGCAGGACTGCTCCACGAACGCTCCCCCACAACAACTCGGGCGCACCCCGCGAAGCCCCCGGCCCAGCCCGCCAGGCCACCTCCGCTGCTGTATCCTCTAACGCCACACGGTCCAGTCCGGTCCACTCTCCCCGGCCCCACACTCCCCCACTCGCTCACCATGGCGCGGCGTCACCCCGCAGGAGCCCCACGGCTGAGGTGTCCCAGGCCCGGCAGCCCGCAGCCTCCGACGTGGAGCTTCCGGACACGTCGCTCTCGCGAGAGCTGAGCATCACGCTCCTGGGCTTCGCGAGAGCGGGAGCCCCGTGGGATGCTGGGCCGTGTAGTCCGATCCGCCTCGGCTGCGCCTCGCGGGGGGTTCTGGGAGTTGTAGTAACTGGGCGCGTGAGCGCGTGCTGCCGCCTCAGAGCGGTGATAGCGGTGATAACGGTTGTAACGGTTTTAACGGCTGTCGCGCGTGGCGGGAACGGAAACGGGGCCCGTCCCCGGCAACGCCGTTCGGTGTGACTTTGTACCTCACAATCCGATGGTGGTGGTGGAAAGCTACGGGCTCTGCCCACTTATATGTGACTGAGGGCAGTCAGCGGTGCTCCGTGATTTGCTGCTGTAATGTCAGCGCTGCTCGGAGTGCGCAAGGGCTCGGTGGTGAGCATGACGAGGCCTTGGAGGAGCCCAGGCTGAAGATGAGAAAGGTGTGATCCCAGTCAGTCCTGCAGAGCTTGTGGGTGTGAAATGCAGCGGGACATGTTTCTCCTCTGCTTGTTTTTTGTTGGCTAATGCTACAGCTAATGCAAGCCCCAATATAGCCATGGAATCATAGAACATTCTGAGTTGGAAGTGACCCACAAGGAACCGCGGCCAACCCCTGGCTCCACACAGCACCACGCTAAAACCAAAACCCCTGGTGCGAACCTCACCCCAACCCCCACCCACTCCTGCCCTGCCGCGGCGACGCGCCTTTCCTGTGACGCTGTCCCAGAGCGGAGCTCCGTGCTGCCCACCCTCGCCCCGTGAGGAAGCTGACGGCGGCCCCCGCTCAAGGGTGGGTGGCACCAATGCGGAGTCTGAGGGAGAGCCGCTTCGTCCGACCAGCTGCGTGTGATGTGCTTCATGCACGCCAGGGTACACGCGTCCCTTTGGAGCATCAGAACAGCCATCTTCTAGAACCTAACAGAAATACGGTGGTGAATTTCAGGAAGCTCCAGAGCACAAGCAGCCGTTATTGAGAAGGTTTCTCCTAGCATTGCTGCCAGGTTAAAGTTCCATCATTTTTAATCAAATTGCAACCCTCAATTTAACTCTAGAAAGGAGAGGAGTAACACAAAATATATTAATTGGGGATTCAGTTAAAGAAAATACTTCTTTTGATACAAATGCGCACTTGGGGATTAGGAGCCCTATGTGCTTCATTTGACAAAACAGTGAGAAGGATTACATTGCCCTGGAGTGTTTACAGTTTGAAGGACATAAACAAACAAAGGGATGACAAAGAGATTACTTAAACTCTTGTTGCTTTTACTCCAAGAGAGCAAAGACAGAAAGACACTGAAAATTAGAAAAACACAAGTCCAGTGGAAATACATGATAAGAGATGCCTGAAGCAAGGAAAGGGGCACAGTGTCAGCTATTACGGGTGAGTTTAGACTTCTTGCTTCCACCTAAGGCTTTCTTTTCACTTTATTTTTGTTATACTAATGATTGTGGAATAATGCTTAAAACCCTTGAACTTCAGTATGTAGAAGATGATTAAGATTAAAAATTTAAGATTTTAGAGTGTAATTCATGATTTTTAGGGAGCTGAGGTGTTTGGAACGGGATGGAACCCTGTAAGAAGAAGTGCTGGGGAAAGATACCCCTATTAGAGAATGTAGGTAGTGGGGGATGAACAATACACATATATTTTTCCTTGAAAAAACTCAACAAGGTCCTGCTGAGAGATGAGAGTATCACAGTGGTATCAGAGATAGCAAGGAAAGTATGTGAAAGATGAAGGAATAGAGTTAGTCAAGAAAATAGTGGGGAAAGGATGAAATTAGTTTGATGTTAGTTTCTCCTGGGAAGTTGTAATAAATAGAAAAACTGAAGTGCAAGTAAAAAGACATGGGCTATAAGCCAAGGCTGACCTTGCAGAAGGAGAGAAGCAATGAAATAAAATCCAAAGAAACAGTTCCATGTATTAAGGGTGAGAAATATTTCTCACAGTTGCTAGACATAATGGTACCAGTTTTGAATCAAGAAAAAATGCACCACAAATTGCTGGGAACTGAGTGGATATACACAGAAAATACTATCATGTCTGTGTTTTCCTTTCACATTTTTTGCTATATATCTTGTACCAGACACTGTTTCAGTTATATATAAAGTAGGTGGAACCATGGGCTGTCTCTAAGAAGACAGTCAATACAAAGACGCTAAATAAAACCGTAATCTCCAGTTTGAGTTCTTTATGCTACTCAATGGCTATTTTTATTGCCAGTTTACTGAGAGAGATCCTTCTGGGGAAAAAAATAAGCTAGACATTTTCTTAAAGAGCAACAGGACAGAGGAAACTTTGCTTCTTGTGATTATTGCCCCGTTCCTCCATTCCTCCTTGCCCTGCTCATACTCCTGCCTGCTTGGCTATGCAATTGTACTGCAGTTTTCTCTGAGCAACATACATATGTGCTGGGCACTATGGCTGTTTCCTTCTGGGCCTGAAAAAAGTTCTAGCATTTTCTTTAGCTTGGAGGAAGTGCACAGTCTTGGATTTATTCACCTGCCATTATTGGATATCTTTAAGTCCATGGTCAGGGAAGAGGAGGAGGAATGATGTGGAGCAGATGAGGAAATGGCTACGTATCAGTGGAGTGCAATCATAGGCCTTGCTTCCTTAAGAAGCTAGAATAAAGCTGTACAAGAATAATTACAATGCAGTGTCTCGTACCATCCTACAGCTGCCTTCTTGTTAGAAGCACAAGTGGTGGCTCTGTGAAGTGTGGGTATGCGCGTGTAATGAGGTGTATAATGAAGGAACTGGTAACACGGCATTACAGGATACATTCCTTGTATTTGCAAAGCTATTCTGAAATCTCAGGAAAGTCTCAGCACAAAGCATTACAAAGATTTTTTTTTTTTCATATTTAAAGAAAAAATGCGTTCTGTACAACCAGCTAAGTGCTGGTAGTTGAAGCAATTGCATTCTGACGCATTATATTCTGTAAAACTAAAAAAAAATAAAAATAAAAAAAGTGCTGGTGGATTTCTCCACATTTTGCTACAGGAGAATTATGTAGAAACACTGAATCTATAATGGAGTTGCATACAAAGATACAACTGTTGTCCAAAGGAAGCAGCCATGGCATTGTTTCAGCACACCGGTCTTTAGAGGGCTCTTGCTTCTCAGGATAACCAGTCTGTTCACTTTATAGGTATCTCAGCTTAGATCGTTTTGACTATGAAATTATTGTCAGTTGTTGAATTTGTATGTCAATAAAATGTTTTCTGGGAGCAGGATAGACCATTTCAACAAAATTGCACATTATTGATTTTCCAAAGAAAAAGATGGAAGCATTTTGGAGTATTGGTTGTGAGGACCTATTATTTAGCCTCACTGTACCAAATGTTTTTTTTTTTTTTTTTTTTTTTTTTTTTTTTAAACAGGAAGGGGGAAGGCTAACAAAGAAACACCAATCCAATTTCTTCTTGTCTCAGGTAAGGCCTAGAGGTTTGGAATAGAGCCACATCCATGCAGCTCATCTGATATGCTTGGAAATTTGTATTCAGATGAATATCTAACAGGTGTCCTTAGCTAGGTCCAAACCTGATGTAATAAATACAGCGTGATGTTGCTTGTCACAGCCAGCAGCTCTGTCCAGCAGGTTCAGTATTCCTGTGCCTTGATGGTTCTACCCAGGATGCTACCAGTGCTATGTAAATTCTCCTTTGTTTCTCCATCAACCATTGCTTGTTTTCTCCATGGGGATATTTAGCATCTCCCAGGATCGCTGCATTTCTTTTTGGATCCCAGTTTGCAAGCATGTCTGAGCTGGACTAATTTTATTATCTTGAGGTAGCATTATGAATTGCTTATTCTCCAAGTATTCTGTGAGTTATTTTGTAACTTAAATCACTATATTATTCTTGCTAGGTCCTTTCTTTTTGAATGTAGAACAGCTTTTATATATTTAGGTCAACTCTATAGGACTGCAAAGTACCTATTTCATATACAAAATTAATGTGAAGCCTTGTTCATTGCCAAGAGTTAATAGTTTCAGTGCGGTGAATTGAAGTAAAACTCACTGCAGCCTTAACTTGGAAGATGGTGAAGATTGATGGAACACAGCGGGTTTAAAGAAAATGTGTTATTAGCGTGGAGGTGACAGAGCTGTGAGACAAAGCCCACTGTAAATCTGAATTAAAAGCATCCTATACTGTACTGCTTCATTTTGTTACAAGTCAGGGGATACGACATCTTGGAAACATGCTCCCCTGGGATACAAACCAGACTCGCATACGGAGATCAGATTATTAAACTTGTGAAGATAATAAGGAATTAAGAAAGAATTAGGAAAGAAATCAGAACTTTCAGCAGGACTGTTAAGAGTGCAGTGTTCATATTAGAAAAAAGAATCCCATCCTCTCTATATTAATTCCATCTGATAGTGCATAAAAGGAGTTCAAAAAATAGCTATTGCTTCAGATAGCTATTACCATTACGTAGTGCTCACAAAGCAAATAGGTACTGCAGTACGTGAAGAGGGGACTGGGAGTTTTGTATTTGAAGTCACCTAAAATAATATCACATGATACCTTCATTACCTGCCTTTCAACCTAAAATTCTGCCAAACTTCAGAATGTGAGCTTAGATGTTTTTGTATGAACTCATCTGAACAAGGCACCCATGTCAGCTTGTATTTTCAAGTTTCAATAGAAGGGATCAGCCCTTGTTTAAAAGGTACTAAAGGAGCAAAAAATGCCATCTTCCTTAAATCAGCAGCAGGATAATCATCAATATTTTCAGCAGCTTCTAATTTAAGCAGACTGATTTAAAACAGAAAATACCAGGGATTAATGGTGGTAGTTTACTCATGTTTTAATAATGTGAAGAGAGGTTTCTATAAACAAGGAACACTGACAAAATTCAGGTTATTAATGAGAGTAAACGGAACCGTTGTGCATAATATAGAGACACAAGTTCTTACCCTCCTGTTCTACTGCTGCTTTGGGTAAATTGATTCATTAGGTAAGTGCTATCTCTGTGTCATTTATGTAATCACTTACCAAGAAGGATCTTGATTGACTCTCTGGTACTTCTGATTTATTAACACTTAGTTCTTCACATTTTATGTTCTGGAGGCCGTAGTCACAATTCTGGCGTGATTCCACTTCCATTAAGATCAGTGGCAAAAGGGCAGGCCTTGAAAACACAGATGTAAAACGCCGCAGTTTATATCCTCACGGTGTTCCAAGTTTAGAGTATATAATTTCTTTTTTTTAATCAGTTTACCACTTTCCACTATAGGTATTAATATTGGTATTAATGCTCTTTTTTTTTTTTTTTTTTTTTTTTTGAGTTCTGAGGCCTCAGATAAACTTACTCAATTTTCTCTGCTTTTCAGTAAACCTATCTGTCAAACCATTCCAAAGATCTGATTCAGCAAGCAGTTAATTTGCCCTGAATACAGTCTTGAGACAACATGAACCAAAAAAAACCCAACACAGTTTTTCTTCTCCTCTAGGGAATAGCAGTCTCGTAGCCAATTTAAAATCTCAGACTACTTCAGGCTATATTTTGAAATTAGTTATATTAGTGAACAGAAATACCATTTTGTTTTCACTTTTAATTGCTATTACATATTATTATTACCTTATCATTGATAACCATTGGGTTGGAACATGCCTAGGAAATATTTCAGCATAGGATATTTCATAAGGTTGCACAGACTGTTATTGAATTGTTTTTCCAGTCATCAGAACCATCTGTTGCTCCAGCACTCTGGCAAGTGGAAAATGACACGCTTGCTTTCTGCTGATGCTAGTCAGGATTGACACGGAGCTGAGCAGTAGTAAAAGGAAGATGAAGAAAAACACTATGGACACTCAGTCAGTGTGAAAGGTTAGTGGCCGGTCTTTGGTAATTGGGCGTAGCCTTGGAATGAACAAAGTTGTTTGTGTTCTGTGGCTCAGGCAGATTTGTGTTTTCTGGATGCAAAGATAAGGTCTCAGTCCCTGACGTAACAGCTGTGTATGCAAGGTATAAACAGTACTGAGCCAAACTCTCAGATCACACTTTCAGTGAGCTAAAATGAGCCACCGTACCAATATCTTAAATATCCTACATTACTGTCTATTTCAAAGGGAGAGGAATGCTGTCAAAACCAATCTAATGGGACTGCAGTGATGTAAGGCAGAAAATAATTTTTCAGTTGTTCATTTTCTTAACAAACAAAGGGAAGGAAATTGAGGTTAAACAATAGCTGTCACTCTCACTACTACGGTCCTGCTGCTTCAGCACTCATCCCACATGATCCAACACTCTGCTACAAACAATCTTTTGTTTTATGATTTCATAGCAGTTGTTTCATCACAGCATTACAGGCTGCAGCGCAGATAAGGCTTGTGCCGTGGTGGGCATGTAAAACCCAAACCCTATTGCTAGGTTTTGTTTTCAGGTCACACTCATTTACAAAGGGCCTCAGAGCAAGCTTCTAGAAATCCAAAACGTGACCATAATCCATAACCGTACTTTTAAGGTGTACCTCTCAAATAAAAAGCAGCTCTGTCAACAGGTGTTGGGTTTTCTTTTCCCCATTAGTTGTAACATGTAGGTTTTCTTCAGGAAAGGATACGAGCTCTCAATCTTTGCAGTTTGAACTGCATAGTTAGATGTTTTCTCAGTTTGTGTTGCAGTTCAGTTAGCAGTCACAGCACTGTCTGGTGTTTCTGTAGCACTGAAATGTAGCACAGTCTTTACATCTGAAGCTTTTTCATCACAGCAGCACAGTAACCAGTTATCTATGTATGACAGCAGGCAGCGATGAAAGCTGTATTAGATTTTATCCTTGCTCTATAATAATCTCAAATAAATAATGTAGTGCCAGAGGCCCTTTTAACAATGTACTTACATACACAAGTCCAATACAAACTCTGTTTCTTTTGTTTTTCTGTTTCTGATAGAACCTGAATTGTTAAACGTTTCCATGGGCAGAGGCATGGTCATATATGTAATTCAACATTAGCAGTGTGTGCTGCGTTCCCTTTTCATCCAGTCTGAGGAGTGCAAGTTATCACAACCATCTCTATCTGGTGGCTTTACTTTTTAAGTCAGACTGTACCAAGTCATGCTTTTAGCTTTTGCTCTCTCTTGTTCAGTCTCTGACAATATATTACATAAATGGAACCCAATATGGGATTTGCAGACTTCAGGTCTTCTGGGCAAATTCTCCTGCAAAGATGAGGTGTTGAGAAGTGAGCATCAATGCAAAACCATTGTTTAGGCTAGGGAAGTTTAGGCTTTTAATTCTGAGTGTCTCTGGTTCAACTTCTCTCTTGTTAGCTAGAGAAATGGTTTGATATATGCTCCAGCAATGGTAATGATGAGAAACAAGCAGGTTTCAATAGGTTGGTTTTTTTTAAAAGCATGAATGTTGTCTCCAACATTCTAGTGCATACACAGGCAGGTAAGGCTCGGTGCTTATTGAAAGCAGTGGTTAGGTGCTATATACATGCATTAATGCAAACATTTTGGTAAAAGCATGCATTAAAATCAGCGCGGATCATTTTAAGTGTTAAAAAGGTAAACTGCTTTTATCTGACTAGGCTATTAGCAGACAAGTGATAACCATCTGATGTGTATTTTAATTTTCTGAGTAAGTTTTTGTTCTATTAGTCCCAGAAGTGTTGTCTAGTAGGGAAAGCTAATGATTAAATACTTTACAATTCTTGAATATTTTGTTTGCAAACAGATTTTTATTGCAATAATAAATGATTCATTTTACGGCTTCATCTTAGTATTTCTTTTACAGTGTGGCAGTATGGCTTGTCTGATTCTACTGTGAATTGACTAAAGTACCAAAACCCAGAAACTTGACTAGAAAACACTACAATTGCATGTTACCTTCCTGGAAATGCCACAGTTCTCTAACACAGCCTAATGCAGTCAGGTTCCCTCTTCACGCCCCCATTCCCACCATAATTATAAGAATAGCTGTCACCTATACTTGGTTTTTATATCCTTTACTTTGTGAAGAGGTAAATTTAATTCACCTCTATGAAATGGATATGGGCTGTTTTTATATGGCCACCCAAATTAAATAGAATGCTTTCTAGTAATGTGTATTCTCTCAAAGTAAAAGCTCTTGTGGTGTTCTTGCATACACACGTTGCCTTAATGGTTATGTTCTTAAAAAAAAAGAAAAATTTTTTTTTTTAATGCTTCTATTCTTAATATTGTGGAGGCATGAAATCACAGTTCTGGCGGTGTCGCCCCGTGCTCACCCCGTGACCTCGGCTAATGGGCGCATCCCCGGGCTGCGCGGTAGGAGCGCGGCCGCCAGGTGGCGCCTTCATCCTGTGCCGCCTCCTCGTGCTTCCCGGCTCTGTCTGCTTCTGAGCTCCTGAGAGCGGTTCTTAAGGAAGTCCGCCTGCAGAAGGGCGCTTTAGAATATGGCTATGTATATTTAAAGGACAATCTTGAACGAATTTTACTGAATTAAATATCATTATTTTAATTAGATATTAAATATTATAATATAAATATTATAATGTTGACTGCTGCCTTTAACTTCAGACCTGTAAACTTTTCAAGAAAGTTGCTTTTACGATTGTGCTCCATCTGGTGCAGTTTTTTTCCTTACCGGGAAGGCAAAGGGGAAGTAAACTACACTTCTGTAACACATTTTAAAACTAGTGTAACTGTATCTATTTTATGATATGTTTTTACAAATGTATGGGTACATATCACTGATGCTGATATTAACATACTTCTATCCACAAATAATTCCTGTGTGGGCCAGGCTAGCGTGAGACTGAAATCTGTTTAATCACAGATCAGTCAGTGCAGCAAGACAAGTGCTGTACTTCCGATTCCTCATTTGTCAGTCTCTGCACTAATTGAACTCAGGTCTGTGATGCACAAACAAGTTACTATAGTAGAACAAATTACCATAGATTGCTTGCTTCATGGTAAACTGTGTGAATGTTTCTACCTGGAAGTTATTTACCATTAATCTAAGGCAAATCACAACAGGTTCCCCTTCAACAAAAGATAGGATTTCCTCATCTTTGGTTAAGCAGTATTTCAATATAGACATTTGCAGGTGAGTGTTTCTGGCATGAAGTTGACCAACAGGAGCTATACGGATGCCCCATCTCTGGGGGAGCTCAAAGCCACACTGGTTAGAGTTCTGGGCAGTCTGATTAGTGGGTGGCAACCAGACCGTGGCAGAGGGTTGGAACCAGGTATCTTTAAGGTCCCTTCCAATCTAAGCCATTCTGTGACTTTATGATTCTCTTTCCTTTGTATTTTTTTGTGTAAAGGGGCTTCCTCTACCAGATTTTGCACGATACGACACTGCTGTCTTCCTATGCATACTCAATTGTGTTGCTGAGAAAATCTAGTCCTATTAGATGAGTTTGTGTCTGGAAGAGGTAATATCCAACTTCAGCAGTTATAAAATAGAGACCTGCATTATAGGTCTACTCTACTAAAATATGTTCTGCAATTCCTTTGACTTGTTCCACTGGAAAAGTTCAGCCACTTATAAGACAATCTACTGATAAATATTACCCTCTTGTAGTTCTTCATTGCCCCTATAGAATTTCACGGCGCAGAGATGTTTTAGTATAAGACAGGCTAAGCAAGGTGATGCCAATAGGAAGAGATGTAACCTGTTGCTGAAAGCAGATAACATATCTGGAAGCCCAAACTGTGGCACAGACTGGAGCTGTCTAGACTTTCTTTGAGGACCGCACTGGATTTACAGCCCAGTGGCCAACAGTTAATTTATTCCTGCCATTGTGATTTAGTCATAGTTAACATTCATTTTGCACTGCTGCGGAATGGCTCTGCAATCATCATGACAGTAAAAAAATCTGGTCCTGCTTCCCATTTTAAATGGCACAAGTTCACTAAAACAGAAATAGTTCAATTATGATCATACAATGCCCTTCTCTGGAAAAGACTTTATTTTCCTTTAGTGACTTTTGATGTACTAACATTTTAACTAAGCGTTCATGTTTTCTGTGTATTCAGTTTATGCCATCAAGGAAAGCAATTTGCTGTAATGCTACTCAAGGCACCCATTAGTAGCAAACAGCAATCTGTGTTTTTAGAGAACCAAGGCTGTTTTTTCACAAAGGGAGTGATTCAATTCTGCCTTAATCCCCTAACCAGTAGAGCTCACTGTCCAGGTGTTATTTGTGACTAGTTTACTGATACTGGCATCTCAAAAAATGTATAGAGTCTAAGTTAGATTAAGTTGCTGGTAATATATATTAAAAAAAAAAAATCAGTATGGTACATATCTACTTAAGCATCAGTTCTCAAATTATTTTTTGGACATAACAGAAAAGATCCCATTTGTCACATGGGAATATTCTTTGTTCTGTGCTTTGAACATCTTAGTGAAAAAAGGAATGTTTAACTTAAAACATCTTCTTCCTAATATCTTCAGGAAGTTTTGTAGTGTGTATCGATTGAATCTTTGAGGCAGGTATCAATAACAGCGAATAGTAATATGCAATTTCCTGACACTGATATTTTGAATTCTAAATGAATTAAATTCTGCAGCTTCAGAGTCCGTATATTCTCTTTTATCAGAAGATGCACATGACCTGATTTCAAGATCCAATCTGGCTGAATGGAATAATTGACTCCACTGAAGAGCTCTGACTTACACATAACTATTTGCAAAATGATGCTCCAATCTACTGCTCTGCAGTAGGTCTTGGAAGAGCACTGCTTCAGTCTGGTGTAATGCTGTAACGTGATGGAAAGTACAGCAATAATAGGAGGGTGGCACAATCCTTGGCTGTAGCATATGGGAACAAGCCCAAATGCAGCAACGGTAGAAACAGAAACAAAAGAGAAAAAATTGCTTACCTTCAGAAGGCCTCAGTTAAGCAGGGCTCTCCAGCAAGAGACCCCCTTACCTCCACAGCCAACCCCTAAATGAGGTCTAGCAAGGGCTGGATCCTGGCTCCATCCCTTCTAGTTACTCAGGTACATCGCATGCACCTGAGCTCCCCTAGATTGGCCCTGCTTTCCACCAGGTGCTCATTCACTGCTTCAAGCCATGACTCAGCACTTCTGCTACATCTGATCACTCAGCAAATTTAAGCAATCTTTAGCTTTAGGATACCTCCAGGAAACATACATATTCTTCAATTGTTCTCATTCTTTTTCCCTACACATATATAGAAAGAAATGAGTACGTTTTGAAAAAACAAGTGATCAGATAAACAAAATGATTTCTTCTAATTTTCATCATCTGCATAATGTGTGCAATCAGCAAGCTGAAATTAAAACATATGCAACCTCTACCCTTCCATTCAAGCGTGAATTAAACGTAAATAATGTGTTCTAGCGGAAAAAAAACCTGTCAGAGTAAATCTGAATGCTTCCATCCTTTCTATTAGTCTCTCCCCCCAGTAGGGCGAAATATGTACCCTTGGTCAGAAAGAACATAAATGCAATTAAACGGCTGTTTTGGAAGTGAAATTCTGTTTGCCTTTGTTAGATCTTAAAATAATGCTGATTTAGAAACCTCAGACTTTTTGCCAGATGGCAGAGGATAGACATACTTCACATGCAGCAAATAAGCAGAGTGAGTGAGATATTTATGGGAAAATTGAAAGCCATTCTGTGCACATACAACCTATGTGGACCTTCAGAGCTTAACAGAAAGACAGCATCTTACAAAGTAACCATAGAGCATTATCAGTGGGAGCATTTACAACATTATCCTACAGCAATATTGCCTTCTTTTCATCATTTGATTTTCAGGGAGCAAAACTGGCTCAATGCAGAAAGTTTTTAGAAATCCCATCATAAATATTTCCTATGCCCATTTGTGTCATTGTAGTTTGAATAGCCCAGTGACAGGCAATAGTTACTGTACTCTTACTCATTAGGCATTGCTCTTGTTACAGTACAGGCTTTTTTGCTCTCTGGATCAGAAATCTCTTAGTAAATTCTATTCCTGTTAGCTATATTTGAGTAACAGTATCTATGAGGAAAAGAGTCAATGCAAATGGTAATCCTTCAAAACAGCTGAAACAGTAGTGCATGCCAGAGGGCTGAAAAATGTGAATAAGCATTCTGTGGTTGACCAGTGAGATCTGTTCCTTCAGCGCAAGTATTTAATCTGCTGACAAGGAGATAAGGGGTTTTGTAGAGCTTAGAGACTAACCTAACATCACAAATATAATGCAATTGAGTATACCTTTGGAAGTAATTATAACACAGTGTAATGAGTATCTCCTCTGTCTCCAGTTCAGTGTATGTAGTTATAAAGAAGGCTGCAAGGTTTTGCATATCAGTGTGTGCAGGAAGAAACTGCTGTTCTGGGGCATGAATAACCTTGAACGTTTTCCCTCTCCTTATTAAAAAGTCAAGAGTTTTCATTTTCTGAATTTGCAGAAACGTAAGGTCAGATGCAGTTTTCTCTCTAATCAAAGTCTACTCAAGTGCCACATTGCCTACTTCATTTACTTCCCATCCATATCCACTAGATATGACTTGTAAACTTATTAAGAAATGAATGCTTATTTTCCTCTTCAATCTCCTCATAATTTCCTCATCATTTGTAAATTGATTACTGTTCTTCAGGATACGTAAGAACTTTTGTTTAATGATTTGTATGGAGTTATTAAACTCTGCTGTGCAGGCTTTCTCTTGGCAAGAGCCAAATATGAGTAACGCCACTGATTATGACGTACAGATTCTTTACTGTAGTGATTACTTAGTTCTGATAATATTTTGAAAGCTTAATGAACTGTGGTTCTTCTGAGCCTAATAACTAGAAGGGGCTTAGATGTAGGAATTAAGTGTGTTTCTATCAGGGCTGAATAGAAAAAAATAGGAAGGAATTTAGCAATTCCAAGTGCAGTTTCTGCACTGTGAACTATCATTAGAGCATTAATCAGTTAAAGTGTACAAGAAGTTTGATATCAGGTCAGTATCAAATTTTTATCAGGAGGAGCAAAGTCTGATTCATAAAAATGGCACCGCATAGGTATTTACACGACTGTGCACCTGCCCATCTAAGTATCAGCGATACGTTAATCAGATTTGACTTTTGCAAATGATTCATAGTTGGAAAAAGCAGACGAGCTTTTGTGCGTACAAACCCTTCTTCAGTGGAACATGCATGCACGTTCTCTTGAATAACTTGTTTCCATCTACAGAGGTAGCTCTCACCATCCATGGTTAATTTAAACTTGCCTATAGCAAAAAGCATGAAGTCTTTTGAAAAACCCTAAATAAAATGGAAGACAGTTGCATGGAAATTACTTTTCAAAGTCTTTTAAAATTCTTTTTAAACTCTAAAAGTGAGGTACGAGGTGAAGGCTGCTGTATGCTGGGTACTCTTTATGCACAGATACACACAGTCTGTATAAACTCCACATGCACAGCGTACATGCAGTCTGTGTAAACTCGTCAGTTCTCCTCTGATAGCCATAAGTATGCCTTAGCTTTAACTTCATGGAGCAACTCCTGAATGGAGTAGTGTGCTTCAAACAGCTAACTTCTGCACTGGGATTATTAGCAGATGCCAATTCTAACTGACTGCTTCAAGGAGCTACAGCATTCCACGTTCTCTCATAATGCAGAGAGACATACTGTGGTTGCGATAACTGTGCCTGTTAATTTTCAGCCTTGTTGCTAAAGAATGTTTCTTTGGAAAAGACTAAATAGGTTGTAAAGATATAGGAAAGCATATTTGGAAGACAATTACTTTTATTTAACTCCAAGACTGAAAAGCAAAAANAAAAGAAAAAATGATGCTGTTTTAACTGATGTTATTTCTACAGAATGTTTCTCTTCATAAACATGCACCAAATTGCATTCACATAGCTGTTTCAAAGAGTTATTACAAAATCTGGTTTGTTTCTTTTTTTAGACAAAACATATCAGCACAGAAGTGTGATGAAGGTTTAAGTGGTTTTCTGGTTACTTTTTCTTCTTAAATATCTGATGGCACACCTGGTCTTCACACGTCAGCTCCTACAAAATTAGAACAATTAGTAAGAACACAGTGGTGCAAGTTGCATAGCCAGAAGCTCCCCTGCCCCGAAATTTCTACAACTGTGCTATTACATTACAAAGATACGCTTAAGAAAAAGAGAACATAAGGAAAGAATAGCGAGTTATATAAAAACAATCAGCAGACATGCACCACATGTTGCAGTAGTTACATTTTGACACGAGTTGAGCTCTAAGATGAATATATATGAAACATACATTAAAAGTGGTCTTTAATGCAGGGCTTTTTCATGCTCCATTGTTAAAACAACATACTGTAATAGTTTATATTTCATGTTACCTCATAATTCATGAGAATTACTGAAACAAGGAAATTCAAAACAAACAAAAAAGGGAAGATGCTTCAAAACCGTCGGAATGTTTACTTCAGAGAAGTGCCCAGCCATTTTTTAGGAGCCAGATCAGAATGGCATTTTTGCACAGCACCACAGCTGATCTCTTAAAGTTTGGCACACGTGCGCATCACAATGTACACTGTTTTATTAGTCTTCCAATTAGCTGGCATTGCTGTGCCAGATAAGGCTTGAAGATGAACTGAAGCTGAGTTTTTGGCCAACAGTTGCCCTAACCTGCAAGATTGTTCCTGGAAACTCTTCTGAGAGTTTGCTTGGTCTCTCTGCTGCCCTGAGGCTTCTTAGGCTCAATCCTGGAGTCAGCATGTAGCATCTTTGTTAGGTCAGCTTTTGACTATGTATTAAAATGGAGATGAAAATGTGTGCTGGACAACTGGCTTTCAGTGACATATACTGTTTTTTCAATTCATTGCCTTGACCGCTCAAGCATACAGACTTCAGGCAATGTGGCTCACCATACCAACTCTCTGTAGGGTAAACTTAGCAAGGAGTAGATATCTAAGTGCATATTACGAGACAGAAATTAATGAGATCTTCTCCATAATCTTTCTGCACCCACCTACTGTACCATCCAACATTATCTTACCCATTTCTTGATTGTTCTCCCAAGAAACTTTGGAATAATGTTAATTATGTGATCTGTTATTCTGTAATCTTTCCATACTCCAGTGAGTGCTCCTTTCCCTCACAGCACTTCCGGCCTCTATCTGGCTCACTGCATTCTTTTTCAGGCTCTAGTTTTTTTCTGTTTCTATTGTACTAGCACAAAATAATTGGAGATACTCTTCTTGAGCACCCAGAGAGTGATTTCTGATCTGGATTCCTACATAGTTCCTTCTAAAATTACATACTGCTTCTATAAAGACAAAACCTAACATTTTTCTTGCAGTCTTTTCCCCTTACTTTTTTTTTCTTCTTTTTCCTACCAGTGATTAAAGGAGAATGAGAAGACATTAGAGGTGCATTGTAACAAGAAGGGTTAATAGCTGGAGGACAGTGAACTGGAGCAAAAAAAGCACTGCAGGGTTATGTCTTAATTGGGAGCAGGTGAAAAGAAACTGAGCATTCCTGAGATGAAGCAGAGAGGGGAATTTCCTTCGAGTTCAGAGATCAGAGCTGTCTAAATAAAGACCTCTCTAACTAGAATAAGTAAGAAAACCTTTGAATGGAGGAACTGTACTTTGTTGCTGTCTGTTATATGCTATGATTCTGTATAGCAACTCTTACCAGATGCAATTGGTCTCCTTCAATCCAGTGCTTCCAGCCACGATTTTTCTTTTCACCTTTCTGAACACATACCAGTTTGTCACCATCCCAGGTCACTAGTGTCTGCATCAATCAAATAATTAATTCAGATATGTTAACAATAAATTTATAAATATGTGAAAATAAGCTAATTAAAACAATGAGAAAAAAACAATTACATTTTCTAACCATTTCTCCCCTTGTTCTTCCTAGAAAAACCCAAACCAACCAGTCATCCAAAACCCTGAATGCTTTCAAGATGACAGTAGCGAACCTTTTACAGAGCTTTGTTGTCAATTTCCATGTATTTCTTCACATACGCTAAGTTAGCATTCATACCATTAGCTGAGTCCAGAAAAATTGCATGAAAATTGTGGGGGGGAGGGTTTCTTGCTGTTTAAAGACACTAATGAAGAGATCATAATGTTTCATGAGTGGAGATCTGGGGGCTTATATCAGATTGTTCTGTGCTAAAGCTTATTCTAGCTCTGCATAAAATAACAAGAGAAAGTGTATGTTTATATTATCTTGTACAATGTATGTATTTATTCTATATAATCTTTCATGCACTGTCACAAAAAAACTTTAAGCAGAGATTGTCCCAGGCCTAACAGAAAAATAAATTTTTAGAGAGACATTTGAATTGAATCATTGGTGCACTGGTGCATTCCACCTGGAACTCACATCCAGACCCTTGTTCCAGGTGGAATAAGCAGCAGATACAGGAGTGACTGTGTGACCTAACCTCCATTCTGACTGTGCATATGGATGGGACAGCTCTGGTCACCCAGTGAACATGGGCGTATGAGTTCAGAAACACATAACAGTATTATCAGAGATGATGAATAAATAAAACAGGATTTCAGTAGATTTGGAGACTAGTCCACTAGTCTCTGTTAGAATCTGGAGAATGTGATTTGCCAAAGTGTCCAGATATGTGAGATAACTGCAACTTTGTGGGCACCATAAAGCTGAAGGATTTAGCACAACTGTGATTTTTTTTCCCACACCTTCTTGCTCTGCCCTATAGAGGTCATGCTTGAATTTCTCCCTCCAAAAAGGCTGGCGGTATGTTTGTTCTTCAAGTATACTATCCCATACAAAGGCTTATTTGACCTAAGGGATCTTGTTATTCTAGTACTATCTATCAGAACAAATTCCAACTACTGGGAAAATATTCTGATATCCAAAAACTTCAAGAGGTTAATTTATCTTTTAGATCACTCCTAGGTGTTTCTTTCTTTTATGGGGAAGTCCTTCTGGAACAGCTTCGTAAGAAGAGAATCTGAGTGAGCTGAGACTGTTCAACCTCAAGAAGAGAAGGCTCCAGGGGAATCTCATCAATACATATAAATACCTAATGAGAGGAAATGAAGATGAGTGAGCCAGGCTCTTCTCAGTAGTTCCAAATGATGGGACAAGAGAAAACTGACCCAAATTAAAACACATGAAGTTCCATCTAAACACAAGAAAACACTTTTTAACTGTGAAGATGATTAGGCACTGACACGGGCTGTGCAAGTAGTTTCTGGAATATCCATTTGTAGAGACAGTGAAACCCTGATTGACCTCAGTGATGGACTGTGTGCTCGAGCTGACCCTGCTTTGGCAAGGGGGTTGAAGTCAGTGATCCCTGGAGGTCCCTTCCATTCTTAATCATTTTTGGTTCTGTGTGATTCAGAGTCTGTCACTAATAAACAGGATACTGGATTCAGTGGATCTTGTCCAGGAGCAGGATGATCATATCTGTAGTGAGTTATCTTTACAGGATCGATTCTCAACTCATAAGAAGTTGCTCCAAAAGTATTGTCTATTGTTTATTTCCTTGGAAGCTACAACAGATACAAAGAGCACAGTAACACAATTTGATAGTACAAATTCTCAGCTACAAAACACTATTTTTCAACATAGTCACCACCATTAGCTGTGCATTTTTGCTAGTGATGAGCTCATAAAAATCTGCACCTGCAGAAGTGACCCACTGTTGCTGTAGCCACTGCTGAAATGCACCAGCTTCTGTCTCACTGTGCTGAATCTACTGTTTGGTCACCAGAAACGTTCAGCAAGTGTCAGTGAGTGTCAGTGGGTGCAATTCTTTCCACACAGAGAAATTCAGTTACATGCCTTTGCTTCAGGCACAATTCTGTGACAGACGCCATTTTGTCAGACTTCCCCTCTGGTGTCACACGGTAACAAAATGGAATACTGGTGGGAAGGTACAACCTCTACTGCCATCCCACTGTGGGCTGATTTAATAAAATAGGAGGCATTACTTTCAGTATAATCCTTGTGTATGCTACAGTAAATTCAGAGCAACGTCTTTTGAATTACTCTAGATTTGAACCATTGTCAATTAGGAAGACATTTATCCATTTATCGTAGCTAAATCCTCATCAGAGACTGGTTACAGTCAATGGAAGTTGAGTTATTAAAATTCTCCAAGAGTATTGGGACCCTAATTTATGTTTTAGTTCAGGGTTGGATGATTTATTTCTCTTACGAGGGAGCTTTCTAGTAATAGCAAGACAAAACTCATTTCATTTCAAGTAAGTTCTTTCATATTTACGGTATTTTTAAGCTACATGGTTTTTAAATTATCCATGCCCACTTTATGTTTAAATGTTGCCTAGCAGTTTTATTACCTTCATGTGTTTGAGGCACTTTTTTGTTAGTAAATGACCAGAAAATTATTTTAGAGTACCCTGGAGATTAATGGCTTGATGTGCTTCACCCTTCCTCCTCCTCTTGTTAGAAACAAATAGTATAATTTGTTCAGAATAGGATGTTATACAAAAATGAATAAGCCAGGTAGGGGAATAATTGTACAAACTGTGCTTCCTTCTGTCCAAGTGATTGGTAATAAAGAGGAAATCAGTAAGTCTGCAAGTGAAATGATTTTGCACAGAGAGAAAGAAAATGCCTTTTATAGTGGTGAAGATGTAAGGATTTAAGAAGTGATTTAACTGTTGATTCCTTAGATCTTAAGATCTTCAGTGTACTCTATAAATGCATGCCACTCTGGTGAAGGATTACGTGAATTCAGATGTAAACATTGTGCTTTCCCATGGCAATTGCCAGAACAAGGTGGGTCTTGCTGACAGTGAGCTTTGATCTCGGCTACTCAGTTTGGCAACAAAGTCTGAAACTTTGTTTACTGAGAAGATGATGAGGCAGGGGACAGCATCTTTTTGGAGAACAGCAGAAGAGATGTGAGCTGAGAGGAAAAATAAACCATGATAATTGTCAGATGAGTTGATAGAGCTATATTCAGGGAATAATGACCAAGACAGGCAAGTGACGCAAGATTTTCAAGACCCTGAATGTGACAGTCAATAAAAATTTAAAGTCTGTCATCCTTTCTACCTTTGAAAATATCACTTATGTGTTTTAGGGGTGAGAAGAGAATAAAACAGAAGTAGTATCAATATAGAAACATGAAGCTGAATTCAGTAAATGAATTTAATCAGTGATTATACTTATTATTTTCCTCACTAACTTCCCTGACATGGTCTGGTTTGAAGGCCACAGAAGACTTTCTAGCTGACTCTATTGTAAGAGGTAGAGGATGTGCTAATGCACAATATGGTCCTTGATCCAAACATTACTTGTCCGCATAGCTCACTGAACGTGTCTGAAGATATGCCTGTATTCCTGTGGGAACTTCAAGATCTAATCCTTAAGAAATTAAAGCTTGCATTGCAAGGCCTTCTTGCCTGTGGCTGTCTGTAGGCCTGCATTTGCATCTGTACCAATGGTAACTTGGGCTCACATTTTCTTCTTATCTGTTCTAAAAGCTCACTTATGTTTAATAGGTGAGTGTAGGTTTCCTTTAAATAGCGTTCGAATTTTAAACTGTCCACTTGAGGCTGAGCGCACAAATCCAATGTGAACCTACTGATTCAGAGCTTAAAATGTTTACGCAGAGAAGATCCCAAAATCAGAATGATAGATTTACAGTCTATTTAAGGAAGTTACACAGGTAAAAATAAACTTATTTTGTTACTTTCTAAATAAATAAAGGCATGTAACAGAAAAGCTGAAAAAAATCTCCTGTTAGAAAAAACATGTATTTAATGACTACCCTCATTTATGTGAGCATCCATCCTGATTCATATTTTGTATAAATAATTGGAGCAGGAAAGCAAGCTATCTCAAGACACAAACTATCTCTGCTTTGTAAAAATCCTCAAGTGTCTGTAAAGTTTTGGTGATTTTTTTCCCCCTTTTTTTTTTTACCATATTCAGCTGGTTTTTGGAACTGCTATTGCTGATACTGACTGTAGTGTAAAGAAAAATAAGATAGTATGTACCTTAACCACCCGGTTATCGAGTCCTTTGGTATGTTCTTCAAACTCCACTCCCACAGTGTAGTTCAGTTCATAGTTTCTCAAAGTACTGAGTGTTTTTGTTTTAAAGTTGTCTCCATCTTGAATAATCTCCTTTGTTTGTTTCAAGTGTTTTGCAACCTTACGAGTTGCAAAATCAATGTCTGTTAAAAGACAGAAGAGAAAGTACTGCACAGAAAATTCCAATTTTTGTTACCAAAAATAAAAGAACTTTTATATTTATGCATTGTAAAAATAATATTGTGTTTAATGGTCAGTTAATTCCACAAATGACCTCTTTCCCTGCAGTATTTGCAGAGAAAAAGATCATTCAAAAAAATCAACAGCTTCCGTTTTCAGGACTTTCAGCTTGAGGATCTTCTACTGATTTTACATTTTCTTATTAAGTGAGTGTCTGTGGGAATATTATGAGCAGGACTACAACAAATAACCAGCAGTTAATATATGCTGGTTTCTTAAATCTTCTGAATCTCCAGATTTTTTGGAGATGAAATAACAAGACATATTCTTTTTTTGGCTTCACTCACACATGAAGCTATGGGATAGTAGGAGTGTCGTTAGCTTATCATGCTTGAGAGCCCTCCTCTCTTCTATGTCTGCTGTACAAATTATGTAGCTCTTGGGCACATGAGGGTATTGATATGGATTCTGCAGTGTTACAAATTTTTGAAAGATTGTTCTCAGAATAATATGCCTTTTCAGAAAACAAGCACGTTAGTAGAAAATGAACGCATTAGAAAGAGCATGTAATCACACTCATTTTGGATTTTGGCATGATATTTTTACAGGGAACCTAGAATCTGTAGGAGTATACAAGAAGCTAATTAATTTTAAAAATCGCAAAAATGTTCCTAATGGATAAAAAAGAAATAGGCAAATGACTGGCTTGTCCATTTAGTTAAACAGCAAAGAGACATAAAATGGCAGTTAGGTGTTAGAGGAATAGTGATTCAAAGTCAAAAGTCAAATAAGTATCAAACTACAGCATTTGACAGTTCATTTTTAATATTCTGTAAACATTTAATGCAGTCCTGATCTCCTTGACATTCTTATTTTGTTCGTGATGTGAACTAACTTCTTAATGTAAGCAATGGAATACACTGAAAGTTACTGAAAGGACGATATATATTACGAACATGACAGTTTGCCCCAGACAATCCACCTCTTGCCAGCTGCATTACCATCTGCAATAAATATTTCTGACCAGCTGGCAATGAATCTTAATATAGTGCTATATGCAAATGAAATAATCTCACATGTTTCTGAAAGTTATTGAAAAATGGTTTTGGCTTGCTATCCATCCCTTAGTAGTTTTGCATGTGAGTTAATCATTGTCAGCTCAGCAGTGCAACATACTAATGGAGTCCTTTCTCTTTGGATAGATTCATTATACTACTTGTGATGCACTAATTGAGTTGAGTGAGAGGTTTGGCTTGAGAAAAAATGTGACTTTTTTTAACATGGGGAATAATGTTCTTGTTCAGTATTTACATTCAAGACTTTGTGGGTATATTTTATCTGCTATGGTGGATTAAAAGTGTCTCTGGGTCTGATTTATAACCAGGTAGCATAAAATTTAGGTCTCTCTGTAGAAAAAAAAAAATGTCTAGACTTCTAAGGAAATGCTATTTCTGACTAATATATTAGTCTTGTAGCTCCTGGAGAAAAACTGGGAGATTTTATTAAAGCATGGTTTTCATAACTGCATGTTGAACAATACAAGCAATAAAGATGATATATTGTTCTATTATAGTAGATTAAAACACTTTGTAATGTGTTTATGATAAAAGCAAAATTTCTGTCTTAAAGGGCAAAACTATTCTTTAATTAAAGTACAGAAATACGTATGTATTAATTATAAGGATGGATGAGGTTTTTTTAAAAACCCTCTGTGTGCTTTGAACCTTAGCACTTTAATACTTAAGTATCAACCACATGTAAAATTGGGAGAAACAGAGCAGAAGAATGTCTCTTTTCACTCCTTCCATGTCATTTCCTTTCACTGATCACAAGTTAATGTAGGACACATTCTGAGAATCACCTATAGCCATATGCGTCTTTGTATTGTTTTTTTTTCCTTTTTTTTCTATCTTCTCCCACTAAATTGGTGGCAGTTTGTCACTAGTATCATGTATAATACATGTGTGTATATATACACAAAAAATGATGACATATGTATGAAGAGCGAGGCTCAGACACTTAGTGCAGATTGCTTCTCCATCCCAGCCAGTTGCTGATGTTGTTGCTGTGAAAGTATTTTGAAATTTTGTCAGAAAGTTCAGTATGTCTCCATTTGAATTTGTCTGGAGTAGGCAACGAATCAAAGGACTTCCCAGGAAAAATAAGTCTGTTTTGCATTCTTCATTCTTGCACATTCTTTCTCCTTTGTCTTAGGCTATTGAGAGTGTGAAGTGCTTTTAATCTTGTTACCATATTTTTTTAAGTCGGCTTTCCAGGACTGGATATCTGGTAGTTATCCTAAGGTCAGTCACAAGTGTAGGCATTGAGAATTGTTGGATTGGAGGTGTTTTTTTTTAAGATATCGTTAACTGATTTCCTGATATGTTACCCTATTCTTCCTAACAAACATATTATCTTGATATTATCTTGACTTGTGGAAGGTTGCTATACAGATTTTGAACCACTGCTTCTTTGGATAATCAACACCTTTGCAAGTAGCTATTTTTGCGTCTGAGCAAGCGAATTCTCTTAGATATCCAGTAAATTAACTCAGCAGCTTCTTGGAGAAAGTGGAAGGAAGCCGTAAGTCTGATCTTAACTTCTGATGAAAAGTACTTGAACTGAAAAAACTCTTGTTTATCAGCATAACTCTTAGTGGTGTCAGCTACAGTAAAAATCAGAGTAAGAGGAAGATCAAATGCTGAACAGATGATACAAATCAGTGACCGTTAGATAGAAAACAGTGAGACAACATCTGAGAATGGGAAGAACATAGGCACAATTGGGCCAGCGAGGGCTATTAACTGTAAACATGAAAATAAAATATGTTTAATTTTGTCATGTACTAATTTAGCCAGTCAGTCTCCTACAATCTAGGTTAGATTAGTCAACTCCAGTGATCACTCTTTTAAGTAATATCGACATCATGAGTGGTAAAGAAACAGTGATCTTTTGTGGCATTCATCTGTGATATATTAAAGCCAGGAGAAGATTTCTGATTCTAAAAATTACACTTCTTGTGCATGTATAAATTTAATTTCCATATTTTTAGCAGCTTTTTGAAATGCAGCCATGTTACTGCAATGGTAGAAGGAAGGTAACTAATCTTTCAGTGCCAATCCAGTGTCTACCGAAGAAATTCATCAGAACTGTTTTATTTTGTCTATAATTTCTTCTTTTTAGCAAATTACAGATCTACATCTCTGCTGACCTTAGTAGAGGAAGAATTTTCTGCACACTACTTACATAATCATAATGACCTGGAGCAAAAACAAGGTTTTATCTTTATGAGAATAAAAATACCTGAAAGACAACTTATACTGAAAATAATAGCAAAAGAAGACATTTCTCTCAAAAATCTTTCTCACAGTCATGGCAAAAATTGAATACGTGCGGGAAAAATAAGTCTACAAACAACATAGACTTAATCTTTATATGAAGTGACAAGGATATTACTTGCTCTCAGTTAGTGTTTTGGTATTCCAGCATCTGCAAAGTATGCTTAGTATCCTATACAGTGGATACACAAACTGTAGCCATCAGATCTCTAACGATAAAGAAGCTAAAAAATAGTAATTGAAAGTTGTGTAAGGAGCAGGACAGCTCTTTGCACATGTACAATATATTGTTGCCATCAGGGGTGGCCAAATGAAATTTAAGTTTCGTAATCATCCTCAACTGAACCCATGACCTAAGTCTCCTTGCTGTGTAAGCATGACTCCCATAAAAATTCCCAGAAGTATCTGCCCATTTCAGCTCTTGTAGCTTTTACCAGGCAACTGCTACATACAATTCCCACTACTTCAAAATACAAATTAAATACTAAACACAACTGCTGCTTTAATGATATGGGATATAACCTGCTCCTCTTTAACAGAGTGAACCAGCTTGTGGATGATCTGTTACACTGACTGTATACCAGGAAAAAAAGAGAGATTCTGTATTTGAAAGCCATTTATTTTCTGTATGTATCTGTTTATTTTAATCTAAATACAGAGCAATATATTTGGCTACAATCTTTTCTTTCTCATATGCAAAGATCATTGTAATTGCGAGTACATTACAATTACTTGATTTCTAATGTGATTGACATAAACCAGAAGGCACAATACAGAAATAAAAATGTTCTTATTCATTTATAGAAAGATTTTACTTATAATGAAAATGTAGTTAATATTTTTCACTTTACCTAATGCAACCATGTAGCCTTCAAAGTTTTCATTGGATTCCATTTCCCACGTCCCATTGTAATCAGCAGGCATGGTGGCAAGAGCTTAAAACCAACTTCAGATTGAAAGGTGAGGCTGGAAACAGAACCTGTTAGGAGAATGTTTTATAAACCTTTTCATATCTTGTTTTTTTAAGGTTTATGGTTTTCTAGATAATACAGTTTAAGGGTCAGAGCGATAACCCTAGAAAACTTCGCTTTTATTAACAAAGTTCAGTTTGTCTGCCTTGCTGGCAGACAAGGATCACTTTCTGAAATACATCGTACTACAGGATATGATTTTACAGTGACCTTTGTAAAGAACTACTAGCTATTATGGGGTACCTTTGAAATATATTAAACATAGTGACAGACCCAGAACTCCCATTTAAAATTGATGGAACTTTTGAATGTGTAACACATGCAAAAAAGAACATGAAGAGGGATATTTATGTTGAAAATATATCTGCTTTCCTTTGATTTTCAAAATATTTTCATACCAAGAGCTTCACTTACACCAACTTCAATTTAACAGAATTCTTGAGGAACTCTGCAGCAAGTTTAGGAAACGTAAAATAAATCCAAGTAAGTCATAATTAGTGCCAGTCATATACTAAAACTTATCTTTATTTATTTTGAAACATAGCACTTTGTGTTAGGAAGGTATTTTTCATCCAGCAGCACTATGTTATTGTGGGGAAAAGCACAGATGACAGTTGTGCAAATATTCAGAACGTGTGTGCATAGAAAATTT
The DNA here is from genome assembly GCA_016647715.1 of Pavo muticus. Taxonomy (NCBI): domain Eukaryota; kingdom Metazoa; phylum Chordata; class Aves; order Galliformes; family Phasianidae; genus Pavo; species Pavo muticus. Next base: position 82,093 of record JACDJE010000271.1, on the reverse strand, counting down.
GAATGTGCAGTAGAACTTTATCAGAGAGTCACAGGATCATTAAGTTTGGAAAAGACCTCTAAGGTCCTCTAGTCCAACGGTCCACCAATCAATACTGCCCACTAAACCATGTCCCTGAGTACTATGTCTGTGCTTTTCTTACACACCTCCAGGGACAGTGATTCTAACATTTCCCTGGGCAGCCTATTCCAATGCCTAATGCCAATGTGCATTCCTAGATGACACTCTATGAATTATGTTATGCAGAAAGTAATTTGAAATTCTGAGTTCTTAAAACATTGTTCCACCAGGATATTATGTAATATTTATGCAATAGGCTTGCCTTTACCTATCTCTATGTACTTTCTTTCTTAGTCCACACATTGCATCAAAGCGTTTAAATACATCCTCATTATTTATGCATTTTACCTGTATAATAAAATGTCTTTTAAAAGCAAGGAATAGAGAAGGTTATTGTTCCCAACTCAGTCACTCACTAACACTCAAAATCAGCTGTATGAGCAACATCAGTTGCCTTGTGCACATGCACGATCATCTCTAAGCGCATTACCACACTATTTCTCCAACTGGAAGTTATTCCCTCCTTCAGTACACTAAAGAGTGTTCAATTTATAAGACAACTCTGTGTTTTACCTTCTATCGCCAATTGCCTAGTGGTGGATGTATAAGGAACTAATCAGACAGAATGTGTACGTTTGCCTTATAAAATCAGAGCATATAGTAGAAGCTCACGGTGATAGATTTTATATACTTACTGATTTTAGCTCTGAAGTAGTTTGCTTCCTTGAGTCATTTTGTTAAGATGCAGAAGTGACTGAAACTGTGTCATGTGATGATCAGCAATTGCCATCTATTAAAACTACTAAAGAAGCTAGTAGTAGAACTACTAGTTCTGCAGCTGTAGATGTGCAAAGCTAGGCACATTTAGAGAAAATAAATTATGAGATGAGAACATCCTATACATATAAGGTCCTAATTAATTAATAGCATAAACACATAATTGTATAAGTTTTCACAGTGGTGCTTTGTTTATGTCCATCCCTTATTATTTATTTACATGTATGTATTTTTTTCTGTGTGTGTATTTTGTAAACTCTCTGCTTGGACCTCTTTCAGCACACACTTATTCAACAGCCTCGAAATAGCTCTTTTGAGCTTTTTTCACGTAAAGAAGCAGCCAGCCTATGGGCAGCAAATTTAACTAATCAAGGAAATATCTAAGTAGGAAATTAATAAAACATAACGTATTGAATTGACAGAGCTTTGCGATGCTTCCTGAGCATTGTGCTAAGATCCACAAAGAGAATTTTTAGTCTAGGAATCAATACCTTGATATGCAGTAAAACCCTTACTACATTTAAATGCCTGCTAAAATCATATAGGACTAATAGATAGTTTTTTTAACCCCCATGTGGATGATTCTAAGCCTGTAGATCACTCATCCACTGTATCCATAGTGTTCTTTGGGATTTTGCCTTCCCAGTTATACTGACCTGCCTCTTGTCACATATTAGCTTTAAAATTTTGACGTACTATCCATGTAAAATTAGAAATGATTCTTTTTGCTCTGTCTTTATTGTTAAACTTAGAGAAAAACTCTACATACATGAAGAGGAGATATACATAGAGAAAACCTCACAAAATGGCAAAACATTCCATTCCTACGCCATGAGTATATGCTTGGGGAAATGAAAAAGTATCTTCTCCTAATCTTCATGATAATCATGTTCTCACACCTCTCCTTGCAAGATCAAGGGTAAAATCTATTGGCACACCATGTACAGCATGTAATGAAACTTGAGAATGGGAGGAATTAAGTGTCTTTTTTCAGGTTTTCCAATATCTCTGTTAAAAGCAAAAGCTCTGGGCTCATAGCTTGTGTCAGGTTTCAACCCAGTGATAAGTTTTAGAGCCAAGTAATAAGATCTCAGAAATGAAGCAATGTCAAGAAAAGTTGAAAGACTGTACATTGTTAAAGCTTGAGTAACTTTTCCAGTTTGTGAGTGAAGAAATGAAGATGGCTTTTCTTGCCTCTGTCCTACAGCTTAATATTGATAAGTGGCAGTTTGAAACAAAACTGCTCATGAAAAGAGCCTAAGCTGGCAAGATTGAAAAGTAAGGCCCAAATCTTGTGTCTATGGAATGAGGGAGCAGTCATGAAAGCCACAGCTAACATTGGCCTCCAGGTTCCTCTCATAATACTTGAGGCCTGCCTGGAAGAGAAATCCTATATATTTGTCTGAATAACGTTCAGCCTTCTTGTCATCTGGAAAAGCTTATGGTGCTCTGTCCTTGGGCAATCTTATGCAGTGAACCACTATTACAAGAACTATATAAGGAACAGAGGCTACTAGTATTTTTCTCTGTAAACTTCTGGGCAGGGCATTTTGAGGAGATGGTAGCATGCCTCCCACTCTGTCTTTTAAATTATCTGATATGTATATGTATTACAGGAGAAATGATGCCTCCTTGTACTCTGCTGATCAGCCCTTGTGCTCTTCATGCTTGACAGCTGGGACTTTGGACATTATTTATTTGGTTGCTGTTCAGCACATTAGTAATATGGCAAGCTGTTTAACTTCTCAGCAACTGATTCAGACAGGAGGAGCATCGTCACAGACACCTGTTATTATTTTTAACTTGTTAGCACTTGTGCAGTCATGTTTATTTTCATTTTTATGGAAATTAATCACTTGAAATGTATTCAGTGATGGCTGCTTCTGCAGAAATGGTCAGAAGTACTATCTCACCAGGCCTGGGGCCCTGTTTCAAACAAACAGGAGTAGTCACATTATAACAACTAAAATAAGTTGAAGAGAGGCAGTCTATTTCTTATCAACATACAAAATGGCTTTCAGGTCTTGAGGATTCAGCTGGGTAAAGGCAGTCATCGGCTGTTGGGCAGAGAACTTTCTAAGAAACGGCAGAAGCAGTAGGAGAGAAAAGTACAGCAGAATAGGACCAAATCAAAGGTATTTGCAAAGTGGGCTTAGCAAAACAGTATTTTGTTGGCTAATTTTTAATGGTTACTGTCCCCGAATAACAGATGGCACTAGACTTCTTGCATAATACTAGCTTATAAGCTTTCTTACCAAGTCTAATACAACCAACTGTAACCAAACCTACCTCAGGTTCCTTGGGTTAGTTAGAGTCTTGGCCTCTGACTTTTTGCTTGTCTAGGTCTGGACACTAAAGAGATATGAAGCAAGTTTTAGTTGTACATATGGTTGTTGTCTAATTATTATTAATTATTTAATGTCTGCTTTTAGCAGATCATCCAAAATGGAAATCTGCAGTAAAAAAAGATTTGTTGACACCAAAAAGAAGGGAGACGGAGCAACATTCACATCTGACATCTACTTGACAGAACAGTAAGGAACTATAAGGAACAATAACGCTTGGTTGCAAATGCTGTGGTAGGGTGGGGACATGCACACAGCTTTCAGTAATGGCAGTTTGGCACATTTTGTCAGTGAATACCTAAACTGAAATGTAAGCAAAGAAGTGCAAAAATCCAATTCTAATCAATCTTCTAGAAATAGAATAATAGACCCTTGGATATTTTTTCTTCTCTGGTCAGTGACTATCTTCTGTCTTCAGTCAGCCTCATCTCTCCTAGTATTTCTGCTTCATAATTTAGAATACAGGTGTTTTGCTCTTTATTAATTAGAAGCCTTCATCCTCTCTCATTAAGGACTTTGGCTTGGTCATAGACAAGTCATAATGTCACTAGTGATCATGATACTAAGTTTGGTAGTAAGAAGAAATCATCCAGTGAATACTGCCTGCTTGAAAACTCACTTCAATAAAAAATGGTATGCATTATGAAAAAATATGTCACAGAGAAAAAATAGCCAGCCTTAAAGCTTACCTTGATTTTCAAAATAAATGAGAAATACAGAATTTATTTTCTGCTTAATTCTACTTAGCAGTTATTCAGTGTTGTCTACTCGCAGGTCTGAAGTGGAGCAGGTAAAAATCATTAGCTGTTATAAAATCAGAGAAACTTAAGGAGCAACGTGGTTTGGTCAAGGTCATGAAATAAGCCACCAGTTATAGCAAGTTATAGAGCACAATCATTTGTTTTATCCATTAAAGCATGCTTCTTCCTGAGCTAAGTTTAATGTAGATTGAAAGCATGTACCCAGTCTAAGTACTTTGTCATTGACATTAAGGCTGCCTAAATCTTCTCTTGAAAGATTTTTTCAAGATCTGAATTCCTTGCATGAGCCATGCATTAATATATCTAGCTGTAATCTATTACTTAATTGTATTTATTCTATGGTGAAGTTTTGTAATTGCAACTGCCACTTCTTATCTTTCTCAGATAAAGGTTGCATTACTCAGACATTGAACTGGAATACTGATTGATGGCTTTTGAATTAAAAGAATCTATAGATAGCAGTGTGTTTTATTTTTCTTTGATGCTTCTATGACAAGCATAATTCAGGTAAGAAACTGTGTATCTCCTTTAGCTTGTTCATTTTAATGCAGGGCCTCATCTATTAGCATAACATTTTGCCAAGCAGAAATATTTCTATTACCTCATCTGGAGAACACTTTAGAGAGATACTTTCAAATACCTTAAACATCAACTCTTCACATACCTCATAACTGGTATAATCTCATGCTGGGAAGATTTGTAGTATATAATCCCATTGTGCTTAAAGTTCTAGAGTCCACATAAACAGATAAAGCCATGTCAGATGTTGCAATTAGTATACAATTTTGAATGCATGGTAGCCATTTAAAACAAGATTAAAACCATTCTTTTATAATCACCAGGGCATAAGACACTAAAGATAAATTAGGCCAAGATATATTAATAAAAATGTATAACATTCTGCCAGTTTGCTTCCTTTTACTTTTTTTTTTTTTTTTTTTTTGCTACCAGCATATAGTATTTACAGAACTGTTATCTTAGTCCTAAAAAAATTACTAGAAAGCTGAATGTGCCTGCTTCCTGAATGCTTTCTGAAAAATCTTTGCCATAAATCAGTTTTATGGCTTCAGTGAAAATCTATCTGTGCCAGTAACCCAGAAGGAAAACTCTCTTCCAGGGAACTGAACGTTATTACCCTGTGTTGTCACATATCTCTGTGCTGTATGGTTACTCTTTTCTACTTGCATCTCTGGCTCCACAGCAGCACTCCTGCTGAGGCAAAGACTCTGGCTTCATTCTAGCATATCCTGTTTGAGAAATGAAGCCAGCGTGTAATTCCCTGATGAATGAATTCCCTGATGAGTTCTGGAATTAATTTTAAAATAATCCAGCTTAGTAAGAGAGGTGTTTACATGCCTGTCTGTCCTTGTGATGATTTTCTGGCTTTAGGTTGCAGATATTTGACAGAAACAGCATTTAAGATGGAAATTTATAGTCATAATTAAAAAAACCCAAAACATGTAATTTACGAAATCAAAATATTGTCTGATGTAGTTAAATGAATCCGTGTGCTCTGTGCTAATGAGATGCAAGTGCAACATACTTGAGACTGCAAGATGGATCTATAAGCATGTATGTAGTCAACTTACGAGCATGGATGGTATGCCACAGAATATGCCTCGGGATACATTGCCAAAATTAAGATTTCTCCCAGACATTTGACAGGACAGGGCTTTAGTAGTAAATATGCCCTGTGGTTCCAGGAACTGGATGCATATGCATGCATACGCATGAGAAGCAGGGAGAAGGTTCATTTATGTCTAGATAATTCAGTTACGTTGCCACTTGTTGTCTGCATTGAAACAGGGAATTGATAAATAAGGAATTTTCATATTTTCAGCAAAAAGTACCAAGTAAGTTTAATGTTGAAGATGATACAAATGAAAAAAAGATTTCTTAAAATGTGTATTTAAGAAGAAAATTTGTAGATAAAATTATAGAGATTGAAATTCATATACATATACATTTAAATATACTACTGAACGAGAGCCTGTCTTTTACTGGAAGAGTAAAAGAAAAGGGGAAAGGAATTGAACTAGGTGATATTAAAATGCAAAATTGAAACCTGAGTATAATCTCAGATGAGGAATGGATTCCCCAGTAATTCAGTCATAATCACAATGATAACACTTCTCTATTTTATATGTGAACAACAAGTTAATAAGTTGATTGGAAAAGTTATTTTAAGAGAGTATTTGAAAGTTCATTTTTCAAATTTCCATTAAAAGCTTTTTAGTAATGGTAAGAAGCACACCAGTGAGGTTTTTAATAGACTAACTGGGTTTAGCCTGGAAAGGAAAGAAAGAAGAAAGAAGGAATCCTTATTGATGGACATAACAATTTATTTTTATCTGTCATCCATTATATAATTGGTATAACAGCTTGCCTAGAATGCTGCCAAAAAGATAGCTTAAGGAAGCTGAATGAAGAAGGCAGAATAACCATGCCTTCCTGAAACTGTTCAATACTTTGTGATTAACAGCAAAATGAAGGTATCCGCACCAGTTTTCAAAGATTTTACCCACTTTACCCGTTTGGACTGTATTTGAAATTTTCATTATTAGTTGTTCAGCTTCACTCTGACTGCATACCTAATGGGAATTTCCACATGGTCTGAGATTATAGCAGAGAAAGGACAGTATGGAAACAAGTATATTTTTTCCATGAACACAGATGAAAGTGATGTAAGTACTGTGCCAGTTTTGTCCCCCATGATGACAACTCTGAAAATAAAGAGCTTGAGCTGGGAAATATTCCCACAAGACCCTTACACTCTGGAGTTTCTCAGGAATCAGTGTGATTAATACATCTGTGGTATAAGTAATCTGTGGTATCAAGTATGAACCAATGCATCTACATATTATATATGCATTAGCTGCAAATATTTTTTTTCTGATATTTTATTGTAATTTCCTGAGCCATGCCAAAGATAAGACCATAACAAAATTCTACTGTTCATTTCCTGTAAGTTCAGATTTCCATACACAGAATCTCTGCAATTGTGTCTATTGTGCAATTGTGAGCTATTGTGTCTATTCATAGAAAATTTGAAGTAAGTGAGATTCAGTCTCACGAGATAGAAGTCCTTACATTCAGACTACTCTTAGCATTCCAGTGAGCTTAATGATCTCTCTTACAAATACAGAAAAGGATAGATGTTACAATACATTGTATAGATGTGTGTTGTGGTGTTGCTCGAGAAATGTGTAATTACATTTAGTCATAAAATTTGCATATTGTGGCAGCTAAAGTTCCCCATGCAACCTGAACTTAGTTAAAAAACCTTAGCTGGAGATCACTGATAGGATATGAAGACTGAACCTGGGGATTTCTAGTTCCTAATGCCAAACTGGGATCAATGTCCCACACTATTATGTTTGGACTTAGTGATCTTGAGGGTCTTTCCAAACTAAATGTTCCCAAGTCTCTGTGATTTACAACCATGGATGAACAAATTCATTTGTTAAAATTAGATGTATTTCTTGTAAAAATGTATATCTGAGTAGTATTTTTTAACTTACAAAGTATAAATAAAAGACTTCATTGTAAGTTGTATGTTTGTTAGAATGACGTTGATCATCATTTTTTGTTGCTAGTAAAAGACTGCTGCATCAGGGTAAAGAGTGCGTTGGTTTTCAGAGTATTGTGCTCTGTTGGTTCCCAGTTGAAAGATGAACATTTTGGGGAGTGCTGCCTGAATTAACTCCGCTATCAAGAGATTGCAGATAGAGAGGCACTTAAGGTAGAAAAGCAGACCAATATTGCCTTTTATAGCAATATTCAGTTTGAAAGGGGAATAAAAATCTCTTTTCCTACTTGTTACTAATTATAAAACTACATCTTCAGAAAGCAGTGTTAAAGATTCAAATAGTGCTGTGATGTAGTGCAGACAGTAGCAAAGTACAAAGTGATTGGAAGGCAACAGAGGCCTACTAATGGGCAATTGTAAATTGCTTTATGCCTGTCCTTCTACTGGAATACGCTCATTGCCTTTGAAGGCTGATTTGCTATCTCTGTTCAACCACGTATCCTTCCATCATGTGAATAAAGGTTACATTACTGCGTGGCATTCAGATATATCTGCAGTTTCAGAGGAAACGCCATACCATTATAACAGCCTTCTATATAGTGTCTGTTAAACAAATACTCGTTAGACTGAATCTGTAATGGAATGCTTTGAAAGTTCAGATTTAACGAAAGCAGCCCCAAATCATTCCTCTTTCCCACACTGATACATCTTTCATTAGTCTGACCATGCAGGCTGCTGAGCAAGCTGCCTTTTGTCTAGCCAGCACATCTGCGTAACATTTCTCCTTTTTGACTGCATTAGCATTGTGTTTGATGTCAAGGTAGAAAGCTCAGTACCTTGCAGAACTCCATTCAGATTTATTTGTGATGTGGACAGTACAATGAACTTAGGTATCTAATTAGAGTAAGTAAAAGTATTTGCATTAAACCTGAATATGCAGATACCTACTTTTAAAATCCTAAGTGCAATTAGAGGTGGTTTTGCTGTCTTTTCAAGGAAAAAAATAGTGGAAAAAAAATGTTATTTCAGAAAGTACTTTCTTTGCAAAGAGAGAAAATCATTAGCAAATAAGCACTGAACTGGCATATGGCTACAGCATTACATGGATGAACTTTCTGGAAAAAGGGAACACTTGAACCAGAAAGGAAAAGAATATGAAGAAAGGGAAGTCTTTTTGCTTTGCCCAGGCTGTTTCACAAACAGGGTTTTTTATTTTTTATTTTTTGTCCTATGTAATACAGGTGTTGCACAACTTATAATAGACCCCCAAAATTTTGAAGTGAGTCTGGGAAGAGCTACACAGAGAAACTCCTCCTACAATAGGAGCCCTTTTCTGTGGATATCTATTACCTTTATTTTAATATTGAATTATGCAGACATTTTTAAAGGGAAGAATGATCAGGTGAGATAAGAAGCTGCCATCCTGCATTTGGCAAGAAACTCTGTGGAAGGCAGTGATTTTCAGACCGAATCTTTGACCCGCATCCTTTTCTCCATTACAGACAACATTCTGGTGTTTTCCTGTGATCTCAAGACAACGTGGTCCTTGCCATTCCTCTCGATACTGATCAAAGTAAATAAGCCTTTGATGTTCCATTAATGGAATACATATATCAAGCAGGCTTGTCTTCTGAATTATACCAGGAATTCTTCTTGGGATTCATTTCTCAGAAGAAAAAATAAATACATCAATTTAAAGCATCTTACTTGATTCCGAGTTGTCTAGTCTCAGCATCATGCTAGTGATTTCTTCAGCCAGCTCCCTCCCACTTGCTGCAGCAATCCCAAATTATACTTCTGCAAACCTTTTGTCTGTTAGTCTCCAAGTGCAGTGGATGTGCTCCATCTGTGGGCCATTAATTGCCTTACATGTGTCTTCCCCCATGCAGGGGAAAGGCTGAGGGTTGCTGTGCAGCAGGTGAGCAACATCTTATAAAACAGCCTGTTTGAAGGAATCTTGCTAAAGCCCACTTGCTAGTAGCAGCTTTTTTTTTAGTTATAGTCTCTCCTTGTTATACACGTAGCCCAGTGTCTTCAGCCTTTATGCTTCTCTGAAGAGAAGAACTGTAGAGAACCTTTGGTCAGCTCTGTTACTGAAAACTGTTCTAAAGCACAATAAAATGTAGATGATTATTTTGTTGTGGTGAAGATTTTTAAAATTTTTACCATGAAGGTGGGGAGGAACTGTTATTTGTTTTAATTGAGGATGTATTTTTCACTTGCTTCCACTTCTCCAAAATTTGGTCATTCCTTCAGATCTGTAATGTCTGATGAGAGAATGTAGTTAACCCCAAATCAATTTTTTGCTTTTGTGCTAAATCACATTAACTTACATAGGGGGAATATGTAACTGAGAAGGCATTTCACTGTTCCTGAATTTACACAAGCTGAAGTGGGAGGTGCTGCATGGCAGCAGGCTAAAGAGGGAAAGCATTTTTCAGAGCATTAGTATGCCTGAAGAGGGAAAAAGGCTGCCCTAAAATATCCACGTGATGTTCAAACAAATTAGGTACTTATTAACCATTAACTTCAACTTACATTAAGCACCTGGCAGGATTTTTGAGCAACATTTAGGCAGATTAAATGCCTACCTGTCTCTTCAGTCACCAAAATACTTTTGGAAATACTGTCAAAAATATCTGACATCATATTGGGAACTGGAAACGGAAATGGAACTTTGTGTCACATGATGCTTCAAATGTTTATGAGGCAGACATTGTATGAGAAAAATATGTTATAAAGAATTGTACATATGTTGCAAAAAAACATTCTGTGAAATAATCCTGCTTGTAGGTTTTTGGGATGGAGGCACCTTGCTTTTCATTGCCCAAAGAATGATAAAGGATTTTTTTTTTTTGGTGTGATGATGGTTAAAGAGCTGGAGCCATGCTACTTGGAGATTTTTTTTGCTGAGGAATTCTGGTATTCTCCTTATTTTCTGTTTTGCTTGTCAGGGAATGAGTCATCCGTTTCTGCATCATTTAGGGCAGTGTGAAATGTAGCTTGCAGGTCTTATTTGTCTAGCTCCTAAGTCAGCCCCCATGTCTGAGATTGGTTTCAAGGAACCTAACAAAATTAGCACAATGTGTCACTGCTGTGGCGTTGTGAAAATCTGTTATGTGTTTTGTGCTGTTTCTTAGGTACAAAAAGTCTAAAACTCATGAGTAAATCTTCCAGAATTCTTTCAGAGAGTAATCTGTGAGCAGCTCTTGGAAACTGAGAATGCCTCTGTGTTTATGTCTGAACTATTGGAACATACGTGTCAGAAAAGAAGACTAGTGATGAGTAGCTTTTTAGCTAGTGGGATTTTAACACCGCAGTAGCCTTTAAGGATTGACCCGAGTGATTGGCTGTTTCTAATGAACTCTGGTATCAGTGAGGCAGTGGAGAGGACTAACTGCATTACAGTGGGCTACATTGTTGTACCTGAAAATTGCTGTCTAGAGGAGCTGCTGTGTTTGAATAAGTGCTTTGCTATGTTACTGTAAAATATATAAAAGGTGCTGTTCTCCTCCTTTCCTCTCCAAAAATAAACTTAGAAATGTCAGCATCAAAAATGGCAGCATATTTCTTGACAGGATGAGTGAAAGACCACAGTTATTTCACAGAAGTACTACTGAAATGTGTTAACTTCTTTAACATGCCCAGCTGGAGAGAAGTGTTAAAAGCTGTAATGATTATGGATAGTAAGCATCAGTGTCTTGGTAAGAAAAGATAAATTGAATCATGCTGATTTAGAATTAGAGAAGGGAAGTGATGAACTGCTGTAAGTCTTGATTGAATGTGAAATTTCAGCTCATCCCACATGCAATGCTTCTAAACCCTTAAAAATGAAAATGGTGACTCCATAGCATTATAAGTATCTCTATTTATGTAGCAAGGACACTGACTAGCAATTGAGAAAGAATGGCTGGGAACATCAGGAGAGAGAGGGACCTTTCATTTTACCAGTACAATTTTGCATTACCTCCTCTGCTTTTCTTATATTTTATCTCTGTACTTCTGTAATGCTGCTTTGTGCAGCCTAAAGGGGAGGGGAAAGGAAGTGAAACTGTTGCATAAAAGCTGTTCATACGATCCCACAATGCTGATAAAAGCATTTTTAAGAACTACACATCTTTGCAGATTATTACTGATATCATGCTGTATGTATTTCTACAGATGCACAAACAAGTTCTAAATGTTACCTACTCTATAATGATTGTGCACCCATAGCTAACTGCTATGCTACATGCTTCTGCTACAATCTTGAACTCTCAATTAACCAAACATTTAAATAAAGTATTTTAAATTTGAAACATTCTTATCACAATATTGACTTTTTAATTGGCTAAGCATTAGAAGAGTGTTGTACCAATCGGCACAATTAGATCAGTGGTCTCTTGTTATGTAAATTAACTGTTGAGTCAATAACCACAGACTTTTTTCTTTCTTCTTTCTTTACCTACCTATAATAAAAATGTGGCTCTTGAAAGAGAATTTCATTCTTTGGAGTAGAAACTTAATCCTTAGGCAGACTGGTTGAAGGAACTAAAAAGCTATGCTGCTCAAGTGTTCAGTGCCGATACTTTTGGCTATTAATACAGAGAAGAGTGCATGCTTTGTTGATAAATGAAAGGATACTGAAGGAATTCTACTGTTTTGTGCATTTTTGCTAGAGTGGAGTCAATTACTTAAATAAACATTTGCTTTGAGGTTGGAAATTTTCTTGAAGTACAAATAGCAGTAGCACATAGGTACTATTCTAAGAGGAAATGTTTTACTAATAGAAGATGAATGGCCATAAATCCTTTACATGATTACAGATGATACTGTCCAAGAAACAACACAATGCGATATGTGCTAGGAAAGTTTTATCGATGTTGTGCTGGAGAACTCTTTTGCTTTACTATCCACTTAGAAAATTTAATATAGTGGAGCCAATCAAATGGTAGGCATTGATGGCACTGGAATGGGCTGCCCAGGAAGGTGGTGGAGTCACCGACCCTGGAGGTGTTCAAGGAACGTTTGGATGCTGTGTTGAGGGACATGGTTTAGTGAGAACTGTTGGTGATAGGTGGATGGTTGGACTGGATAATCTTGTAGGTCTTTTCCAACCTTGGTGATTCTGTGATTCTGTGATTCTGTGATGAAAGTGGATGTATCTCCTGGAATGCACCTTTCATGTCAGCTAGTGGATTGTTACTCTCTACTGCTCCGTTTCATATAAGAGACTCTTTAGAAATCTAACACACCTTCTTGTTAAATGGTATTTGCCATTCAGACAGCTCATTTTAAAATAAAAATGTTACACAGATCACTCTAAGCAATTATTTCCCATCTTTCACAGTTGTATAAATGCAGACAATCTTAGCTCTTATTTCTGTTGTGGTTTCTGTGGATGGATCAGACTGGAAGAGATGCTCTTAGTCTATGTGTTTCAATTGAATGTTTTTGAGTGGCTTGGATTGAAGTGGGAGCATTGTGGTCTTCTGATGCTTTAAAAAAGCCTTTGAGGAATAAAAACATTCAAATTTATACTCTGGAGCCAACCTAGTGACTCTGATTCTGCTAGAGTGATTATCTCACCATGATACTGAGGGTACAAAAATCTGAGTGTCATGGCGGAAACAGGGGATGGTGATTTCGTATCTCTTGCAGTACAAGAATTAGGAGTAATTACATGATAACAGAAGGCAGCAGGTTCAAGTGAATAGAAAGAGATATTTCTTAAACAACTGTTTGCTAAATATTTGCATTGATTTCAAAAATGACTTGAGATTTTTATGAAAGAAGAATATGGTGAAGGTTATTAAGTACTGAGATAGCATCTTCTGGCTTCAGCCACAGATTAGAAAAGGCTGGGAGAACACTGTGGTATAATCTTAGTCAAAGTATGTGGAAATCACAAAGGCTGGTGTACTGCATACGTGTCACTACAGAATATATCTGAAGATTAAATTCCTTAATGATATTAAGGGTATTTCACAATTAATACCATACATTTCATATTATTAATTAGCATTAACACTACCTCTTCAGATAATGCAATCTGATTTGTATTTTACTTCTTAAGAAATCCTGGATTTCTAGAATAAAAATATAAAATATTTAATATATACAAAATAAAAAATTAACAGCCCTTTTTTAGGCTTACATGTATTTTGGATAGGTCTGATTAGATTTTTTCTCACATCAATTATTTAATCTTCAAATACCAAGATAATTATTTTATACTCATATTTGCACCCACTAAAATTAATGTGTATATTTTGACTTGTTCATATCAAACAGAAAAAAACCACAACAATTTCCAAATGAACATATCATCTATACAGGTTACACCATTAGATACTACATAATCAACTTGTTCAAAAAATATCCTCCTGCAGTTAAGAGAACATCCTGTTTCCTCTATAGATCGTGTTACTATGAAGGGTTTCAGTTCTCTATCCGATCCTCTGCATTTGCTTTATGGTTTTAGGATCCTTCTGAATCTTCTTTGGTCTTGTGTAAGTCTTACTCCTTAATCATTTGATGTTCTAATCCTACATCCTGAATTAGTGCTTTTCCTGTTTTTCTTCTGTAATGGCAGGGGTAGATCAGATGGTGAATAGTCACACGAACCATGAATAAAATAGTTGAGGATCACACTAAATGATTATTGCTAAATTAAGTTGAAAACGGGTGAAGAGAAGAAAAAGTATAAGACTCAGAAGTGCCCTTTCCATAAGGGGCCTCCTAAATTAGTGGGCATCTTACTTCCTATACCCATAAGAATGTTTAGTATAAAGTTCTAGGTCAGTGCTTTTCTGTATGTTGCACAAGAACGTGAGCACAATGATGGGTCCTAATAAAATCTGAAAATTATATTGTACAAAGCAATGTTAGCTATCTCTTTTGTACAGCGTGAGTACAATTACAGAGTTACTAGCAATAACCTTACTGTTAGTTTCATCAGAATAAGAAAGAAAACTAATAGTCAGTCATTGGCTAAAGCATTTAGAAAGGAATTGCCTCTTGGCCATAATTCTGTAACTGCTGTTTTTCCAGATTATTGATCCATAACTTTACTCAATTTAAGAAATCAAATCTTCAGTTTTGGTGGAATACTTTCAGTGAAGTACTGCTCCATTGAAGCTAGTGGTAAAATTCTCACTGGCTTCAGTGAGATGAGGATTTCCCGTCAGCCACATACTGCAGTTCTCATTCACTTCCCTACGACAATTCATTGCCTGAAAACAAGATTACATTAAGGCCCCTTGTTAAGGCTACAGAAAGGCGATTTTCACTGTAAGTAAAATATGTGCTCACGTGGCCTTTAACTCCAGTATCTTGTTTTTTACCAAACAGTCTCAGTTTTGGTGTAGTCAAGAATTATGGTGCACACCGATTTGTAGTGTTTAGTAACTTTAATTGCAATTATTTCTTTAAAATAATTTAAAATAAATTTGTTAAAAATATTTTGACTATACAGTTCTAATGTAATCTTCATCTCTGTATTAACTCTCATCACTGATGATGTTTATTACTAGTGCTTGGAGATTTGGTGGCAAGTCCATACATTCTACTGTTCTTCACTTCTGTATCAGCAGTAGGCTCACTGTACCTTCTTAAAGACCTGCTTACATTTGACTCCGCACACTCTTATTTCCTAGGAAGAGAAAATAATTTCAAAATTACATCTTTTACATAGGATATGTGCATTATATATTCACAGGTATGTCCAGCTTAATTTCAATATGGAATTTCTTACCAAATTAGATTGTACAGCTTGTACATATTTTAGCCTATTTTTAATCCTAATAGTACCACTTGGTTTGGGCTTGTTTTCTGGAGAAAGGTGGAGTAAGAGAAGTTATTTTGGGATCTCAGAACTTAGAAGACCAATTGTGTTCCAGGGACATTATTGTTTATTTGTGTGTGCAACTGCCTAGGTCTTTGAAATGAGCATTCTATATTTTGGACATATAAACAAGGTATTTGGGATGGATTTAAGTAACAAATTCTGAGTCTGTATGTTGATGATCGGTAGTTCAAACTTACAAACCCAGAAATCAGCCAACAGCCCATTCTAGCAAGACAGTGGTCATGGGTAGGATGGGACAAGAAGAGTTGAGCTAGGTCTATAAACCACAGCACAGCAGTGAGTTTTGACTGAACTTGACCATATTGGATGCCTAACGCTGCCCACTGGTCTTCTGTGTTCCATAATAGATTTTAAAAAATCTTTGCTTGCTAATAATTGGATCATATTTAACTGCTTGTAAGAATGTACATTGATTTATGAGACCTACTGTTGTTCACCTAACATCACTGAAGATGCAGTTTAATCTTCTCTATTACTGAAACTGTTGAGGTTACACCTGAGTTGCACAGACTTTGTGGGAATTTGTGGAGGTGCTGATTGGTTTTCCTGGAAGAAGAAAATTGGTGGAACTTCTTAATGAATGGCTAGACAAAGATTATATATGACAGAGCAGAAGGACTGTACTTCCTATCTCAAGATAAGACTTAAATAAAGTTGTCAGAATATTTTGAGGGAATAGCAAGTATAGTTAACTGGGAAGTTGTGCACATTTCCTTATATTTCTTTATAAGCGTTAAAATGACTTATTAAGAAGAACTTACACTGGGTCAATAACCTTATTGGCGTGTGCTACCAGTCTGTTGTAAGAGAAAGTGCTTCATGATGAATTAATGAAACAAGCAGACTGGTACCGTGATTTTAGTTGAGACTGGTTTTGTTCACCGTGTATATAGGGAACCCAAAAGAAAGAGTGTGCAGCAAGTCCAAAAAGATCTGCTGACAGAGATAAAAACCTGCAGAGCAGAAGCAATCAATACAATAGAAAATGGCAATAAAACTCAAAAGGAAATGGAGAATGGTCAAATAAGTCATTCACATAAAACAGAATCCAAGGAGGAAAAAGAACTACAAAGTACAGACCACAGATTGAAATGGTAAAAATAGGAGGTGATAAACTACTAAAGGATGTGGTACTACTTTCTACAGAACCATGGAAGGAATTAAATTAACACTTGGCTCATTGTGTAAAGTTCAATAGCATCATAAAACTATCGAAGTATCAATTTTTTAGAGGTAACTGCCCATTGTATCAAAGTACTCTCAGGAGTACAGGGCCCAGTAATCTTGGCTGATCAAAAGTAAGACACTAAATGGAACTATTTCACTGCATGTGTAATGGAAAGAGTTATATTAATGAGGATTCAGAGGAATAAAGAGGACATCATTTGAAGTTCATGAAATATAAAATGTGATAAAATATTGGGGACTGGCTTCTAAAATATTTGGATACTTCTTTTGCATGAAGTAACTTTGTACTGACTTTTGGGTGCATGATGGACAGATCACAGTAAACTGTACAAGTGTCAGTGCATGGATACCTGTATGTGCTGGCAGGTATGACATAGTTCTCTTCACAGCCTTTTGAAGCAAAAGCATCAGATCAGTCAGGTTACATTACGGTACCTAAAGGGCACTAGACAACAGTGGCACTAGCACCAGAATCTGAATTTATGACTTCTCAGATACGACTCTTGACAGGTTTAAGCATAGAAAATGGTCTGGCCTGCAGGTTCATGGCCTGTTGTATGGCTAGTGCATGAGTCAGAGTAAGAACAGCAGAAGTCTAGACTTAAAAAAAAAAAAAAAAGGTATTGGGAGTAGTAAATGGGAAGAGAGAATGATTGCATGGGGACAAGAACCTGGACTTCCCAAAATGGAGGCCTAAGAAATCCGAGAGCAACTAGTGCCATCGCTTCATGTGGGTTAAGTGCAGCAAGGAATAAGCTGAGCTTCAAGGCCAGACACAGCATGGCTAATTGCAACCTGTTTGCTAGCAGAGATTCTGAAAAGGCTGCTGCTTGGGGTCACCCAAACACCCAACACCGAGTGTTTTAATCTGGGAGGTAGTGTGGAACTGCTGGAGTGTTTACATGCAGATTGAGGAAATGTTTTGTCCTGGTTTTATCAGTATTCCATATCATGACATCTTGTAGCAGGCTATTGGGTGCAGAGGCACCGTGCACTGTGGAGCTGTACTTCCTGATCCTATGCTCTTTAGCAGTTTCATGTGAGTTTCAACTCTCCGAGAAAATTACTATTCCCAAGAGCCTCCACAGTTCCCCACGTGATCTCCAATTCCAGGTGACAGAGGTGAGGCACTTCCAGGTTCCAGCAGTGATGGTAGCCTTCCTCTCTCCCCCATTTGAGTTACTAATTGAAACTCTCTTTCTTATTATCTTACATTCTTTTACCATTTGTAGTAAATTTGTAATCTCTCCTTATCTTAGTTGGATCATTTTTCTTCCCTTTTCCTCAAAAGGAGGAGGAAGGGGCTCCCTTCTCCTGTTGCACTCGAAACCATGATGTATATACACAGAAAATTCTGCAGTCTCATTTTCATTGCTTCACCTCTGCTTCTGTTGAGGCCATGACCGCAACTATAAATTTACTTCCATCCCTACCTGCATTACATCAAGTATGCAGTCCAGATGGCAAAGTCTATCACATACATTCCTTCTCCAAACTTGTTTCTGGGACTTCCACTATTTCTTATTTAGTAATAAGAGGCTTAGGGTACATTTGCAAAGATTTCATTTATAATAGTTTCTGATTTGGATATTTAGAGAATATTAATTTAGAGTGTTGAATGCTAAAAGTACTGAGCAGAGAAATGAAAAAAGTTGGATTTTATTATCTCAGCAGGAAGAGTGCATTTTATCCAAAATGATGAGAGAGTGAATATGCTATGAAGAGCTATGTAAAACAAGAATAGGCATCTTCTTTCAGATCCTGTTAACTTGGAAAGATGGAAATGGTGATCAGAGAGAACATGACATTTCAAAAGCTTAATTGCTGCTTTAGTTCTCTGGGCTATAATGCAGTTTGGGCTGTAACTATTTTAAAAGAACAATGGTATATTTTCCCCTTACGGCTTATTGTTGGGTGCGTAATTTTACAAGCTCCCATCTGTGTATTTCACAGAGTGTACAAGGACCATTCTGTTAAATGGTTTCCTCAGCGTAAACATTTCAAACTGGCATGTCTGAACAGACAGTTATCAGAAACAGTACTGCTTTGAAATGAGGCAATCTTTGTGAGTGACTTGAAAGAATAATGGTGCCAAATTAAATTATTACTTTAGAAGCAAGTCAAATACAGCACCAATACTTAATTATGTCAAAGAATGCCAAGATAACACAGCACTACATATAGCTGTTTCAGTAAATAAAAGGATGGCACTTAGTACCCATTATATGATCTTACCAGGTGCATTTCATCTCCTTCAATCCACTGAGTCCAACCACGATCTTCTTTTTCTCCTTTCTGTACACAAAGTAGCTTATCTCCATCCCAAGAAACTGTGGTCTAAGAAAATGGGTATGTTCAGCATTACTGTAGTAGTTCATGATATTTTGATTAGTTTCCTTAAAGAAAAACTACTCTCTAATATAATAGACTAATGAATCTCATAAGAAGAATAATTGTAGAGTATTGTAGTACTTAGCGTAATTACAAAAGAAATTTGTTTAAAGATCAAGTTGCTTCCCAACTGCCTGTCAAAACCTGCAAAGGTGAGATAAAGCTGTTTAACTGCAAGAAAAAAAATCACATAAAAATCATTATGTAAGAGTGCACTTCTTTTTCCTTGCTGACAAATACAACAGCAGAAGGGATGTACAGCCTAATACTGTATTTGTAAGAAGAGCTGAAAACTTGAGATTCAGGTCTTTTTCCACCACAAGGACTGCTCAGCTGACCTACCTGAACACAGTGCCCACTTACTGGCAGCTCCGGTTATACAAGAAAGACTTGTAAATACTGGGCTTCCGTCCCCCTCCCCCCCATATCTTAATCTGTCTTCTGTCATTGAGCAGAGTAGTTTGGAAGTATCAGTAAATTGATAACATTGCCAGCATCCTGCTTTGTTTAGCTGGAGCAGTAGTTGAGCCAGGACTGGTAGAATACCAGCAAGGTGTTGCAGGATGTAGTGCAGCACTTTCATGAATACCTGCACTGCCTTGAGTAGTTCAGTAGAGCTTAATAAAATTACTTAAATGTATGAGAGTGCATCCTTCCACTTGTTACTGTGGCTAGTCTTTACTGACAGTATGCTTTTCACTTCTCTCCAAGATAAAAAGAGCAACATTCTTTAAAATTTTTGTAGAGGGAAAGGAAAGATTAGTGGCAATTTGTACTGCATTAGGATAGCCTAGCACAGATATTAGCACACTGCTTTAAAACCAGCTTGAATGAAATGAGTTTGAGGACTAGTTACAGAATTACTGTCTACACTGTGTAAGCCTTCAGGCCGCTGACTGTATAAGCAGCCAGATATGGATAAATTCTGATCTATCATTAAAGGAAAACTTAATGCATCTGTCCTGTGTGGTTTCTAAGAAAAGAAGCCACTCTACATTTTCCATTCTATGAATTAAAATAAGTTCAACACTGAAGAACTATACAGACCTATTTATTTAATTTGTGTATGTCACAAGCTATTAATTCTTAAATGATAACCATGATAGCCACCATCTATAAATGAGTACAGCCAGCATTCTCCACCCATGGGAAGCTTTAGACTAAACAAGCATGGAAAATGAATCACCAGAAAGAGTGCCAGAAAAGATAATCGTAGGCAAGGTGTTATGAGGGATCCAATGTAGTCTGATTACACCATATGGGGTTTCTTAAGAATCACATAATCACAGAATCATAGAATGTCCAGGGTTGAAAAAGACCACAATGATCAATTAGTTTCAATCCCCCTGCTATGTGCAGGGTCTCCAACCACCAGACCAGGCTGCCCAGAGCCACATCCAGCCTGGCCTGAAATGCCTCCAGGGATGGGGCATCCACAACCTCCTTGGGCAACCTGTTCCAGTGCGTCACCACCCTCTGTGTGAAAAACTTTCTCCTAATATCTAACCTAAACCTCCCCTGTCTCAGTTTAAAACCATTCCCCCTTGTCCTATCACTATCCACCCTTGTAAACAGCCATTCCCCCTCCTGTTTATACACTCCTTTCAAATATTGGAAGGCCACAATGAGGTTTCCCTGGAGCCTTCTCTTCTCCCAGTTAAACAAGCCCAGTTCCCTCAACCTTTCCTCATAGGAGAGGTGCTCCAGCCCCCTGATCATCTTAGCGGCCCTCCTCTGAACCCGTTCCAAGAGCTCCACGAAAGCCAGGCTTATTTGTCCTCACTAAAAATCTCTGATTTGTAAAATTCATTGCCAGATTTTTTCTGTTCAGTCATGCAAAATGATGCATTTAAACCTAGTAGCAGATAACATTTAAAAAATGCTATCTCCTTTCAATGTTTAAAATGTTAATACAAGGAGGGACAACGCATTGCGGCAAAGCTGTAGTTAAGAGAGCTAATGCGGTTGCCATTGTTCGCATCCTTTTACGTATCTATTTTGAATCTACGGATATCCAGTTGGAGAGTAGAAGATTACAAATAACACTAAGTTAATATCTCAAAGGCTTTCTGATGATTCTAAACCGTGAATATATCAGAAAGTGAACTTTATTTCTGCCAGTGACCTACAGGTGCAAGAGATACTGGGGAATAAGTCATTTGTATATACAGATTTTCTTAGTAGCAGTACTTGTTTCTATCCATTAAGCACTAGCTTAATCATAGATAAATTGTTAGATTAGCTGTAAAGTTAAATTTCGTGCCATTACATGTGAGTTCCAAGGCAATATACCATCATAAAATCAGATCCAACGTTATTAGAACTACTCACATGCAAAGTCAGTTACTGTGGAGGTTAATAGTTTTGATATTTCACTAGCTTAGTAGACTTGGGGACAATAGAGAAATGTCTGTGGTGACACAAAGAACTTTTTCAGCCTCTAAGAGTTTTAAAAACATTTTCATCTCAGAAAACACACTTTTTTCTCTTTGTTGTTGTTTTGTTTTGTTTTTCTAATCAAGATTAGGTACTGCTTTTGGTGATTCAGTGACAACCACAGAGAGTAAAATATCACAGACCATTAACCATGCCATTTTATCAGAATTCCCAGATGTTATCCTTTTTCTTCCTTTTCAGAAACATAACTACTGATGGGATGTGAGGACACCATACAGTTTCTGATTTTTGTATTTGCTATGAAGGTTATAAAGGACAGAATATATTATATTGCAAAAGAATGTAATGTTACCTTTTTTGTTAGCAGAAACAACCGCTTTGTGACTGTAAGATTAATTGGTAGCATTTTTATATTTTCTTTCTTTAGGTGATATCTAAATTCTGATATAAGACCCAAATAACACAGAAGACAGAAGTTTCTCTTTTAAGTCAGATCAAAGAGGAACAGTAAGTTCTTCAATTCCAAATATCTCTACTGAGACGAGTATTAGTTGAGGTTGGAATTGTTATGGCTGTTGTAAGTGCACTGGTTGCTGCTCATAATCTACCCTTTCCCAGCTGCAAAGATAGCAATACTCGCCTTATAGCATTTCCAAATATTTGAGCCAGAACATAATAACATTCCAAAAATATTGGTAAATATTGGCCCTTTTGTTGTAAATAAGAACAATTACTTTAGAGTTTTCCTTTTGACACAGACACTCTCCTTTCTCCTTTCTTTGTGTATATGGAATATTTTTTCAGTGACTACTGACTGGGAGAAACATCGTAGTTCCAAAACTGTAGGTTTTCTTTTGCGTTCATAACTGCTAATGCCATTCATATTTTAAGTGAGAAAATAAACTATTTATATATTCCCTACCACTTTTCACATTCTCCAGGGAGTCCCTTTAAATTCCCACATTAACTTAACAACAGCATAATGGCAGCATAAAGAAAAAAAATGTCTGGAAGAAAAATGGTGGGGAGATAATGTAGGCAATTAAGATCTACAAACGGGTGGTGCTTGAATTCTTTTATGTCTTCAAATTCTGTATTATGCTGATTTTCTTTTAAAGCTTTATTCTTGCAGCTTAAGCTCTTCCCTTGCATCACCCAAAGATGGACAGTGTGATAGAACTTGTTAGAAATGTGTTATGTGTCATTAATCAGTATATCATTTCAGTGAGCTATAAAAGCACTAGGCACCATGCAATTGGCAATTAAAGGAGAATACTGATCAAGGATTTCTTGCTTATGTTCTTTACCTCATTGCTTACTTACTGCCAGATCAAACTGAAACCTAGGACTGATATATCTTGAGTGAAATATAAGTAATTCTATAGGAAACATCAGAAAATGTTGATAAATGTGATTAGCAGACAGTGTGATTAATGGTCTTGCTTCAATTTAACTTTTCTCAAAAATTCTAACCAACAATATTGTACCTCTTTTGGATTAAATACTTTGTTCCTGACATATACTACACGTTGTAATTAAGAAAGAGAGAGAAGAGGTCAATATTGTATCTTTTGCCAGTGGTCCCAAAGACTGATGGTATTTCTGCCTGCTAGGAAGAGATGGATTATTTTACAAAAAAGAACTATTCTGTATACAAGCTGGCAGAAGAACTCCCTGAGAGTAGCCCTTCTGAGAGGGACTTAGGAGTTCTGGCTGGTGAAAAAGTGAACATGAGCCAGTAGTGTGTGCTTGCAGTCCAGAAGGCCAATGGTATCCAGGCTTCCATCATAAGAAGAGTGGCCAGCAGGGCAAGGGAGATGATTGTTCTCTGTTCTGTCCTTGTGAAGCCCCAGCTGAAGTACTACATCCAAGTCCAGGGCCCCCAACACAGGAAGGACGTGAAGCTTTTGGAGAGGGTCCAGAGAAGGACCATGAGGATGATCCAAGGGATGGAGCACCTCTCCTATGAAGATGGGCTGAAGGAACTGGGCCCATTCAGCCTGGAGAAGGCTGTGAGGAGATCTCATTGCAGCCTTCCAATATTTAAAGGGAGTTTTACAAACATGAGAGGATTCAACTTTTTACATGGGTAGGCAGTAATAGAACAAGGGGGAATGGTTTTAAACTAATGGAAGAGAGATTTAGATTTGATGTCGGGGGAAGTTCTTTGCTGAGAGAGTGGTGAGGTGCTGGAGTAGGTTGCCCAGAGAGGTTGTGGATGCCTTGTCCCTGGAGGTTTTTAAGGCCAGCTGGATGGGGCCCTGGGCAATCTGATCTAGTACTGGATCAAGTGGCAGTAACAGCAGTGAAATCTTGTCAAATTACAGTAGATAATACTTCCAGCTTCTAGTAGTAAGGTGCATTGACCTACAGCCAGATATACCAAGTTGTATAATTCACTGAAATATTCATCAAACAAACTGATTTATCAGAAAAATCTGCATTTCCCAGTTATGTCAGATTGCATAAACATTTGATGTTGGCAATGCACAGTGTTTCTCATTCCCACATTGGCTGTTCCCTATGTGCTAGCTTGTGCTGTGTGCTGTGCAGCTGAAGATATCTAGTGTATTTTACAGGTGAATGAAATACAATTTTTTCCTTAAGTAGCCAATGAACATTTTTTGCTGATGCTACATAGATTTTTGACATACTACATTTACAAATATGAATTGCAGCTACCATCTTTCATCAAAAATGTTATTGATTTCCCATCTTTGGGAGAAATGCAGCAGTACAGTTTCCATTTTTCTTCTGCTTCCCTTCACAGTGTTGTCTCTATATTACAGTGCAGCAAATGACTGCAGTGCCCTAAGACTGCATGATACAATCCATGCTCTGTCTCAATTCAGTAATTCTGTGCTTATGGGAATGACTAGTCATTTTACAACTGTAATTATGATTTAGGAAAAAATTAAACCATGGAAAGCAATTGTTTAGATCAGATAGTTGATACAGGAAAATCCACTTTGAGATGTGTCCTATGTTTCCAAATAACACCAGATAAAATATTCTAGAATTTTCAGTCAAACACAGCAATGTATCCAGTTAGATATTAATTAGATGCTCAAGATAAAGCTTTTTCACCTGATCTATCAAAGTGATAAAAACATCTGGTAAGCAGTTGTCAGGTAAAATATTCATAAACAAGTGTTGACAGAATAAACTAATGTTGATATCACAGCCAATGTAACGTAATGGTGAAGACACATTCATTAACGCCATAGTCACTACCTGTGACCTTTTGCATAGGAGGCGTGCTCTACATTGCTAACAGGAGGGCAACAACCACGTTAAGCATTTGTCACCTCTCCAGCCAGTAGCTCCTTTGATCTCACCAAATCTATATCTGGCAGGTTGTCGACAGATAAAATACTGAGAAAAGAGCACACTCAAGCAAAAAAAATATGGATGTTTTTCTATTGTTCTTTCAATTCCACAGCTGAAATTAGGTGAAATTAGTTTTCTAAGAAAAGTCTGATCCAGAAATACTGGGAACATGTAGAAAATCAAATTGAGGAATGAAAACTATAGGTAATTTTTCAAAGAGCCTCAAGTTAGACGAGATATCTACCATAACAGTTTAGAGATTCTAGAGTAAAAAAATGAATCTGTCATAAAGACATTCAGTTACTTTCTAATGCTACTTAAAGCAATCTTCTACCTTCTTACAATTATTTTATCAAAGAGGATTTTTTTGTTTAGGTCCACATTTACTTCAGTTGTTTTCATGAACTTCTGAAGCAAATCTTACTAAGTTGGGTAATCTCCTTGCTCCTTCTCTACATGTGCTATGGCAAATTGCAGCAAATTTCAGTAGGTTTAGACTGTAACAGCCAGAATTGATTTGAAGTTATAAGGGTCCATAGCAGTTAAGCAACACTTGCCATAAGATTTATTTTTTTCTTAGTCCTAATAGATTTGAGGAAAAAA
This sequence comes from Pavo muticus, assembly GCA_016647715.1. Taxonomy (NCBI): domain Eukaryota; kingdom Metazoa; phylum Chordata; class Aves; order Galliformes; family Phasianidae; genus Pavo; species Pavo muticus. The sequence continues at coordinate 56,863 of JACDJE010000271.1, read as the reverse complement.
AGACCTACTGAACTAAACACTTGGAGTTAGGAAATTCCAGTCGCCTGCAGCAAGATGGAAATGCACAAATTCCAGGAGGGTTTGCCACATGGGAAGACAGATTAATAGCTCTGGATTCTGGCTTTGAGTGTCTGCCTCCAATATGAACTGCAGCAGCCAGGCACTTCAGTAGTAAGAAAGCTGCTGTACTCTTCTACCATGGCCCACTCATTCTCAAACTTGGCCCACCTTTTTTTCCATGGATAGTTGTTTGCAATCCAGTTGAAAGGCTGAGCAGTGCCATATGAGGTTTTTAGTTGTGGTGGTCTAGACTTCAGCGAGCCTTCGTAGACTACAGTTTTAATTCTGGAAGCTCCTGCTCAGACCAATTTGGGTAACTGAAAAGTAAGGCTGAGAGACATGGGACAGTTCAGACTGGAGAAGACAGAGGAGATCTTATCAATGCTTATAAACACAGGGGGGAAATGAAGTGGATGGGGCCAGCCACTTTTCAGCAATGCCCAGTGACAGGACAAGGAGCAAAAGGCACAAACTGGAACACAGGATGTTCCACCTTCTCAGAGGCTTACAGAGCACTAGAACAAGCTGCCCATAGAGGTTGTGGTCTCCTTCTCTGGAGAAATTCAAAACCTGCCTGGACACTTTCCTACGTAACCTACTCTACTGAACCTGCTTTAGCAGTGGAGTTGGACTAGATAATCTCTAGAGGTCCCTTCCAGCTCCTGTGATTGCGTGAGTGCATGAACCACCACACTGTGGCCTGTGAGTGAAAATCCTGAAAGATGTAATTATAGAGGTGTATCACCAAGAATCACTCATCAGGACAAGGTCTCTATCTTCTAGCAACCCAGTACTATGGCTGTTTTTTTCAATTGTCCTGGTTCTTAACTGTGTTCTGGCTCTGATTTACTGTTTTTGAGAACAAAGGAGCAATTTGCTGGAAAATGTAAGCAGCTTCCAATAAGGTCACTACTATAGTTAAGAACTTAAATGGAAAGAGACTACTGTTTTCATAAGACACTATCAATATACATGGTCAATAGGTTCCGAAGTACAAATTGTTTGAAAATTTAGATGATCTTAAAATTTGATTCAGAAATATGAATGGCCTGCCTCCCATTACTCCTCCTACCTTAAGTTTTAATTAAGATACTCAATTTTTCTTGTCTACATAAAAGCAGCTTAGGATGAAGATAAACAGCTACAAAGGAGAAGCCTGACAATCTGAAAAAACTGCAGAAACATTTCTTAATTGCTAGGATCATTTGTCTACTGAGAGAAATAAACTGCTTGTTTGTTCTGTTCATGATCATCCCATGAATCCCAGTCACTCTTTCCAAAATCTAACAAATTATTGTTAGTTCTGAAAATTAAGAGATGAAGTTATAATCATACCTCAGAGATCCATTTGAAATAAGGGTTCACTGTAACATCTTCCAAAGAGACAGATCTCCAAAAGTGAAAGCGAAATATGTGGGCTTATTTTGTCTCTACTACAGGAAAACATCTATTAAACATTCTCCAAGAGAAAAATGAGTGATAGGATTCCTGGACTTTATAGCAATATATCATTTCTGGAGAGAGACTATACGTGTTTAGCTATCCTGTAGCGAGGGAGGATGCTAAAGCCTTTATCACTCTTTCGTTCCCACACCAACTTCAGTTCAGCCCTGTAAAAGCAGCTATAAATCTAACCTCCCATTTAATCACTTCTACTTTAAGCCAAGCAGCAACAGAAACTCCCAGAGTTAACTAATAGGAAAACAGTGGTAGCACAATACAGAACATTTCTCAGCTGTTTGTGGGGCTGGCACATGTGACATATCATAATGGGTATCTATAACTATAGAACTCTGAAATGTGTTTGTGCCATTACAAACTTGCTCAGATCATTATGAAAGACAAGCTGGTTAAAATGTGGGCATTCTGTACCTGACTGATAAGCTTACTGAAGGTCACTGTAGTAAAAAAAAAATGAGACACTTTTAGAAGTGTTGCTTTGGTGATTGTCAGCATCTCCATTCCTAGCAAACAGAACTGCAATGATAAGTTTTAGATCAGAGGGTGAGCTGCTGTCAGGGTCAGAACTTAAATGTTCAAATTGCTTGTTTTGAATCCTTGCTCATAGGAGCAAAGAGGGAAAGGGAGACACATTCCGGGCTTTGGAAGAGTAGAATAAGCATTCTGGCTAGTACATGGTGTTTTATTTCTTAGGAAAGGTTAGTTTTTTTTTGTTATTGAAATAAAACTGTAAGAATCTTAAAAAAAAAAAAAAAAGGGATGACTTGCAATATATCCTATGTCAGAAAAAGAGTAGAAAACAACAAATCTAATTCAGTTTGTGCAAGGATCAGCATCAATTCTAAGACATTGACTGTTTAAATTAATGTGCATAACTGATTTGCTCTCTGCGCAAATTTAGCAAGATGGAATTGTACATAACACTAATGGTTTGTCATTCAAAAAGGAGTTTGGTAAGTCAGGTTCTCAGGTTTTCATCTGATTATTTCTGTTTGTACACTGCATTACTACCTCCCAGAGTTTCCCAGATGCATGTAAAGCTGAAATGCTAAGCCCACTCAAAACCATCCTGCCCACAAAGCTTTCAAAATGTTAGTAGTGTTTTTGTGAGTAGCTAGCTCAAAGCCTACAGTTAGTCTCAGATAGTAGACATGAACCTAGCACTGCAACATTTAAAGTTCATGACATCTTAATGTGTATGACAAAATATTCTAGAGATCTCATCTGATATTATGGCACAAATGTGCTGAGCATATCACTTACTGCTAATATACCGTAATGCCAAAAAGGCATGCAATATGAAACAAACAAAAACAAGAAAAAAAGAAAAGAAATAGCTCCTCTCTACTTAGGCACAAAGACTGAACTAGAGTTTGAGACACCCTGAGACAATCCAAGACTGGGACTCTGTTCTCTGGAGCCTCAGAGAGGTTGACTGGAGAACTGTTCTTCCTCACTTGGAGCCAGTAGTTTGTAAAGGGTCAGAAACAAAACTACATGAAAACTACTTCCTCTGAATTAAAACCCCTGAAAGTCAGAGATTACCCCCGTAAGAAGCTGGGGATATTACTGCAGAGAAAGGGAGCAGTAGATTTAAGAGAAGACTAGAATATACACATATACAAAGACATCTCCCATCAATTATCATTCTAGAACAAAGCTTTTCCCAATATAGTAAATGAGAAAATACAAGCCCAAATCAACAAATTGAAGTAATTTTTAGAAAGAAAGTGACAACATTTGTAGAGGTATAGAAATGAAAGAGTTGAATCACAGGGATCAAGTAAAGACACATATTGCTGACCTTGCATCTTAATAAAAAGAAACAATTCGTTTTGCATCTTCTCATTCTTTGAGGACTCCCTACCAAAATCCCAAGTGTCACTAGTGCTTGCTTTTTCTAACAGCGAAGCATTTGTTGCAATGCCTACTCTAAACTACATGAACAGCTGTGAATTCCATTGGTGGAATTAAAGGAACCCTGCTGAAATAACAGTTTAAAAAAGTTTAATGAGCCATGTAATTTTAACAGGACTTTATTCTGACCTTGCAGCAGTATAAATCAAATTATGCCCTGAGTACCTTAAACTCATTGCATTTTTCCTGAATACAAAATAGACAAGAATCATTTCTTGCTTGGAATACAAGGAATATCAACTGTCCTTTTGGCAGCACCTTGCCTATCATTAGTGCTCTCTCCTGAGTGAGCAGCTATCCTAATGCTTGGTTTTACAAAACAGGAATTTTATGTTCTAAAGCAGCAAGTCTTCACTTTCCAAGATAAATAAAATCATAGAAGTACTGATATTACCACCATCCTTTAAGAAAATGAAATCATCCAAAAATGTGCTGCAGACAAGAAAGTAATGGTTAAAGATGAAAAAACCCAGAACTGCTAAGGTTTGTCTATCTAAATTATCTCAGATAAGCTTTCAGCAGTAACCAAGTGACCAGCTATTACAAGGAAAATAACCCCAAGTGAAATCAAGAAAGGTAGCCTATACTGTCGTAAGACTAGCAATATTGTCATACCTTTGACTTTCTTCTAAATTTAGACTCAGCAAAACTTTTCAGCTTTTACTCGTTGCATACTATTGATATTGAAATTTTGTAATTTCACTGTACTCTGACAGATTCAAAGACATGTTTTACAACTGAAAGGTGAACAAAATTTCAGTGACTTATACACAGGAAGATCAAACCTGTTCACTGTGCTTATATTTTTACTGATGTTAACCCTAGTTAGATGACTCTAGCTATATTCTTCCTGTTGGCTCTGCTCTACAGAGTAATGTTTAACATGTAATTTGTTTTATCCATGTTACTTCATACTTCTTGTGTGTTGAGCTGCTTGTTACTGAGGAGAGAACCAGCCCAGCAATCTGCTCAGCTCACAATGTAAATAACAGTAAATGACTCAAACTCTCCCATTAGATAGACTGAATGTTAATGATTACACCATTTATGGCATGCCGAATCACAAGCTATATATAAAGAGAGGAAACATCAAAAACTGCATTCAGCCTTCACTTTTATGATGGATTTCCTCATACCACCACTCAGGGAGTGTTCCAGTATCTATCAGCTCCATAACCCTCCTTTCAGAAGACTTCTGGCCCTCTGGAGTTGTTTCTTTACAAAAAACTGCAAATCTTTGCTGACGTTTTGGTTGTTAGATTTGGACTGAAGTTGCATCTCAAAAAGAACTTCCTGTACTCGTCTTTCTTCGGAAAAGCTGAGGTTTCATTAAAAAAAAATCTTTAATCAGAGAATTGAACTATTATGTATGATACATTACAGGCAGTGATTAAATTGACCTTAGTTACAGAGCTGCAGTTGGTATCTTCTGATGTAGGAGACCACAAAGAGATACCAGACTTCCGAAAGCTCTTGTGAAGTTACACACCTAAGTCATTCTTAACAAAGAAACTAATTGTCAGGGTTAGTGTGACCACAACTTTTTTTCTTTGAAAAGGCAGGAAGATGCTGATACATCCTGTTTACAAGTCTGAGTGATTTTGCACAAAACCACCAATAGATACATTTAAGGAACAGTTAGAAGTAAACTAGATTCCATTCCAAACCTAATAACTGCTGTAATGACTGGAATAGTCTTTCATTTCTTCTTGCTGATTCAATGTTTTACATTCCTTCTTATTACTCAATTTAGAAAAGTCAAGTAGAGAATACTGGCCTATTACAAATAGTGAAAAGTTTCAGGGAACCAATAGTTACATGTTACACCTATTCAGCATTTCAGAAGCAGGACTAAGCAAGGGACACATTTTCCTGTCTTCTGAATCTACTTTTTTTTTTTTTTTTTTTTTTTTAGCACAGTGGTTGTCTGACACAGTTTGAGAGAACTCATTGCAGGCACATGCTAGCAAAATTACTTCATTCTGCCAGGTAAAGGGTGTTTTAGTTGAGAGTTTAATGGTCTTTAAGAATAGGTAGTGCTTAGCTGGAGATAGTTCTGTACACATGCAAATCAGTAGTTCGCTGAATTAAACACTGGGAACTTCAGATATTTTTAGCCCTTGAGCAGATAACTTGGCCTTTGCTATCTTTGAAAGCACTTCAGCCAAGCAAATCTAAGACTTTCTTCAGGTTCATATTTGTTCAGTAGATCTAGACTTCTTTATCCTGATGAAGAACCTTCCAGAAATCAAATGATAATCATGTGATACTGGGCCACTTCCCTTCACACACATACACTTCACCATTCCGCAGTTTTTTTTCTGCACTCTGTCATGCTCTTACCCTCTGTAACAAGGAGTAGAGGGATTAGTTGAGGACCTTGCTTGCTGCTCACCTGTCCCTTTTCTCCCTATTCTTCCAGGTCATTCCCTTTCGTGCCATTAACAGAGCAAAAGTAAGTTTGCATAGTCTAGTGTTAAAGAATAGCATGCTGCATACAGAAACATCTTTCTAAGAATGGAAACCTATTAATTCTATTTTGTATTACTTCTCTATATTCCCTGCTGAAATTCATTTTCTTTTGCTTATAATCTTCACTGTAGGATATCGTGGGCATCATGCTCTTAAATACGAAAGAAAATGTCCAGCTGTATATATCTAAAAAACTTGCTATTCTCAAGCTCTCCCTGATAATGGGTATTTATCAATCATAAGCTGGAAAATATTGTCTCTTTGACAAGCAAGCAGAGCTCATAAGGCAGAGACCTCAGTGTTTGCTTATTGATTGTGAAGATTTGTTCCAGTTAGGCTAATTAACACATCGGCTTTAGCACATACACCCAGGAACGAATGAGCATAGAAAAGCAACAGCTTTTGAGCACCTGACCATTGTTACAGATGGGGAAGGATACCTGGCTCTGCAATGAGTTGATTTCTTCTACTGTAAAGCACTTGTCAGTGAAGAGATCCTGAAAATCTGAATGCAGATGTCTTTCAGACTAACAAATATTCAGAATAACTGAGAACATTGAAGTTACTATTCATTAATTGCTAGAACTCTGTCGTGATTCTAATTACAATTACATTCCATTAATGTAAAGGCATGCTAAAAACCATGCACATCTCAACAAACTGAGAAGTATACAGTTTTAGGAATAGCCACAAAAAAAAAATGGCTTTAGATGTGGTCTGTGCAAAGCCTTAATAGCCTTGTTTTTATTTTGTCAGTTGTTTCAGTTCTAATTCTTACCATGCATTTGCGATCATCCACCCCAGCTAAATCCTCCTCAAACTCCTTTCCTACATCAAATTCCATGATGTAGTTTCTAAAAGTGCTTAGCGTTTTAATAATCATATGATCTCCATTCTGAAGGATTTCTTTGTCAGGTTTTAGTAAGTTTGCTATTTTTCTTACAGCAACATTTACATCTGAAAAAGAAAAAAGAGTTACTTTAATCCGGAAACATCTACCACAAAAAGAGGCTTTTAACTCTTGGGAGAAGTGAGGTGAACAAAGATAAACGTCCAGATCTTTTAGGCCAGCTTGTTTGTAAAGAGTCCACAGCCTAGTTCTGTTAACTACATTCATGTCTTGATTTGCTACTTGTATTTGACAGTTAATAAGGGTACTAGTATTTCTACAGGAATAGCAGCATTTTATGTATTTCATCACATGCAAACACACAAAACTGCATCAAGTACATTACCATCTCTTTTTCAAATTATGTTTGGGTTTTAAATTTGAAGTCTACCACTTACCTCTTTCAGCAGTGTAGTTTAGTCACTACAAATGGAAACTCCATGATGTCAAAAAGTAGACTGCTCAAGAGAATTTTGCACAGAGCAATTCTTAGTTCCTGAAGAAACTGTTTCTCACAAAAATGTTTTATGGCCATACAAGTAAAATAGATTCAGATTAAGACAGTTTGCATTTATTGATTGTTTATTAAAAAACATGAAGGGAACCTTACCCAATGCTTTGAGATACTCCTCAAAATTGTCATTGCTGATCATTTTCCAGTAACCATTGAAATCTGCAGGCATCCCTGCTTCAGGTAATTGTCAAAATCAGCCTCAGGTTCTGCACCTTACAGCTCACCACCTTTGTGGCAAATCTGAACTCTGGTTTCTTTTATCTGGTTTTTAGACCATGTAGCTATGCAAGTCCTTCTAATCCGATTATTGTTGAAGTGTTGCCTTTAAATCCTTCCACAAGGCTGAAGCTCTGAGATTTCTACTGACAGCACGATGACTTGATTTAAACAGAATGAAACATTCATCTTCCCTGTAACTCCTGTAAAGCTACTGATTATCTGGAAATTCATTTTAACCATAACAACTGTTCTTTTTCAATGCCACTAAGAAATAAGATCCTTTAAATGGCTTTAGTTTAGGTTATTAGCCAAGGTTATACAAGTGCATACCTTGTGTGCTTTTTTGAGGGATATCCTACTTCCTTGAGTATGTTCATCTATTTTATGCCTCCTTCTTTATGGAAAAGAAGGCCTACAGACCCTCATACTGCAATTTACGTCTGTATCAACTTACTCCATGAACTCCTTAATTCTGCCTGCGGAGCTGTTTGGGCAGCTGAGGACTCAAAAACAGTGGTTCGTTCCATACATGAATAAATGCTGCATCACAACAGAATGTGTACTTTCAGTTAATTTAAGCAACATGGAGCAAAGAAGCAGCACTTCATAGAGATTAACTTCTTATATGCCTTTAAAGCAATATTTTGTTTCCTAAATAAATAAAAACAGTATTAAAAAAATAATACTACTACTGATTGAAAACAAAAAACCCTTAAAGCTAAAAAAAAATAGCATCCTGTTTTAAGGTGTAATGCTATAATGGGATGGAAAGTACTGTGATTATAGCAGGATGGCTAAGTCTTTGGCTGCAGCAAATGAGAACAAGCCCAAGTGCAGCAGCTGCGGATACAGAAATGAAGGAAGAGAGCTGCTCATCTTCAGAAAGCCTCAGGTAGGCAGGGGTCTCTGGCAAGAGGTGCCCTCTACTGCCAACCCTTAAATGAGGTCTGGGAAGGGGTGGATCCTGGCTCCATCACTTCTGGTCACTCAGGGACATTGCATGCACCTGAGCTCCCCTCAGCATTCACCTGCCTTCCCAACAGGTGCTCAGTCATCATTTCAGGCCCTGACTTAGCATTTCCTCTACATAAGGATAAAAGCAATCACCAATTTTGAAGCAAGAAAAACTCAAACAAATTACTTGTACATTGCATGCAGTGCTTCCAGAAGTTAAAGAGTCAAACAATGTACGACATACGTCAACAACAAATACATCTTGACTACAGAGAAAATTCTTATCTACAAAGATATTGAAGTGCCACAGGTTTGGGATTTTAGCAGAAAGTACCTATCATGTAACAGAAATCTGCCTTGGCAATATAAAGGTTCCTAACTAGCATGATCTGCAGGAAGCAAGGGAACTTTTGCTTTATAGCAGACTCAAAAAGCATTACACTGCTTTACCTTTGTGTACAAACACGAAAGTACAGAATAAATTAGGCTAATGTCTTCTTACCCCTTAGTTAAAATTTTAAGTTGTAAGACTGAAGATCTCTATTCACTTTGCAGTAAGCAACCCTCTTTCTTGCTGCAAACTAGAGATAGAAGCACAACCTAACATCTTACCTGACATCAATATGCAACAAGTATCTTATAATTCAGCCTTGCTCCTTGTGGAGCTACTTCAGGAAGAGAGTGCTGATACTTTTATTGTAAGGGAAAACATTTCCCAAGAATTCAGACATAAGAGCACAGAAAACTTCTATTCAGTTCGATTATTCTCAGATAGAATACCCTTCTACAGGGAGCTGAAGAAGTGTCATGTTGGTAGATAACAACTACTGTGCATTCCAAAATACTAACTATAATGTATGTTTTAGGGTGCTTTAGCCTCCATACATCACTTCATTACAACCTTATTTCAGATCTAATGGTTTAGAAAATTGTCAACTATAAAGATGAAGCATCTTACTCTTACTGAGCTACATTAACTGAATTTTGCACAATCCCAGAGTACAGATGGGTTGAGCAATTATTTAAAGGATAACAAACCTCCTCCTTTGCCATCTTTTAAAATTCACTTCCAAAACACATAGACTTACCAGCCATAGAGTGTCATTGTAGATGCTGAGATTAGAAAGCTAATATCCTTGTAGAACCAATGGAAGAAAGGAGGGCTTGTCCAAGACTGATGGCATAGGAGCCTGACTTGAATAACCTGAAGTACACACTGAAAGAATTTCCCTTCCACAAATAAGATGCCTAAAACCAAGCTGCGTATGCCCCCACGTTTCCATCTTTATTCAGTACAGAGAAATCCTACTTGAGCAGAGTTCCTTATTTCAAAGAGATAATATCCAAGTCGTTCCAGTACATTAGACCAAAAGTCCTTGAAGTGAAGCCATAGGCTGATTTCAGCAGTGCAAAGGTATGATACTTTCCAAACGTACTCACCTAGATTTTATTAATTCTGAGCCAAATGGTACTTTTATGTTAGAAAACAATTTGCATTTTAGTGGCACTAGGAAATGTCAAATGCTAGCGCTCATTCAGTGTGAAGTGCTCACTTTCAGACTAGTGAGTAGCTAGTTTTCCACATCTGTTGAATCTTCTCATCTAGTATACCATGGTTTTATGCAGTCCTGTTTAAGAAGTAAAATAGGAAGCTACACACTTGAGGCCTACAGTCAGGTTTTTGCCTGTTTTCCTTCCTCTTTCCTAAGTATAAGAAAAATCAAAGGTAGAGGATGCTGAAAGCATCCTGTTAAAAGTGAGTAAGACAGAATCAAATTAGGCAACCTACATGCAAGAGAATAGATTTGTCTGGCTAGCACTTGCATTCAAATACTAAGAGAGTCTCTTACGTATTTCATGTTTTCTATCATGTACTTTCAAATGGTACAGGTTGAGCTCCATGCCATCATTATCAAAGTACTCCTGTATTTTGGCACAAGACGTATTTTTTTTTTTTTCCATTTTACTTGTTTACTAAAACATTATGCTGAATTAATGGTTTTCTTTACAAAGAGCTGCACCTAGACCAAGTAACATTTTTGAAAAAAAATGACTTATTGTAACTTGAGGTTTATATTCAAACTAGAACAAAGAATGTTTTGGTTTCTTTTGTTTGGTCATACCTTTCCATATCATTCAAAAGTGAAGTCACCCGTAGAAAAAGACAAGTTACATGTTTTACGTGACACAAATTTGAGCTTGACTGATCTATGAGAAATTGGATGCATTTTAATATTACTTGGGAAAAATGGCCATTTTCAGGTTTTGGTGTTTCGCTTTTGTTGTTTTCCAGAGGTTCTTCTTTTTTCCTTTTATTTTGCATTTCTAGACATCCAAAATGCAGCAAGCAAACATTACATTCATAGATGGAAAACAACTATATTTTGATCTACCTCATGATGTGACCAAGAACATCAGCAGCTTTTTTTTTTTTTAAACTGTTTAAAAAGAGGGTTAATGTTCCACAGTCCTCTTGGACATGTGATCAACAAGGCTCTGGAATAGATAACATGCTGCAGACACCAAATCAGAGAAGCAAAGGAATCCACTTCAAGTAGCAGGACAAGGACTGTCTTTCATTTGTAAATCAGGAGGCTTAAAACTGATATGAATGGTGCATTAATTTTTAAGCACTTGCTTTATTTCAACTTCTCCAATATGCCAAAAAATGCACTTGTAGCTTACCTTACACCCTTTAGAAACAGAAATTATTTGGGGTCCTAAGTCATCAACATTTAGGAGTGTTTTTTAAGAAAAACAGGGAAGTTACCATTCATTTCAATTTGCTGCTTCAGAACAATAAGACATCTTCATCCTTAAACTGTCCATAGGATTAAGAAATTTCAATTCTGGAAAGTACTATGTTCAACCTTTACATTTTACTGGAGATTATTATTTATTACTAAAACCTTATTTCTATTTTTATGGTATTCAACTGATTGTGCTGATTTTATGAAGCACTACAGCAGGCAGAAAAATAAATTAAAACACCATGAACTCAGAAAGCTTTGGGCTGATATATTTTCCCCTTATCAAGAAGAAACACCTTTCAAGAGCTTCTCGTGAAGAAGAGGCCACGTCCGTCCATTTTACAAACTATGGGCATCTGTCATTTAGCAGGCTTACCGCTGTGTTATGCAACTTCAGAGGCTGAAGCAATTCGCCTTCATTCTTCCGCTCACTTTCTTCTGTGTAGATATTATGGTAAGCAATGTAGGCTATGACAGAATCTGGTATGAGGTATTTTACACTTAATCCTCTGCACAAGCCATAGCGTATCTGTGTTGAACTGATTTCATTCTGAATCCATTCTTTCACTAGAAAGATATTGTACTGAAATTTAGTTAGAAGTTCTGATTCATTGATATACTGAGCAGGATCAGAGCCAGCATGGCTTATACAGACCAAACCAAACTGTTCCAGGATTTCTTGGATGTGCTCTCTCTTCCAGAGATTGGGTGTCTGAAACGTCTGTAGAAAATCAGCCCCACAGAGCAGCTTTAGTTCTGGTAGAACTAGAAAGACAAAAAGAAGTAAGGGTTTTCTATGCTTGCTCCGTTTTATCGGAAGACTAGGAACATTATACTTACAATTGTTTTAATATCAAATATTTATCTTTTACTCCAGTTTTCCATCAAAAGGTTACAGGAATAATTTAGCTTGGGTTGTGTGTGTCTGGTCAATTAATTACCATACCTACTTCATCATCACCCAAAGGGAAAATGATTCTTCTTCTCAACTAATCTAAGAAGGGCAAGGAGCAAACAAACATGAGAATGATTTTAGCATAAAGACCAGGCAACAAGGGAGTGAAACTCCAAAATAACATCCATACTTCCAATAGCCGATGAATAATCAGAAATTGATAGAATTCATACAACAATAGATTCAACCCAATGCAGAAATTCAAAAGGAAAGGCCATATATAAACTAGAAACTAAATTAAGAGATTTTAGGCTTTACAAAAAGAACTTCCACATTGTGCCAACAAGAATGTGTCTTTAGCCCTTTAAGGACGCTTTGCCAAGTAATGATTTGCAGCTTCCACAATCTGGGTATGAAAACCGAACAGCTGCTCTTCATTTCTATGGCCTGTCTTAATCAGGGAAATTTTCACTGGTTTTTGATCAGCATAGCCCAATCAAGAATGGTGGGCAGTGTTTTACGGGGGAAAGGAGGATGTAAGCTGAAGAGGAAAAAAATCGAAGTATCTGGACTTAAGAATGAGCAAGGTGTAATGAAGAACAACTGCTGTTGGACTGCACCAGGGAAAATCATTTGAAAGGTGACAGCAAAGCTGGCCAAGCCAGCCAACTAAGACTTGAGGTGCAGAGAAATCAATGTTAAATGAAAGGAAGACAGTTAACCATCTCTTCTAAGTAGGAAAAGAAATATTGCATGCAAAGCTATACTTCGTGAATCAAGGATAGCAAATCCTACAAGAGCAACATATGAAGAGCTAAGAGGAGCTTTTAATGAACATTAGATATATATGGAAGTCTATTCAAAGAATTTGTAATACAGTAGTTTCATTTGAATTGCTTAGCCATTGTTTACACTAGTTAGTATGCTACTTTTGAATAAAAACAAAACACTGAACACTCAAGTGAAGATATGGACACCTAACACCTAATTCCTTCAGTAAGGCTATCCACATTTTGTGCTCCCATAACAAAATTTTCAGAACAGAGGTGAAGAAGTCTGAGCTCTCTGGGGACTTTTCCAGGGTGCTGTAGGCATGACAGGCTATCTCAGCACATAAGAATAACCACAAGAAACTAGTTTTAGCTGTTTTTGATATTTAGAGCTCAGATACTGAAAAATAAAATGAGAAAAATCCAAGTCTTCTCTGTTTCACCTTAGTTCTGAATGGGTAGCATCAATAAGTTACTCTAAATTTAAAAAGCCATAATAAATGTTTTATACATGTCCTTAATGAATCTTTATATTTGCAATATATACTAAAATTACCTGATTTTTGTATGTGGAAAAAAAATCACGAGTCAGCACCATAGAAGGGAATCTTGTAGTTCAGTAAGAATACATTTAGTAGAAAAATAGCATGTCATGGAATTTTGCACCATTAAATTCAACCTGATCTTTGCAAAAGCTTCATTTATATAGGAAAACCTTCCTGCAAACTCCAGAGAAAAGCCTGATTCAACAGATTTCACTGATCCCTCACATGGTTTTACAGAGAAGTTTTTGTGATGGAGGGAAACTGAGTGACAGTTGCCTGCCGTTAGAAAGTCTGCTAACCAACACATTTTTGAGAAAGAACCACCTATACCTCATTCTGGAGTTTTCAGTAGCGCTTGATCTTTCCCTGTGCTCCACCCCATTGCGTGCAACCAGAGGAAGTGGAGAAAATCTGTTCCATTCCTTTTCAGTGGTAAGTGTGTTTAATATAACCAAGCCCATATTGTGGCTCAGTCTGACAAAATGCTGGAGGCAGAAAAGGAAAGAAGCAACAGGTTGCTGGACTTCTTTCTGTTCACACTAACAGACTGTTCTCTGAAAATAGCTGTCAGGTGGAATACAAACAGAAAAAAATCCAGGCACCGTGTTCTAGTCAGGGAGATCTATTTCTTGCCAGTCCTTCTTTCCACCCAGCTTTTGCTGTACCTTTTGTTTTTGACTTCAGAAAAAACCTATACTGATGACTGATTGATTCTAAACCAAGAAACTTAACAGGAAAGAAAGACTAGTTTGAACTTTGTGGGTTTTTTTTCTTAAAACAGAAAATGCTACAAAACTTGAAAAGCTAAAGAAAATACACAGAAGAGAAATTTTACATAATGGAGAATCAAAATAGTCTTACCTACTTTCACACTAATTTTCCTCAGTGTACTAAGGAGAAAAATATGACTTACACTTTTCAACAATAATTCCGTCGGGCAAGATTCAGCTGCTGCCTAAACACCACAGACTTTTTCTCTCTTCCATCTCTAATGCTACAGCAGCCCACACTTTGGAAACTTAAGTGTGACCACAAATAACAAATAGATTATTCATGTCCAAGTATTACAACACTAAAAGAGTAGTTTAAAATATCAGAGGTGCATCCATACTTTAAGGAAGTTAGGGAACCAGATAAAACAGGAAAGCCAAAGCTGACTTTCCAGAATCTGTCATAAGTCCAACGCCAGTGAAGTTTTTCTATTGAGAGATGTAGTTAAGAAAACAAATAAAAAAAACATTGCATTAGGATCACTGGTATTGCAGCCATATACTTAGTAACTTGTACAACAATTACAATTATAAATAATCCCTATATTTATGTTCCTATACTGCAAAACAGCAGGGTCACAGCATACATCTCTGACACAGCTAAAGAGATGCTTATAAAACCAAAAAGTAATACAAACCCCAAATAAATCTTATTAGAGAAGAGTTGTGGAAATCTCCTTATTATGTGGCATTTACTACAAAGTAACTACACAAGCAGTCATGCTGGCATAGCTTGTTCTTGGCAGGTAGCCCCAACCACCAAAACTTCCCAGCTACCGTGTTCAATTTCATCATTCATTGTAGTTCCGTAAAGTTACATTGTTTTTAATGCTAGACAAAGTTGTGCTTACATTTATGAACCAACCTGAGCACTGGGAAGAAAGGGAGATCTCTGTAGATCTTTCTCTAGGCTGTTTGTTTTTCATGAATTCCTTCTTGGACTGGAGCAGTCTGACTGACTCATTGTAATGGTGCGTGCATGTAAAATAAAGGTTTCTGTGTGAGATAATCCTCTCAGAGATGCACAAAGCGATTACCTGGCACTTTCAGATTCAAGAACACAGTCTGCTTTTATGCACTTTGGATTTGAATACAGTTTGTTAAAAAAAAAATCACTATATTCGTTCTACCATGAGATGAGTAGAAATGTAGTTAAATTTTGCACAATCCATGAGCAATCCATGTAATGACATTCTGGTTTTCAATTTGTTTCTGAAATTCTACCATTACGGAAATTTTTATAGCAACATTGAATTTAAAACATTGTGTAGGTTTTTGCTTGAAAACACATTAAATCACACTTGAATCACTGCATTTAATTTATTGATTAAGTACAACCTCTCAGTACAATGTTTCTGTAATGCCTGCTCTTTAAAAGTGTTCAGAAGGAAATATTATTGTTCTTTCATCCTCTTCTCCACAAAAATTCATTTCCTGAGTTTCCACTGCATGCTTTAAGTTACTCACAATTCAGAAGAAACTCAAATTACACAGTTCGCTCTTAAGATTCTTGCACACTTAGTGTGCTTCTTAATTCACTGAGTTCAGGCTTATGAGGACATGCAAGGATCCTTTCATCAGTTTTTCCAGGTTTCACTTACTTTACTCTTCTGCTGCTCCAAATCCTTGGTGCCCCTCTGTGTAGCAGTACTATCACCTCAAGGTAGTGGCCCCTTCTTAGATTCTTAGGGCAAGTACCAGTTTTATATCCATACATCTCCACTCTCTTCCTTCAGATCAGCATAGCTTTGCCTGTGTAAAACAGGCCCTGGCTTGCACTGTCATAAGCCATGCTTATGTAATGTTCACATTAATTGGCACAGCCAAATACTCGCGCCAGCATCACATGCCTGCCTAGTGTTTACACATCCAAAGTGACTGTGAGGGCTTATACAGCTGTATCACAGCAAAGACTGTGGGCTATAGGGTACAGCTTTGCCCTTAACTCTGTCCAAATTCAGAATGTGTACAAAACTATAGATAACCTTTTGAATGTCTGGCCTAATAAATTAATTTAGTGATTTAAGCGTCCACTCTTCAAATCACACAAATACTTGGAGCCACCGTAAAATTTGCATGAATACCAAGAATATGCAGCTAGCCATGCTGCATAATTATCTGCAGTCATTTTTGTTGCTCAGCCACTGGCTAAGGGAACTGAATAGACGAGGGGTGTGGGACATATGGCAGGAGAAAGTAGGTAGCAGTAGCTTGGCCTGAGCCTTCCTACATTTCTATTTTTAATCCTGCCTTCTTGTAAACAGGCTGATGCTATGTATAGTCAAGTACACTAACTTCATATCATGGATTGACATTCTTGGGCCTCGATTCAAAATCAAGATTTTTTGGCAAAGAACTCACTGCAGGACTCACAGCACAAGCAGTGCAAAATCTTAACTGCCAAAAGGTCTGTTCAGCAGACATTTCAAATGCTGAGGTGGGGAGGATTGTGTTATTTGGAAGAGATATCAAAAAGGACAAGCCAATCTGTCAATTTATCGAGCATTTTCTGAAGTCTGTGTGAAGCTTCCAGTTTCTATATAATTAAATCAATAGCACAACTCAGCAGAACTTGTTGGGCAAGACATACTACGAATTAATTTGGAATTAAAAATGTCTGTCTTTACTGCAATTAAGTTTACATTACAAGAGGAATGAGCATAGTTTTTGGATATTAAAAATACTGCTTTCTTGCCTAGGAATATCCAGCCATGGCAGCTAATTAAGAAATAGCTCTATCATGCTATCTTTTCTTGTTTTAAGAAAAAAATAGCCCTGGGATAGTCTCCAAAATTTTCATACTCACTTAAAGTAACAGGCAACTAATGACACTGCCACAAGTGGGATACAGCTCTGGTGCTTAAAACTCTTTTGTGCCAAAACTATTTGTTAGTCTCTGCAAAGTCCAAGGATTCTGATGGAATGTGACAATTTCATCACACTCAGAAGTGGTACTGTAGGAAAAGACCATTCATGACTACCTTCCAGGACACGAAGTTCTGTTGAAGTGTACAATTCAAAATACTGGTAACAGGAGGCATTTTAAGAAATTATTCAAGCGTGACAGTTACAGCATAAGACCCAATCACTTACCTGTGCCATTTCATTAAGGTACTGCTTCCCTAATGCTGAACTTTGTCCCTGGAATGAGTTCTAACTGTTTTCACTGTTTCCAGTTAGAAAGTAAGCTAGAAAATGCGGGCAGGAATGAGGACTAATTAATACTTCTTACAGCACACTTGCTTTCCTGAAGTCTTTTACTTCCACAGTACCTGTAGACTTTCATGGCACATGTGTTTCCAAAGGCAGTCAGCAAAGGAAGTTTGTTTTTATACCTTGCCCCATATTGCATGTGTTATAAGATAAAACTTACAGGAAAAAAAGTACATTTCAAGGCAGGTTTCAGACAAATTCCTTCAATTTTCCTTCTAGCACAGTAACAGCAAACTCAGTCATTTTGAAGAACAATTATGGACTTGGTTTAACATGACATTAGAGTTGATAAGAGAATTTTTTAATCACGTGTGAACAGATAAACCTGTAGGCATAATATTGCCAAGTCAGCTAACCTAGAATTAGCTATCTTAATAGATCTGTTTGTAAACTCCTGTAATTTTGCATCATGATCTCTCTATTACCTGGTTAGAGAGTTAAAAACCACAGAAGTAACATGAGAGCCAAGCCCTCTGCATACTGAACCCTTTCAGTGACTGCAGTTTTGCAGGGCCCATTCTCTGTCAAAGGCTTTCAACACAGCATCAAATGACTTAGCACAAGAGCAGTACTTAGGGGTACCATGTTGGTCTGGGCAAAGCCTGTCTACTTTCTCTAGGAAATGAAAGACTTAAAATGAGGAAATAATGATTAGGACATCCCTTCTGAAGGAAAGTGACATGAATTTCTCACTGCCACAGATCCAATACTTTGCCTCCTAAGAGGTGATACCATAAACAGACATGTTCTGCTTTGCTTGAATGTTTTATATGAGCAAGTTCCGCGCATTAATCTGACAGCCTGACAGATTTCTGGCAGTCAGGAGATTCATAAAGAAAGAAAAAAACAGTTTAATTACCTTAACACTTTTACTGTCTCTGTCCATGACTCCTGCTCAGTCTCCCATGGATCAACTCGAATCCAGTCAGATGTCTCCAGTGCTAGTCTGGCCATTGCTAACCGATGCCTTGCTGAAACCAAGCCTTTCTTTCCGTAGTCATCACTGACAGGAGACATTATGCCTTCAATCACTCGGTATCTTCCTTTCAGATGGAAAAATAGTCATACTGTCATTCATAAGCACTATGAAAATTTAGAGCACATGGAATATCAAGAGCTCATCTACTGTAATCTCTTCCTAAAACTTCAAGGTTACAGGCAGCCATGAACAACCTGATTTAAGTAATATTTCTAAGAAGAAAACAGCAATTTAAAAGAATTGAAAAACAACCTTCCTGTTCCTCTGAGCTGCTCACAAGTACTACCAATATGTTGATCCTACTAGATTAAAAAGGAGAGGTAAACATGCAATTTTCAAGCAAGCAGAGACATTTATAATTTATGTTGCAAACTATGCAAATTACTGGGTAGAATTAAATTCCATATTCCAATAATTGTATCAGTACAGCTTTTAGACAGCCAGAATAATGGATGACTCAACTGACCAATACTTCGTTCTTAAGTGCCTGCTGCTTGTTAGTTATCAAAATCATTGTGCCTCTTCATAGCACTTAAGCAAGAATCACAGCATATTGTGATGCAACTAATGCAAGTCAGACAAATAAGATGATTCAAAAACAAAGGTGGGCTAATGGGATTTAAGATTACTTAGAAATCTATTGTCCAAACATCAGCTGAGCTGACATTAAACACCCCTTTTGTCTCACAGTGTTAATTAAATTTGAAAATATGCCTATATTTTTCCACTATTCTAACATAGACGTTCCTACAAGCTCTTTGTTACAATTTGCATTTCTGGGTTTCTCTCAGGAAACAAAACTAGAAAAATGTAATTTTAATAAATCAGAAATAAAGTACTGATAAGAGTTGCATCCCTTAAACTGTGAGAAGGGAAGAGGTGTTTCAAATAAAACAGAAATGAGATGGAGGATTTCTAGCATAACACATACATTCTAAAGATCTACCATACATATGGTACTCAAGTATCTTTTTTTTCAATTCTGTTTTTTTAGCAAAGAAACTCAGAATGCAGCAAGTTCCCTCTAGTGCTCCATAATGAAAATGATTGCCCTGGACTCATAATTTTTGATATTAAAAATATTAAATTATCACATCTTAAATTAAAAATTACAAGTTTATTTTTCTAAAATAGGGATATAATTTTCAAAAGAAGGGAGAAGAAATTTAAAAAAGAACATTAAATTCCAATAGGATTTACAGGCCTGACTCCTATGAAAGTGACAGCCTAACCCATCCTCTGTTATAAAAACATTTTCAGTATAGGCAAAATGGTCAATAGAGTAAGGTTTCCCAGGAACATGCAAAGATGTATATAGAATTAAATCAATCTCTTGACCTGAAACTGGAAATATTTTCACCTGACATATGAATAACAATTATTCTCTGATATATTGATAAGATACAACGCTATAATAAATTCCAACTTAGAGAGGAAAGCAATTAGAGTACTTCCATTAGGTTTTTTTTTTTTCCTTATACAGCAACTTCATCTTCTACGTCTCAGTTCCTCACTGGTCAGTTTCTACAGATACACATTGTTCCACTGTATTTCAAACATATATATTAAATGTAAGAATTAAAATTGTGTGGTCATGCTAGCTAATGAGCGCAGCTCTGCCACATCCTTGAGATCTGTGAGCATTTCAGTCTAAGTTTGGCCTACAACTGGATAAACTGGATGGGACGAGAGCCTCTGATGCTGTATCAGCTGTTCTGCACTAGAAATGAAACCAACTGAATGAGGAAAAAAGGATTGCTAACACTTCAGGTACTGAAAATCAAAGACAGTAACAGTTTGAGGTGATTGAAAACCCAACTCTATACAAGCATAACACACAAGAATCTACAACCTAAAAATACAAGTGTACAGCCCAAAATTACTGACTCTAGTAACCTGTGTCCTCTTCTGTAATTCAAGAGTTCACATGTTCAAATATGTGCTTGAATCCTGGCAGCACACAAAGAAGAAATCATTAAGTTCTGCCACCTTCTTGCTTGCCCCATAAATAATTCCAGGCAGTTTCAAACTTTCCTTGACTCAGAATTACCTTCACATCATACTTCTTTTGACTGCTATCAATTGTCATTGTGAAATCTGTTTTATTGCCTGTTCTGATGTTTAATTAAAACCTATTTTTAAGGCTACACATTAATGAAAGTACAGTGAACTACAAATAACAGACTAGATGAGAACAGTTTGTTTCTTCTAACATTCAAGAACTTTAGTTCTTTGGGGTCTAGATGTCTCCATATATACATGTTTCACTGACAGTTTAAAACAGGAGCACATGAAGACTTCAGATAATTATGCTGTATGCATTTGCCTTCTGAGCTTTAAAGGACTCTTGGTGTTTCTGTTATTGGATTTAAGCAAACTTATTGTTTCCCATACAGAGTTTTACTCTGTTAGAATTTTTATCTTCTCTTTTAACAGGGTTTTACATGGCTAGAGTTTCTCTACTGAATGGATATGGGTAAACATTTTTTGAAGATGGACTATGAAACTATGTCATTACCCATCTTCCTCTCAGCATCATACAAAAATCCATGACAAGCTAGGAAGCTCCGCAGCTTCCTGGTGTTATCCTACTCAGTGAGCAGGAATGACCCCATCACTGTTCTTTCTTTCGTCACATCTAGAGCAGGCTGCAACAGGTCAGTCTTTGAGCATTGTTTTTATCTCATTCCTCTCCCAAAATGCTACTAAAGGCAGCAGTGTTTTCGCATTAACAGCTTCTGCAAACTTCACTCCCTGCTGCACACTTCCTGCTAAACTTAGCCTCTTGCTTTTCTACAACTAAGAATTAGACCAATCCATTTAGCCAGCCTCATTAGTTACATCAAATTAAGTGCCCCAAGTAAAGTCTTCAGGATAAGACTTCAGATTTACAGGACATGACTATAAACAGGCAGTACTAACATATAATAGTTACAAGGAACTCATGCTAACTTTACTGCGTGTAAGATTTTATGCTTTCATATGACTGGAAACAGCAGATGAATCAATTATTTTAATATCTCTGTTAAAACTGCAAAACTTTACAAATTTCGCTGATGTAGGCTTACATAAAATTATGGACTATTGCTAATCTCATCTCTAGGCTGCAACGAAACTCCTTATTATTCAGTTTACACTTTATAATGGGAAAAGAACAGGCTCGCTGTTAGTGTCTTTGACATTGTTTAAACAACTCAAAGCCTGGAAATACATTTTCACTTCCTGCATACATAGATGTTAAAGACCATATGGATCTCAGCCTATAAAAAAATTCTTAAGCTGACAGATTTTCACCCATGACTTATCTAAGCATAAGCCAAACCAAACTCTCTGGGCTTGGCTTTTATTCTCCTCCCTCTCTCCCCTCTGACTGCCCCTGTTTCCTTAACAGCACTGAACTTGAGACTGACAACCGCCTGGTATCATCCACCAGTGTGAAGGGCAGGATTCAGCCTCAGTGGGTAAAAAGAACCAATGCTCTTGGTCACAGATCAATGTAGGTATGCCTGGAAAATAGAGCAGCTGCATGAAGCAGAAAAGCTCAGAAAAACCACACATTCAAGTTCAACCAACTGAAGATGTTTCACCCAGCAGAATATCCTGGGTCATTCTACCCAATTCTATTTTTACCAGGTCATGTTGAGAAAGATAGTTTAGAATGGCTTGTATGAACTTAATGGCATAATTTGTACTGTAAATTCCCTTGGTCTGAGGTTGACCACTCCCAGTTTTCACCAGGAAGGGGGTTCTTCAAGTTCATTAAGAGATCAATGGAGACTGATGTTCAGAAGTAATACGAACAACTGCATGATGCAGGACTGCACATTTTTGGTCCAGAGTTCTGGAGGTTTGCCCAGGAAATTAGCATTTTCTCTGCTTCATTAGGCCTACATTACTCACACGTCTAAGAATAAAATGAGTCTGATAAGCAGTTTGAATTTTACCACAGTATTTACACAACATCAAATACATAAACCAAATCACTGATTAAGTAAGGCCTGCTTTGTGACAAAAATGGCAGCTATTTCAAAATGCAGTAGAGTGATATAAAAACTTAGTATCAGAAGTGTTGAAAATAATTAGTCTCACATTGAAGTCATCTAAGATGCAACAATAGCTTACATTAAAGCTTAAATTTCTTTACTAAAAACCAGACATTTGCATTTCAAAATATGATTAATTGGATTATTTAATTTCTTTAATCCATCTCCTGTGAGTACACATACATTAAAATCACATAATACAATTCTGTATGAAAGTAATAGTAATGGTTTTCCTTGAAATCATAAGAGATAGCAGTTATCCTCCCAGAACTCTCAGACTATTAATGTTAGGAAAACACAATAAAAGGCTTTCTAATTTTTCCATTAAAATCAAAATATTTGCTTTATTTATAGATTATAATTAACTGGGGTGGGATGTCTAACATCTTTGTTCTGATGCCATGAAGCACAGAGAAATGGAAAGAATGCACCAAGTAACTAGATACAAGAAACCCCATATATGACTTTTTCAAAACCTTTTACAGATAAAACATCAAAAGGATATAATCCTATGCTTACCTTCCCTTCACATGTATGTAGATATTGCCAAGTATGAAAAAAGAAAAGAAAACAGGCAAGACTTTTTACTTTGTTCAGTAACCTTCTGTGAGGAGAATTCAAGAGAAGAAAAATCAAAGGGGTAAGCAATTTAGCTGTCATTGCACTGAAAGTCAAAGTAAACAACAAATACATCAGAACAATAACAGTCTTTTGTGATAGCTCTTCATAGGATGGATGGCTTTACCTTCACCACTTCAAAGTGCTTAAAGATGCATTCACTGAAATAGATGAGGTGTGCAAAGATTGTAGTGACAGATGCCACAGGAGTACCTAGACAAACATTTATCATATCCACCTGGCTGTGTGAACAACAGGGCCTGAAGATGCAGATTCACCCCTATAGTTGGACAGTCGCTCTCAGATACACTGAGACTTCAGTTACTCCTCCACTGGAGGAGAGTTCCCGGGGATGTATAATGATCAGTCCTCAAACAAATGCTGTATGATCTCCACACATCACACATAAAGTAAACATTTCAAGACCTCGAAATACCACTTAGAGTTCACTGGATTTGACCAAAAAAAAAAAAAAAAAAGGAATGGCAGTGTCTAGGCAGCTTCACAAATGACTGTTTCCTCCAGAAAGGAAGCAGAAAGCTAATACTGTGAATATTAATGCGGGATGGTAAGTCTGCATATAGGATACCCTATCCTGAAATCTTTCATCCCTGCTGCCTTTTGCCATTTAATATAACTGGGAAGAAATTGTTCTTTTCAGAGAATACTAGGACTCCAAACGTAGGGCGTAACCTGAATATCACAGCAAGCAGGGGATGCCCACCTCTTATTTCACTGCATTTTAGAGTAAGACACCAAAACTTCTGGAACAGAAGGATGCTTATAAAAGCATTTCTTAAACTCAGAATAAGATTAGGAGCTAAACTACATGCATCAAGAAGGACTCAGAAAACTGAGTTTTATGTACTAAGAGTGTCTTCTTTAGAGATGTGGTATATTTTTAAATGTCTTCAGATTTATGCTTCAGTTGGTTTGATTTGCACCTCTGCATGGTGCAGAAATAGTGCATAGAAGGAATTAAAGCTAAGCCACACATGCATCTCTCCTTACTGCCTTCTAGGACAGAGCCTAGCAAGGTTAACCAGTACCTGCCACTCTAAGAGAGCAATTACTATAAGCCTTGTAATGAAAAAAAGAAATCAAAGATTTGTTTCCTTGAATTCAAGTGCAGTGAATTCTAACGAAGGTCTATTAATATCAGTTGCGCATGCAACAAGTAATGACTGCAGATCTGATCCTGTTCCAATCACATCTGTGATGTTATACACACCACCCAAACAGTAGGATTCAAAGCCTTTTTTGTGCTGTTTTCAAGGTCTGGTTATCAGAATCATTGCAGGAAAACAGCAGGAATGCACAGATGTAAGGTTAACAGGTGTAAGGTTAGCAGGTCGTAAAGTTATCCGGTATACAGAGAAGTTAGGCTAGTAGGAATAGTTAAATAAAGAGAAAAGGTGCTCACCGGTGTTGTAGGCTCGCAAGACTCCACAAGGAGCGATCTCCAGGAAGAGATCCTTCCTTAGTGGCAGTCAGCCCTTAAACGGGGTCTAGGAGAGGTGGAGCCTGGCTCCACCCCTTCCGGGCACACAGGTGAATTGTCTTCACCTGTGCTCCCATGGCTGACTCAGTGCTTGCCTCAGGTGGTCAATCAGAGGTTCAGGCCATGATTCAACAGTTCCCATACAACAGACTTTGACTTATTTGATCTCATCCCCTTCTTATCACTCCCTTTTAGCAAGATGCAACCCTCGAACAGCAGAGGCTTCTGAATTCCCAAGACTGATTAGCAATTAATCACTCCTCAGATTTCTCAGTTGTACTGCCCAGAACTGCACCTGACAACCAATGTCTCACATTTCCATAAGATAGTGTTACAATCAGAAAGATTAACACAGTGGAAGGATTATACAGGAGTGGAACAGCAAAGGAACTAGTGCTGATAGGATGGTATTTCAAAGGAAAAGTAAAGGTGCTCACCCATCTGAAGATCTGGGCTCACAGGAAAGACTCCACAAGGGAGGGACCTCCAACCAGAGATCCTTCCCCAGTGACAGTCAGCCCTTAAATGGGTCTAAGAGAGATGCAGCCAGGCTCCACCCCTTCCTGTCTCACAGCTGAATTGCCTTCACCTGTGCTCCGAGGGCTGACTGGGTCCTTTCCCCAGGTGCTCAATCAGTGGTTCAGGCCATGACTCAACAGTTACCATATATATAGTAACTCATTTTCCTTCACCTCTCCCTTGCACCTGTGTTGTCAGAGCCAGAAATGTCTTTCCTTCCCCTCCTTTGGCCTGCATCTTTTTTGGTCTTATCTGGAAACTTGGTGTCCTCCACTGGCAATGCTCAGCAAACAAGCTTCTAAAAAAAACCCTTACACAGATTGATGTTAGTACTTTGGACTTTATGGTCAAATATGAGACATACCCTCAAAGAAAAAAGCACCTTACAGTAGGTATTAACAGACTGAAAAGGTATTTAGCACAGTCAGTGTAACTTTCAAGAAAATGGTAAAACAAAGGATTCAATCTCAGAGAAGTTTAGCTACGTGTGAGGATGTGTGAAGAATCAAACTGATGACTAGAGACAAAATTCAGATAAAAACGAAGATAATCAGTTACATGTAGACATGTCTGTTATATTTAGAAGGTGGCATTACAAGATTTGTTGACTGGTATTACCAAAAAAAAGAATTACTTGACATGCAGCAATGAAACTGCAGATGCTGCTTAAAGTATCAAAAACTCAATGAAGTACTTATTTTTTCATACATCCTTACTGTAAGATTAGACAGCATTTGAAACTGAAATGACAGGCAAAAAGCTGGCAGGCAGAATTACTGGAGATGTCAGTCAGGATGCACATTGGGGTAGTCATGTCATTCATAACAGGAAAACTTGATTGTGAACTCAACTGCAGCCAAAATACTACATAGGTCATCAATTTTGCTTGACTAGCAGCTGAGCAGAAGTACTGAAGAGGCACCAGCAGTAGGCAATGTTATCAAGGCTGGGGCATCACCTCACAGTAGCTGATCTCACACTCAGCTAGCTACTTTCTCCAGGCATTCAGTGTGTATGTTAGCTATAATGTGCATTGCTGTGACTGAAAGGTGTCAGTACAAACATGGCAGATCATTACCTCACTTCAACTAGTAAGCTCAGCTCTAGAAATATATAACCACTGTCTTCCAGTCCCACTATCAGCCCCCAGCCTGCAACTCGTGCTCCTGCTCAGCAAACAAGCTCCAATTTCTCCTCTCTGTCCCGGGGTCACTGCAGGAGCAGAAACACATTAGAAACAATAAAAAAAAGGATCAACGAATGATCTGGGTTGGAATGGTTCTACCATAACACAGGTTACATAACATCCTTTCTACCACCCTTCTCAGGTTCCTATTGCACCACCTTCCTAGGAAGGTCTCTGTCAGGTTCCAGTAAGCTAAGATTCCCTTCAAATCAATTCCAGATGCATATGCTTTAGCAGCCAGAAGGAAGATGAAAGTGTCAGCAATAAAGACATTACCAAGCATAGAGCACAACACTCCTCCATAGCTTTTCTCATTCTTGCTTAAGTTCCTGGTGTTACCCACTTTTCTCCTTTGTTGCTGAAACTTTCTAGTCACCTGAAATCTAGCTTTCCTTACCTCATTCCTAAGGACATTATTTTGCCAGAGGAGATAAGTTGTTTCTCTTAGAGAGGATGGATAATGAATAATTAACATTTCATCATTTCTCCAGTTTCACCTAGTTGTCAAAACTTCTAACTGTAACATCATATAAGGATGAAATGAAGAAACATTTCCAGTTTCAAAACTATTAAAGTCTTCCACAAAATTCAGTCCATCCCATGATATGATTCTAAAACTGCTGATAAAGTTTACAGTTCAGTTGCATGAACACTCATACTTTTCTAAATTTAGTGCTACAATTTCTATATTGAATATGCCACAAATGTTTCACCTTGAATCATCAATAAAGAAAATTAAGCCAACTGTAGAGTTACATCTTAGCTATACCAAGTACTAGAAGTGTCTTCCTCTCCACAGCAAAACATCATGTGCTCATAACAGCCCCTTACTGACCTGTTCGATGCAGGTGATCTCTAGCCAGCTCAAATAAACGCATATGCATATTTGTGATGGGGTTAAAGGAGCCACAAGCTAGAAGAATGAGAGGTATCCTGCTCTTCATTGACATGAAGATACTCAAACTCCACCCTAAAGAAAAAACAGCATAAAGTAAAAGACAGACTTGACTAAGTGCAGTCTTCCCATCATTCCTCAAAACAAAAGGAGCGCTCTTTTCAGAACCATGTACTCTTAACACATTAGTAAAGTATCAAATGATCAGTTTGCTGTATCATCACAGCACACAAAGAAATTAGCTCAAAAATGCAGGTTTTTTAACACTAATTAAAAAATTATTCTAGCTATTTCTGTATATAGAGAAGAAACTATTTCTAGAAATTCATGTATTACTATTATCAAGAACTGTCAGGTTTTGACTTTTTTTATTTTTAACCTGTTTTTGTCAGGAAGCAGCTCCTCATACTGTCCTTCTGTCAGCCTCCTATTAATAACTTTACAACCTGTAGGCCTGTCAAAAGCAAATTTTTAATTTTTATTTTTAAAATAAGTTGGGACCTGTGCAGCATATGGCAAAAACCCACATGCAACACCCAAACCCACAGGTCTGGCTTCCTCAGAGGTAGGCAGGCAGCCAGTCTGCACATACTTTATTAGCAGTTGTCTGTATAGTTTTTCATTGGATGGCAGACAAGTGACAGCTCAACAATAGGGAACAGAAGCTATAGCTGTTACACAGGGGACACTAAAATCTATGGATATGGAGAATGGGTGGGGAGAAATGCTTGGACTGGAAAATAATCTTTATACATTTTAGCCACCTTCAGTCATCTCAATACAAAAGCAGTAGAAATCAGTTTTAGGCACTCTGCTTAGCATTGCTTGTTTGCCTAATTCTTTTTACAACTGATCTACAGTTTATCAGGCATGATTCCAACAGTTACGTCCTACATACTTATCTGCAATTATAATTTTTAGGTGTGCTCTCATTTCCTTGCATTTGAGCTTAGCATACATACCTGACAGCACTATTCCAAGTCCTTGTATTCCCTTAATTTATTTTCCTTTTTTTCATCTTAGAATTTAAAAAGAATGGTTAAAACAAAGTCACACTGAAGCTTCATAGTTACAAATTCTACCAGTTTATTTATAAAATTTATTTCAGGATTTAACTCTGAAGATGAGGACTGTACTACTTGCAGCATTCAAGGCACAGAGCAACAGTTTTTAGTATTTTCACTTCTGAAATGTTAGCAGTTAGAAATTTTCTTTCATAGAGAAAATTACTTAAAACATGTGCTCAGATTTCATTATCTAGTACTGAATACACATTAAGACTCCCCCATCCCCTTTTTACTTATTTCTCATATCCCCTATCATCCTAAAGATCTACCACAGGCAGGAAGACTTCGTGGCTGGAGAGCCATTAGAAGCTAACGGCAATGTTATGGTCTACAATTGCAGTAGCTGTAGGAAGCACATTGTGCAGCCCTGTGTCCCTCTTCCTTGGTTTACTAACCCTGTCGAGACACTAACAAACTCATACACAAAGGCTGCATGCAATCTTTACAGGTTCCTTATTCAAAAGGAAACTGAAACCAAACTCAAAAGAGCTTTTTGCTTGGTACCAGCAATTCAGTAAATCTATCATCTATCATTTTATTAGGAATGACTTGGTTTTTTAACCTGTTTCAAGGAAGACTGACTGAAAAATAAGTTGTTACTAAAATATTTAAGCGTTCTTTCCTGTTCTGCTGACATGTAGTTTATGCTTCCTTTACACTGCTTTCCTTGGCCATGCTGAAAGTTATAAACTGAAAGATTTTTTTTTTCCACTTTTAAAGCAGCTTATTATTCTATACACTTTTTTCTCACCTGAAAAAGATGCCTTTGATTGTTAGATTGCAGCTCCTATTTATAAAAAGAAGAAGATCAAACAGAAAATAAGCTAAGAGGCATTCCAAAATATATGGAAATAGAAATATGAATAATA
Organism: Pavo muticus; assembly: GCA_016647715.1. NCBI lineage: Eukaryota > Metazoa > Chordata > Aves > Galliformes > Phasianidae > Pavo > Pavo muticus. Next base: position 27,757 of record JACDJE010000271.1, on the reverse strand, counting down.
ATCAAAACATCAACATTGTTATTCCCAGTACTCCTATGCAGTGTACCCTAACTTATTCCAGCATGTACAGTATAGCTTTTAAGATTTCAAAGAAACCTTTCAGGTTCAGCTGCTCTTTCCTGGGTTGCTAACTCAAAATAGGTAAACCTGGGCTTAGAACACTATCAGCTATGGATCATCTCAAGCTGGAAAGAGTGAAAAGCTGCATTCCCAAGAAAGCATTCTGGGTACCTCTACTCTTTTAGATTGAGAAAAAGAGGATGACTGGAAAGGAATTCCAGCTGAAGTAAACACTCCTGTATTTTGAAGATCATATCTGAGTATATTTTAAGGTATCAGTTCCCTACACAAATATAAGTAGAGTGTATCATTAAGAAGGAGAAAAGAAGCTATACAACTTCTCTATTCCTCTACTTATTCTTGTTCATAGAATCCCTGGTATATTTTCTGGCTTCTTTACAGCTAGTAATGTATGCCTCATGCCAAAGGTAGATGAGATTTCTCGCTACAGACAGGTATCTATTTGCTACAGACTAGTGAACCTAAAGCGTCTTATACAAAAGCAGATAAAAACATCTAAGTCAACCCATTGCTCAGAAAATAGCTGAGATTCAGTGTTGAGACAAGCTGACCCTCCCAATATAAAAAGGGGAAACACATGGATTTTACAGTAACAGAGCTAACACCCATTAGTAACATGTCCTGGAACCTTCCACAGTGAGAACCCAGCAGCAATGCAAGATTTATGTACTAAAAATCACCATTACCATTCACAAGAATTAGATAAAGCACAACTAGCGTATTAATTCACTAAGAATTTAAATTAATTAAAGCATCTCCCCCCCCTCAAAAAAAAAAGAACAAGAACATACACGTACAAAAGTACATAGGAACAAACAAGCCAACCCATAGATTTTCCAGCTAAACTCCTAAAAAAATAAAATAAAATAAAATAGAGGAGAAAAAACTAAACATTACACATTCTCCTAACCAGTTTACCTCCTGTAATGCAGTAGCAGTTACGCTAAGTGTGGGAATATCTCAATATTCCTAGCATTACAGACATCTCCAAACATTCAAGTCAAAGTCAAATGTATTTTATAGAGTGCCATTGTTAGTCCTAGAAAACAACAAAACTATTTCAGACAAGTTCATTATAATATCAGACAGTATCATCAGGAATACCAATAATCATACATAGAAAAAAAGTTGACTCACCCAACTGGTGATGAGGACCTCTGGCTATAGAGCACTCCTCAAGAAGAGACCTCCATACAGGAAACACTCTCCCAGCAAAGGCTAGCCCTTAAATGAGCCCAGGAAGGGGTGGATCTGGGGTCCATAGGACTTCCAGTTACATGGAAAGCACAGGTAACTTGTTTGCATCTGTGCTTCCTTGGCCAGCCACTCCCTTCACCAGGCTCTCAATCATCAGTTCAGGCCATGACATAACAGTTCCCCTATAGCCGTTAACTGATTTCATCAGCTGAATGCAAACCATAAACAAGTAGGTGACTGTACTGTTACCAGGCATTTCTTCAGTGTGCAGACTGTGCCAGGGGAGTATATTTGTTTTCATAAAAATAAGCTAGTGCTGAATACTTTGATAAGTTGTCTTCCCTTGCCAAATAACCCTCAGACCAAAAAGCAGTGTTTAGTAGCAGCACTAAAAACCTGTGTCAGTTTCAATATGCTAAAACTGATTTGCACATATAGTTACTATATGTATTTGCAAAAAGCAGCCCAGCTATCACATCACTGATGTACTTAGTTAAATAATTAATCATTGATTAATTTGTTCCCTAGCAATTGTCCCTACAAAATGCATCTTCCATTAGTGGTGCCCCACAAAACACGGTAGCATTTGCTCTTATTGCAGCTCCCAAGTCTAGCTGAAACATGAAATACTTTTGAGAAAGTACACAGATAATTCAACTGTTCTACTTTTGTGGTAAATCTGATGAAATAAATACTAACTAGGTCAAGTATGTATCTTGTCCTCTAACAGAGAAGAAGGAATATGGAAAACACATCATATCTGTAGATTGAGAAGGGAGGAAATGACAGAGTGTACCATCTCAAATTGGGTTGCAACCAAGAAAGCAAGTCTTCTCAGGGATTTTGGTAACTAAACTTTAGGAGTGCTTCAATGTCATGATGCTATTAATCAGCATAAAAAAAAAAAAAACTATTGTTCAGCACTTGTAGAAGTCAGGTCTTCATTTCTGCTCTTCCACTTCTGTAACTGTGAAAAAGGAAATAGAATTCCACTGTTCCAGAGGCTGTCCCTGGCTTCACGCATACCAAAACTGAAGTAACCTGCTTTGTAAGTACCTACTTTGTGTTTCACCCTAATATTAATTATTAGGTCTGTGATAAATTTTGCTTCTATGTACAAGTTAAATGCTCCATAATCATTACAAAAATAATCTCAGGAATCCTCTGAGGATGACTAATTGTAAAAGGAATCACTTTTGTGCTTGTAATCCTTCTTGCATCAAAATGCTCTACCTTCCCAGAAACTGAGGTGAATACAGAAAAAACAAACCACCACAAACCTCAACTACACAACAAAGTCAGTAAAGATCAGGTAGTGTTTATTTTGAACAAATTCTAGTACTGGTATTACCCCTACTTTAAATAAATGTACCTTATGCATTACGAGGAACAAGGCATTGTTATGCACATGCCATTTTAGGCCTTGACTTTTCTGTCTGATCCAGGAGAGCTGTGTACTTTCCTAGTACATTTAGACATTGATTAAGCACAGGCTCCGGAGGAGGAATTCTAGCAAATCTTCCAAGAACAAGTGCTTTGTTTCACATCATTTTCTTTCCAGCATTCTATTATTGAGTTTACAAAGCAGCATTGTTACTAAATCAAGTTTGTTCTTAAAAAAAAATTAAGATCTCTCTCTTGCTAATACCAATCAATTTTATTTATTTTTAAGTGCTTGGATTTTAAGAGTTAAGCCTCCCACAATCTTCATTTGCTGTAACTGCCAGAGTCCCATATTCCAAAAGCAGAAATAGCAAATTGTGTGGTACCTTTCTATATTGATTGGGTATTCACTACTGGGCAAACCAGTTTCAAGTCTTCAGTTTTTTGAGAAAGGGGCAGACAATCACAGAGATAACTTGCGTTTGTAATCTTCCACCATAACAACTCTTGTGCTTTTGGATTGTCTTCATGTGATCAGAGTGACTTGCTGCCACTTTGCTTAAAACCAGCAAGGTTTTAGCAGTCTGCTTTGCTACTCAAGTGCTTGCTGCATTAGTACCATGTCTGCGTGTGCACCTCAAAACATCAAACCAAAGTCAAAGCACCCGAAATCCCATTAGAAAAAGACCCCAAACACAAAAACAACCCATCCACAAACCTGTATTTCAGAATTCTGTAAGTATCTATCAAGCATTAGTGAAAAATGTGTGTTAAAGAAACAGATACAAGACTGAGCTGTTCAAGCATTTTTTTTTTTAATTTTTACCGATAAAACATTTTTCTAATTGTCTGTGCTAGTTCTGCAGCAAGATCTCATCTTCTGTTCTCAAGAATTTTGAAACATTTAATAGAATGCTTGGGAACAGGTGATTCAACATCACATTTATCAAGCAGAACTAGTATGCTAATTTTTTTTTTTTTTTTTTGAGTCTAATATATATATTTTTAAAATCAATTCTGGTTTTGAGAAACAACTACATTTGATTTTTGCATAAAATGAGTAAATTTTATAAATACATCTCCTGCCAATTTGGCTTCCTTCCTGACATGACAGACACTGCCTTTTGTCATATTGTTGATCAGTGAAACATTACACAGCTTTTGTTATCTTTGCTGTCTTCAAAATTCAAAAATAATGGAAACAAGAAAAAGCACAGCTTTGACCAGACAGAGCGAAGGTTTTGCTTTTAATGACAAAAGGGATGACTCAAAGAATAAGGCTCAAAGAAGACAATTAACAGGTTCGCATTTCCTGCAGCAACTGCCTGGCTCCTGGTGAGCTCTTCTGATTCAGGGCTGCACACGCTCTGCCCTGAGAATGTATCTCAGTAGCCTTGGCCAAACTGATGCCTTCTTACTACATGGTAGTTGCTATGATACTGCCTGCAATGTAGAAAACTTTCAACAATATGGCACACCATGCAGCTATGCATGAAAGGGCAGGTAGCTTCAAATGAGGAAGCCTCAATTAAGTGATGGAATAGATTATATGATGGAAAAAACTGTTATAATTCTCATTAAAAGAATTCCTGCAAGTTCTTTTTCTATTGCTTATATTCCTAAAATACATCAATAATAGATGACATTACAGATGGCCACAGTTAAATTCTGCTGATAGTCATTAATTAGAGCCATATCTGATTAATTATCAGAAGCACAATGGAGTGCTGAGCAGTGCAGTCTGATTCATGAGCTGTTCAATTAGTAAACTGGAGGGAAAGACACTGATACATGCACACTGCGAGGCAGGCTCACCCTTGAGGTAAGATTTCTGTAAAGAGCAGAAAGAAACTGAATTTCAGCACAGGATGAAAGTGTTATCTCCTCCTGTGAGGGCAAATCTAGATTAATTTATATAAAATTTGGATTTGAACAAGTTCAAAGCTGCTCATATCCTTTCCTTCATGGGGTCACATCATTATCTCGTATAAATTTATGTAGCTGCACTGAGCCCAGCTGAGTTACACTAGGTGGCGCTAAGGATGTTATGGTTGTAAGACATTCTCAAAGTCTGAGAAAAAAGTACATTTTACCAGGTAACTAAAATCACAGCAGACCATATCACACAAATCACCCTTAAAAATATGATCAGGTACCTGAGATTTTTCTCACGCTGTTACTAATGGGAGCCACTGCTATAACAGAAGTTAGTCCAGTCTCTATGTTCCCAGGATGTGCTTTCACTGAAAGCAGTCCTCCATAGCAGTGACATACATACCTGTATATCCAACTTTTCCACTTTAATAATGAAGATAACATAAATATCTGGGTAAGAGAAAAAATGAAAAATGTATAACATAGGGTGGTATTTTATTTGCTTATCAAAAAGTTACTCACCCCAGCCAAGAAGAATTTTACAAGGTGGCTATAAATATTATTCACAGCTTAATATGACACACTAATCCTCTAAAATGGCTTTTTCAGGGCCACATGATAGATCACATAATTGTTAAATTCCAGTGACTCAGGTGTACTTCATTTCTTTGACTTTCATTGAAGAACCATTAACAAAATACATGGTAGGATACATGACTTTTGATCGTATTCAGCATTATGCAAAAGATGAAGTTTTCTCTTTCAATCTCCACATTAGTCGTTGTTAAAAAATGCAAGTCTCATCGCCATTTCTAAATCAGCTTCAAAGAAACCCTCAAAACTAACCAACTCCAAGCTTGTTGCAGGATTCACCAGAGCAACAGCATATGCAACTTGACAAAAATCATATTTTCTTTCCCCTTCATGTATCTGTGAAAAGGACCCAAAGCACAACAAACATTGTCTTTTGCGGTGTATGGAGTTCTAGTGCTTAAACAGAGGATAGGCTTAATTTTGGGATACTCACCAGTTTTCCTTCTGCTTTGTGCAAGCAGTAACTTCCCCAGCGAATTGCAGTGACCAAAAAGCTATCAAATTTTTAAGCCATCAGAATGAAAAGCGTTACATACATTTCTTACACTAACATATGAATTTGTCTAGTAGCACCAAGGACTTTGCATGGAAATGAAGCTGTTTAAGTAAATGGTTTCTAGGCACAGGATTTCACATTGCTTGTTGTCTTTATATTTTGATTAGTTAATCAATTTAGAATTTCTACTTGCTTCACCAAGAATTCAAACCAAATATACAAATGCACGTGACTTGTTATCACTCAAAATGCTTTGCTTGCTCCTGGGAATATTTCGTTTGTACAGAGATTTCTATCTAACCAAAGAAAAAAGTGGCGTTCTGGAACTGACACCCCACTGGGCTGGACAGACCACTAGTCTGACACATTATGGCATTTCTTAGGGGTTTTCAGATCTGCATAATACACTATAAGCCTAATGGCTAGTTTCTTAGTTTCTTTCTTAGTATTAAGAAGTATTAAGAAGTATTAAGAAAAATGCAAAATGCTTGGTGGATAGGGAGGCTTCTACAGCACTTTTCAGAGATGCATTACAGTAAACCAATACAGGAAAAAAATCAGGCTGTGAAGTCACTCTGGAGATCTGGCAGCCTCAGGGCAGCAGCACCCTGCAGCCGCGGGGGGGCAGGCAGCTCCCCCCAGCTGCTCCAATCTACCCTGCCAAATGCTGCAGTTGTTGCTCAAGCGTTTTATAAAATAAGACCTTACAAATCATCACTGCAATGACATATGATTTATCTCAAAGTACTTTAAAAGGCAGAACCTCAAATAGTTCCAATTCGCCTTTGACAGGATTGTCACCTTGTGCCCTCAGTGCCCCTTGGACACCTCTGGGCTCCCCCAAATGCTTTTCACAAATGCTTCTAGACCATCTGAGTGCTAATTAGCTAACCGAACCTAAGCTAAATTCTACAATTTGCATTTCTGAGGTTAAAGGCATAAAGTTAGTTTACTGCTAGAACTGTGCGATGTGAGGAGTCCTAAAATGCAGCTAATGACCAGGATGAGCTAATTGCACACTGTATTGCCACAGAGCTTAAGGAAAACAAACACAGCCACGCCATGGCCCGATGCCTGCTGAAGTCTTTGAATAATGCAACGCCAGGGATCGTTTACAAATCCAAACACCAGCTGCTCCGTGAGAGGGTAGACAGCCTCAGAGACTGAAGAAGAGGAGACAGCAGAATGGTTACACAGTGAAAGCTAGGAATTAAAATACACCTGTGTAACCACAGACATCCTTGTCTGCTTTAACTCACTGACACTCTACGAAGCGTTTGGGAAAAAAAAAAAGCCAAAGCTCATTTATCAGCTTTCATTACCGTTCTAAATATCCATGTATAAAATATATGGATGTGTAGTGCTCCTGTATTCTTCAGGGACAGCGCTGTACTTTCAGTGCCCGAGCCGATCAGCTACACGCTCAGGCATACAACACCGCCTGCTGTGCCAGCGGGGCCGCTCTGGTTCCAGCACTGAGAAGAGGCCTCTGCCCAGTCTCCTCGCTGCCCGGCGCACCCCGGGCTCCCAGACCTGCCTGGCCTCGCAGGAGCCGGGGAAAGCCGCGGGCCCAGCGTTGCCGCTGCCCCCCAGCCCCGGCTGCCACCCGTTCGCACCGTGCCCGCGCCTCGGCCCTTACCGCGCGCGGCCGGCCGCTGCTGCAGCTCCCGCAGTCTCTGCGATGCCGTGTCCTGCAGTTGGCAGCCCGCTGCTGCTCCTGCTTGTAAGGGGGAGCAGAGCACTGCGGGCCGCGGCTGGCACCAAGGGGGTGACAAGGTCGAATTACAACCGAAACGTCAGTGCATTCCAGTGGCTTCGCTGAGGCTCCAGGACTTACAGGGAGCTTATAAACAGGAGACTGACATTTTAAACCATCTGATACTGATAGAACAAGGCAGGATAGTTTTAAACTAAAATAGGAAGATTTATGTTATATATCAGAAGATAGTTTCTCTCAAGGGCTGGTGTGGCACTAGCACAGGCTGCCCAGGAGAGGTTGATGCCACATCCACAACATGCTCAAGGTCAGGTTGGATGGGGCCTTGGGTCTGTTTGGGTAGATGGAAACCCTTCCCACAGCAAGCAGTTGAAATGAGGTAGTCTTTAAGGTCCCTTCCAGTGCAAGCCATTCTGTGATTCTAAGAATGCAGAGATCTGCAGTGGTGGTCTTTAAGTGTATTGGGGATGGAAATATTAAAATCTCAGTCATATTAAAATCTCAAGTGTCTCAAGATGCCAGAATGTCACTAGTTATTTAATCTACCCCAAAACTTCTAATTACCGCAATGTTAATAGGGAGCACAAATACTCCTAATTGACATGTAGTAAAAAGTATGGGATTGTGGAATGGATTTTAAACTTTACTGTGTGAAATACACATGCAAAAGGTAAGACTTCACTGCTGCACTGAGGGTAGAAACTGCCCTTCAGGTCTTTGTCTGGCCTTGCCTAATGCTGCCTCAAGAATGGTTTCAGCACTTGGAACTTTGACTTGTGACTAGAAGCAGAGTATGTACCACTTTTGGAAGTTTGAATTCATAAATTAGATTCCCCAGGCAAGGCACAAGCTTAAAAAAAAATGTAGTTAAGTATAAAGCAACAGACAAAACACTTTCTAAAGCATATATAAATTCTAATGTTTCCAGGCCTTTCTTCCTAATGCTAAATCTACAACATTATAGAAACATTAATTCTCCCAACTTCCTTTGAGGGAGAAAAAAGCCAGTTAAAAAACTTCATAAAGCTGACATCCTGAAGCAAAATTGATCATTTATTTCTGCTGAGCAGGCTTACTGAACATATAAAGCTTATTCAAAACAAGAATAGCTAGAATTAAAACCTCCTCTTTGTATATTTTAAATTACTGTTATATATTTGGGGAATAAATAAGATTTCGTACAAGAGAAAACACTGTGCTTCATTTACAAAAGAAGAAAAAAAAATCAATCTGAAGATTAAATCTTGTACATCAAGCTTGAAAACTGAGGGCAAGCAGCCAAGTTAACACAGTTAGTGCAGCAGCACTGATGGCAGTGGTAACTGTGCTTGCTGAGGAGCTCCACCATTTTTGATGCAGGCTGTCATAGTCGTTAAAATAAACATTTCTTCATTGTTGCCTTTGAACATAAGCTTCCTATTTCTAATTTTAGAGACTGTTTTAATAAATAGAATGCTTTCTAAACTGAGTTGTATCTGGAATAATTTGCTGAAGGTAAGCACACAGACCAGTAGGCCTGATCCTAATCATATTCTCTACTGTGCCCTTCTGACATCAAAGGAATTGCAAATTGTGCCTGAAGTGCCTGGATGTGAAAGAGTTTATATGGGAAAGAGTATCAGGCAGGAAGATGTGCAAGAGCAGAAGCATTCAGATGCTGCCCTGTAAGGGAACAGCAAACAACCACAGAAAGTACCAAGTCAATTATGAAAGATGAACTAATTAAATCCTGTCTTTCAGCAGTTAAATTAAGACAAAATTACCACTACAAAATCATATAATGTTCTGACAATTACTCAAAGACAATGGATCCCACTCTTTATTACACTGGTCTGTTACCATGGGTTTCAATTCTGGTCTGCTTCCTGCGGGAGTTTGAAGAAACCCCACCATTCTGTTACTATCCCATTACTATGAATTGGGACACAAGCTGGAATGCTCACATCTAGGTGTAAAACTGTGATTATGAAATTCCAAGCCAAAGTTGCTCCAGATGCTATGAATCAGCTTCTCTACCAGAATTTGGCATTAGCTGCAGCTCTTGAGACAGAAAGCTCCCAGGGCCTTACATAAGTTGTGCATACATCAAGGCTGTAGAATTAGGCCTTATAATTGCAAAATCTGCCAAAAGAGCAGCACAGCAAGTCAGCGTAATCTGCTGGTTCTTGGCATCTAGCCCTTACTGATGCATATTTCAAGGCAGAAAAATATCAGTTGGGAAGAGATGGAGAAGAGAAACATGAGAGAAATGTTCATTAACCTTTACCCTCCATAATGGTATTGGAAAGCATTAGCTTCAAGTCTTGGCTTGGACAACAAGGCAATCATTCACTCAGCTTAATCTATGAAGTAAATACTCAAACTTTTATATTACTTAAATGCTGCAATTAATGCTAGTTTGAACATTACATCAAATATTACAAATAGGGCGGACAAAAAAATGTTTACTTCCTGTAAATGGAGATCATTCTGTTACTTGATTGCTATTAGAATTGAAGGCAAACATTAGCAAATCCATTATTTCTGAGGCAGACAGTGGAAATCAGAAGGCTAAAATGCAGTACAGAAACAAAGCTAAGCAGACTCCAGTGTACTACAGTTCTCTGGAGCTGCAGAAGATAAATGAGCAGAGGTAAAGGACAGGGCAGCACACAATGCTTTATTTGAAAGCCAAGAAAAAAACAACTTAAAAGGGCTCAAACAGTCATAAAACTTGACTTGGCTGCACAAAAGACTTATCTGAAAGATAAAAAACACTGAAAGAGAAATAAAAATTTCTCTCAAGGTTTAGGCTTCACAATGATAAAAGCATTTTTTTTGTCACAGGTGAACTGGATGGAACATTTGTGCTTGGTTCATTTATTTTATTAGAGAATCTGTTGTGTATTTTTAGTTTTTTGTAATTGTTTTTTCTCCTCTTCTCTCTAATCTCCAATATTAGCAAAATTCTGTTAATATACACCAGTGGTTTCTTGGTAGGGCTTTAGATCTACCATTTGTTTTGTCTTTTGTTTTTGGTCATTTTTCTTCCTTGTAGCTTAAACTTCAGCAAAATTAAAATAGCTCATTGTGTTTGTGAAATGCTTTGGATATCATTGCAAATTATCTTCCCAGAATAGCGGTATTATTGGCTGATAGAATCTCAGCAGTGGGATTACATTTGGCAGTGTAGTCACTCCAAAAAAAGGACAGAATATTATGTGGAAATAACAACATACACACAGAGAATTAGCACCAGTTTTTCAGCGTAAGAAACTTAGTGTTTCTTTCCAGAGGATTTTAAATGGGCACTGGGGACCTTCCTTTTAATTCTCACAGGGTATGAAGTATCTGTTGATGAATGTTAGCATACTTCATCTGTAACATACAGGTATTTTTATTTATCGTACTGGAAGCCACAGCATCATACTTGCTAAATGTTGACTTCCCTTTATATAAAGCCTCTAAATCATTGAAAGTTTGCTATCTAGTAGTTCTGGTGAGCTGAAAGTGCAAGTAATACTACTATCAAAAGGAACACATTCTTGTTTAGCTAATATGTTGGTATTAACTCAGAATGGACTGAGACAAACACTTGCTTTAACACAAGCAAGTTTAAACACTTTTGCCTAGCAAAGTTACTGTACAGGGAAGGTGCTGTAACATACCTACTGCCATACATGGGTAAACCAGGAGAGGAGAACTTCTCATTGTGAAGTGGTTTGGGATTGGTACTGGGCACATCCATGCACATTGTTGTGGCCTAGCAGATGTTCCTGTACTGGAATGCTGCAGCCTCTGAAGAAAAGGAGATAGGAAGCTGATATGAAAGCCACAGTCAGGCAAAGTCAGTCTCCCAGTAGGGCAGGAGCTCCAGTAGTAACGATGTTCTAAGAGAGTACACTAAGCTTTAGGTCTGTTTACCAAGAACAAACTAAAATAAACATTTACTTATATACACATCAGTGAGAGAGTAGCAATTAGACAAACAATATGAGAGAAAAGGCATTACAACAGAGATATGATAGAGGAAGGACTAGCATAACAGAAAAGTACCATAAAGAAAGAGAAAAAGATCAAAAGATCACTTACCCATTTCAGAAGATTCTCAGTTTGCAGGAGAAAGCTTCACCAAGGCAAGATCTCCAGAAAAAGAACCTTCCCCAGTGGCAGTCAGCCCTTAAATGAGGTCTAAGCGAGGTGCAGCCAGGCTCCACCCCTTCCTGTCTCACAGCTGAATTGCCTTCACCTGTGCTCCCAGGGCTGACGGGTCCTTTCCCCAGGTGCTCAATCAGTGGGTCAGGCTGGGACTCAACAGTTACCATATAGAGAGTAACTTGTATTTTTGCTTTCTTATCCTGAACAGAACCATTCTAGCTTTACACTGGTGTACCTGAGAGGAAGAACAACGCTTTGAGCACCAAGATTCTATGTAAAGCACGGGTCTTCTAATGAATGGAATATTTTTAACTAAATTACTTCTAGGTGAAATGGATCATTGGTAAAAATGGAAATATATCATGGTGGCATATTTATTCAGAGAAAGTTTTGATTATATAGTGCTTGCACAAATAAGATAGAGAGAAAACAAAACAAATTAATAGAAGGTATGCAATTTCATAAAATTGGAAATTGTACTGTAGAGAAATGCTAAGTCACGGCTTGAAGCAGTGATTGAGCACCTGGTGGAAGGCAGGACCAAGCCAGGGGAGCTCAGGTGCATGCGATGTACCTGAGTGACTGGAAGGGATAGAGCCAGGATCCAGCCCTTGCCAGTCCTCATTTAAGGGTTAGCAATGGAGGTAAGGATGTCTTGCTGGAGACCCTGCCTACCTAGGGCCTTCTAAGGGTAAGCAGTTGTTTGTTTGTTTGTTTGTGTATTTATAGTTGCTGTGTTTGAGCAAATCCTTCTTTGCTGTAGCTTAGGACTTTGTTGCTATGCTGTTATTGCTGTAATTTCTATCACGTTACATGTATGCAATTTCTTTTCTTGATGATAATGAGAGAGCTTTGTAGTCTTCCAGTGTAAAGAACTCTTTTAAAACCTTGAAGGATTTTGTTATTGCTTATCTGAGCAATAGACTTATTGTTTCCTTACTTTAAGTAATGAGAATAATCCAGATCTTGGTTCCTGCTGCTATAGCCGCACGTGTTTGTTGGTCAAGTTTGCTGTTGCTTTCTGAGAACAAACTGTAGGTACGGAGTTTTTTTTTTCTTAAGTAACTCTTCTTTGTTCTCTTCTCCTACTGGTATTTATAGAAATTGAGGAAGCCTTTGTCTACTATTTATCGATTTTTCTGGTTAGTGCACCAGAGTTCTTGTAGTCAAGCAAAGAAGAACATGCACAATTGGTCAGTAGTGTGCTTTTTGTGCTTTGAGTAAGCATAACAATATCACTGTTCTTGCAACAACATGTTCTCTGTATACAGCAACTGTACTCATGCTCATTGGAAGCCATAGAGTTTCAGTAGCAGCAGAAAGTGTTATGCAGGTGATGCTCAGCAGCGATGCTTTAATGTTAGTCAGATGCCTTTCCTGTGTTGCTAATGTTGTTGTCCTTCTCATAGTCCTAGTAGTCACTGATGCATAACATGGCTTTAATTAAAAAATGTAATTAAATATGTTCATATTTGTACACTTTTAAAAATGTTTAGCATTGTACCTCAAAGAAAATATTAAATGTATTAATTCACATTAAATATAAATATCACATTTTACCCATTTTTAATGTCATTCTCTTTATTGATTTCTGTTATCATTTTGTCAGCTGAGGAGTATTTCTCAGCCCTCAGTAGTCTAGATTTCAATGGTTTGGCTAGAAGATTATTTAAACTGTTTTATATAAACTTAAAAATGATATGATGAGGTATAAATATAATGCTCAAAATCTTGATTTTATTATATTTAATATAAAGAATCTTCTAAAAAGCAGTACTGTGCAGCTCAAAGCATCAAGGCTCTCATCTATCTTTATTGTTTCTCATTTAAGCCCAGATCCACACTTAGATGCCAGATGGCAACTGCAGAGGAGTTTCAAGTTATAGCTGCAGTAGATGAAGATAAGTGCCTCTTGAGAAAGGGAAAGCCAGATTGCATATTCCTTTCTATTGCACCTGGTGACTTATTGCTAGTCACTAATTGGCTTGTCCGTACATAAGCAATTCAGAATCTGACTGCAGTGCCTAACTTTATCAGTAATTCTCTTCTTCCTGCTTCCTGATGAAATAAACCCTTACAGCAAATATTTTATATGAAGCTATGCAAAAAGCAGACCTAGAGTTTTTTCTCTTATTGTTGTAAAGACTATGTAAAGACTTTTTTTCTTCAGGAGAGATATAAAATTTTGTGTAACTGTCATTGTTAGTTATAATTTCTACATGGAATAACTGCCTATGATCTGCTAACATTGAAAGGACAATATATGCATTTTAGGAAGAGACAGAACTATGATCAGTATATCTTTGCCATTGGAAGAGACACATATTTAAAGAAAATTAGACAATCTTTTCTCACATATTTTATGAGTGCATTTTCATTTTAGTCCTGGGTGGGACATTTGACAGAGAACTAAGAGAGATAACTAAGGAAAGTAAGAGACAACTCTTATGAGTTATGAGAAACAGCTCTTTTATTTTCTCTACTTAGAAGCTATTAGCACTGAAATGCCTCTAGAGCTTTAGAACTGCTTTATTGCTTTCCATTGTTGTTGATGACAGACAAAATCTGGATAATGGTAGAGTGTATAGCCAACAATGTAATGAACCCTTTAAAAGGTGAAGTATCCACTTAGAAGCCAGCATCCCTCATAAAATGAGGTGTCAGTATTTTCTAATTAATGCGGAGCCTGCATTGTCTCCCAAAATCTTCAGATGAAAGCGTTTTCCCTAGACGCGTTTTGCTAAATGCAGTAGCAACAGAGGTATTTGCAAACAGCAGAAAAACAGCTTTCTGTATTATAAATGCCTAGCAGTTTTCCTGAAGGAAAATAGATAAATATAAAGTCAGACTGCATAATTCTTAATGTTCTGTGTCTCTGTTGCCAATGTGTATATAATTGTTGTCCAGACAACAGCGTGAGTGTGTGTGAAGGAGCACAACACTTTAGAGATGTAGCATCATGTAAGTAGATAAAGAACGTGGAATTTACTGTTAAATAAACTGAAGTAAAATAAACTACTTGAAGTCAATAATACTTAATGTATTCTCAAATGTGAGAAAGTTCAAATATTCTTCAGTACAACGGGGTTGTGTAAAACATCTAGAAAAGTGATTGAAGTGATTACAAACACTTGAACAGGGTTATCAGTTGTCCCTTCTGACTTACTGTTGCCAAATCCTCTTTTCCTGTTGAGAGCTTCATAAATAACATGAGGGTTGATCACAGACAACCAATCACTAACACATCCGATCATGAATAAAGCAGTTTAACTCTTGGATTGCTATGCAATCAAACCAGTAGTTATTAGGAAAATGAAATTTGGGCATCTTCACAATGTAAGAAGTTAGTGAGCATAGAGATCTCGAGTCTTTTCTCTACATGGTATTCAGACTTAAATGATGACAGAGCAGTCCTATTACTGTATATGGCCCAACATTTTGGCAGCTGACAAGGCTTAAAATCCTTTCCACTTATGCAAAGGAATTTCTTTGCCGATCAGCATCCACACATGGGTGAAATGCCACTTAATTATCAGAATACAGAGCTCTGTTAGTATCTTAATGACAGATGTGAAGTTACATATCCTACTGAATATATGGGACATCTGTAGGTAGCTCCAATTGTGTGGAGGAGTGTATACACTTGGAACTTCTGAGTATGAGTTATTGTTGTGGTAGTGTTCTCCTTTGAATCAGACTTTTGTAATAGTGATCTGGTGCATGCATGAGGGCTTTGGAGAGCAGCTCTGGTAGTGATTTCTGCAGTGACCTTGGCAAACCTTTGATCCACTTTAGTACAATGCCTCTTGAGATACATATACAGATTGATGGATAAACATGTTCACAACTTTCCTTTCATCTTTCAGAAAATCTTTCATCTTTGTAGTCTGTAGCATCCTATAAACCCTCTGAGGAAAGGTAAATAACTGCAAAGTAAGGGAAGGAAGTCTGCTACAATTCTAAACAAACACCTTGTGAGGCTAAAATCTTAGGGTCGGGATGGATGGCTGGAAAGACAAAGAATTACAGCGAGCTTATCAAGAGATACTTGCAGTTGTCAGAGAATAAATAGTTTCTAACAATGGTAACATAATAGTGCATTTTGGAATTATCGGTGTGTTGGGGGAGGGGGAAGGGAGAGAATTCTTTTAAGAATTGGAAAACTGGCTGATATATGTATCAATACTGATTTTGCAGACCAGGATAGGAGTGCTTTACTTCAGGAAGTACTTTCAGATTTGTCAAGGAATAGTATAAAAACTATCCCCCAGTAACTCTTGGAGTTTACTTTTGAAGCATTAGATAGTGGCAATAGTTGGAGGAAATTCAAAGGATCCAAATGACCATTAGTTTAGTTCTTATGGTAAAGTGACATCAGTATTTTTAATGTGAATTCATCGCTCTTAACGGCGTTGGCTTGACTGATGTACCACAGGCCAACTTGCCTGTAGAAATACAGCTTCAATGAGGAAAGGGCAGCTTGGTTACTGTATAGCTAAAAGGTCATTTAAATAATGTGGAAAAAATTACTGCTTTTTCCCCCTGAGATGAAATGTTAATTGTTGAGAATTTTAGAGGTTGTTTTCTTCAGTCATATTATTTCTTTCTCAGCTAGCATTGTGACTGAATTCAGCGGTGGTTGTGTGACCCTCATCAGTAACTTTGTGTTGATAACTACCAAGGCTGGTGGGCCTTAATTGGCATTGGTCAGAGAGTAGAGGGGATGGAGGGTGCTTACTTTTTGGTGAGACAGAACATCCTGTATTTGTGAGTAAGCACTTCATTACAAATCATTTTTTTTGTTTGCAGGGGTGGGATTACAAGTCTGTATGGAACAGTGGGGACTTTCTTAGTGCTTTCTCTTTCACAGAGGTTTACATATATAAGTAAGAGCAATTTTCTCTTTGCTTATTTTTAAACTTGATCTTTCAAGTACGTTTATTTGCTGATACACCATAGCATACATATCAGCAAATATGGCAAAATGTAATTCTGTTTTTGAGGTCAGGCCTGTTACAGGAGCTGCTGTTTTCCAGATAAATGTTCAAGGTGCTTTACAATGAGTCACTGCTTTAATAAATCATTCTGTGTATACATACTAGCTTACACAAGTTAGGATATTAATTTCCAAGTGGTGCTCATCACAAATATGCAGTTTAAAAAACCTGAGCTGAATAAAGCATATGGCCTTTACAACATCTCAAGACCATATCTGTAATTCAGTGTACATTCCTGCTGATACACAGACAAAGGTGATTTAGTTCCAGACAAAAACATGTCAATGGTCTATTGAGTAGTCAATTATTAAATGCATAGTGGAATCTGAGATTATCAAGACATGCTCAGAATGTACCTGAGATGTACAATTTGTACCAGAACAGAACAGGATTAGACTATTACTAAAAAATCCAAGCAAAATTATACTAGCATAGGATTAGTTCTTGCTCTTGCTATATGATGGATGAGAAACATTTGTTTTATTTACCCTCCTGATAAGCTAATTTCAAAGTCCTATGTATGTACATACTTAGAAATACAGCGGTAAGCAACTTTATTTTTTTGTCCTTGAGAAATGATCCATCTGACTTGGAATGTTCCATTCCTTGGATAAATGATGATTTTGAGAACCAGGCATGAAGGTAGATGTTGCAACATAAGTGTCCTGGCAATTACTATGGTAGCAATTTGGTTGAGTAAAATGAAGAAATAAATGATTAAGTTACTGTTGAATGATAACTATGTCATGAGTGTCACCTGCATGAAGTTTCAAGTGTTGTTCATTCACCTAACTCTGTGGTAAAGATTTTATTTAGGGGGAGAAAAGTGTATGTGACAGTTGGAAAAGCATTTCAAATAAATTACGAACATTATTCAGGCTGTGGCTGTTAATTTTACTGCAATTACATATCATGATTAATGCATTGGATCTTTGGTCTAGTGCTTCTTATTCATGTTAGGCAAGTTGCAGATTTATTGCAATTTGCTGAAAGATACCATTTAAATGTGTGCGTCAGGCTGGCTCCATTGCTTCAGGTGGGTTTTAGTAGAACTTTATCCTCAGTTGCATTACATGTAATTCTGAGTATAATTAATAGAGATATTACTATGTGTTTTTATGGTTTGTAAAAAAAATTTTCTCATCTGATTTTTCAACAGTGCTTCTCACATTTTTGCAACATGATCATAGCTATTTGCATGCTCCAATAGAAATTGCAAAGTCTCTTCAACTTGATTCAACAGGTTGCTGTTATTTTGCTTTCCTAAAAGACTTGGGCAGTACCTGAGTCAACATGCAGTTATTATTGACATTTTGTGCCTTTTAAATAGGAAATATGTGATGCAGGCTTCAGATGTATAAATTGGTATATCCAACAGAAACAAAGCAGGAATTGCTTAACTGTAAGATATCAAGAATGTGCTGGCTAATGAGATTACAAGTGCGAGCTAGTATACATTTATGAAAGTAGAGGAATTCGGAGACAGAAGCTCAGAAGTGGAGGCTATCTGTGTGTCTCTTTCCTAGGTAACTTTTTCTTCTAGATGTTTCTTCTTGAAATTGAATGTAAAAGTGAGTTCTTCATTCTGCAATCTGTAGTTCACTGTGATACTCTCCTAAAGATGCTCAATGTCACTACATGATGTCATTGTTTAAGACTGCAAGGACTTATGTGGTTATGTTCAAAAAGCAGCTGAGTTACTTGAGATGTAAGAATAAAAGGAAAGCTTACAAAAGAGGTGGGATAAGATTTCTCAATTTCTACATAAGATGATTAAGTGCATCTCGAAGCAAACAATGCAGTTGTGAGCTTTTACTGTAGTCATACACGGACAACATGCCACAATAATCAAAAATGAAGTTGTGTTTTTCTTCATGCTATAATATCTCTCATAGTCATAGTAACAGATTAAAAGGATCTTGTGATAACTTCCTGAAGTTAACTCATGTGGAGTAGGCTTTAACAAAAGATTTTGGTGAGAACTGAGCAAATGAGTGTATCTAAAATTACCGGTCCTAAGCCTCAACTTATAATGCATCATTAAATCCCAACCTTCCAAGCATCAATATTCTAACAAAGCTCTGCAAAGAAATATTTTTGTCACTAACCATTCATACTGCTGGGGATCCTTTAATTGAGGCCTTCAAGTGGGACCCTGCCTTATTATTAATGAACTTGCAGCACCTGTAGCCCAGGCATTTGTTCCTGCTGTCACTCTGCTTGGCCTTCTGCTCCAGTTAGTGATCAAGAAAATTCTGATGTTGTTTTTTGACTATCTTCTTGATACCCCAGCAGGTATAATTGCTTGTTATTATTCATAATGTTGCTTCTATTGAACTGTTAGCGTTGTTTTGTTCTTCCAAGAGAGGAGGATATTTTGTTGGCATGTGATTAATGATGTGATCAGAGTATGGTGAAAACTGTCTGGAATATGAAACTATCCTGGTATGAAGGAAGGAAATGGGATTTTTGCTCTTATTTTTGTAGCTGTTGCTGTAAACCTCAATGTTCCTATATCCATGTAGCAAAGCTTCAGGAAATGATTAGCTATTGTATTAAGGAAAGAAACAAAGAACACGCAAAAAACATTCCGGAGGGGGATATCATTCCAAAGGCTTTATTTAATTCTACTTTCTTGTGCCACCTGTGTTATGGAAAGAGAGAAGATGGTAATGGATTTAAATAGCACCCCTAATGTTCTGCTAAAACTTGGAACTTCACTCTTTCTTATGTTCAGTTTCCCTGTATTTATCTTGAATGTGAAGCCAGGCTAGAGCTCTTTGGGCTGTGTAAGGGCCAGATATTTGTTGGCTGCAGCACTGCTAGTGCTTTGGAATCTGGTTCTGTAAACCTTAGTGGAAATAAGATGAATATCTATGTGAAATAAGTTCTGAACCTTCAAGGTAACGTGTGACATTAACTAATTAAAAATAGAACTGTGATTATGCATGAGAGGAACAGCATCACTTCGGAGGAAATATTACTTGCTTATGCGAAAATGTTAAAAACACTTGTTTGTAGACTTTAATTTTTGTTTGTGTGCAATACAGACAGCCAAACAACTACAAAGGGGGCAGGCTTACTGCAAAAATGAAAGAGACTCACAGAATAACAGGGAAAAAGAGGAGGGAAAAGAAACTCCAAAGCTCTAATGCATTTCTGTTTTGAAATGTGGTGAGTTGAGTACTGCTATATTTAAAGCAACTCCATTTCTTTGCAGTTGGCAAGGAATGGCACAGTGAGGGGAATGTCATGAAAGAAAAGGTATGCCTTCTGTTCTAACAAAGGTGATGGGCTTAAGAGAAGTCTTGAACTCCAGCAAGACTCCTAGGAAAAATAAATAATAGTCATCTAGGGAATGTAACATATGACTTCAACTAAAATAAAGCATCATAACCCAGGAATAGTTCAACCATCTGCAGATATGATATCTCTAGAAACTGGTGTATTAGAGGAGAGGTAGCTTACAGGGAGCACAATTAATGTTTAATTTATTCCTCTCCAGAGTTTCCTGAACCCATACATAGTAACTGAATAGTGAGCTAGGCAATAAACACTCCTCTTGTAAGACTTTCTGTAGTGAGGATGCAGGTGCTCATTATCGCTGAAGTTGCTTTATAGTGCTGAATTCACATTTCCTACTAATTTAACTTTGTTTAAACATGAATGATTTGAATCAAAGCAGTAGTAGGAAAGGTACTTTTTATTTGCCAGGACTTGCAATTCAGTGCAGTTGATAATGTACTGCTTTATTCAAGAAAGGAATTTGCCCTTAAGTTAGAATAAGAATTTTTCAAATGAGGTGCTTTAAAAACCTAAGTAACTTTTTCTCCTATCAATCATTGTCACTTCTTACAGAGGAACTGCAGATCCTTGAAACATTTATTAGCTTAACATTCATATCAGGCAAGGATACTGTCTATGTTTTAGAGGTAAAAAATGACTGCAAGTTGGTACAGCTGTTTAGGTAGGTAATCCTAAAGTTATCTGCAGCATCTGGAGAACTTTTAAAGTTTGGGGTTTGTGTGACTTCAAGTTACAATAAAATATAACATTTGTGAGATAGCAGAAATCCAGGTTTGAGTCTCAGGCCAACGCTGGGCAGTGGGTTTGGGGCATTTTTGTACTGTGGAACTCCTACAGCTGTCCAGTAAGAAATGACAGTAAAATGTGTGCTTTTTTCCCCACGCTTTCCTCTGAAGTATTTATTTAGTTAATGTAAATATTCTTGATCAGCCAGAAATTAAAAATCACAACTACTCTAATACATCCATTCATAAAATAAGATGTGTGGGAATGGACTTAGAAGCAAGAAGGAATCTAAGTAAAATGTCTCTATTTTAAATCATGGCTGTGTGACAAAGGAAGAGCTGACATAGTTTTTGACTGACAGATACAGGGATGAAGTACGTAACACAGAGGAATCTAGTCATGTAATTCTTTTCAGAAGTAGGAACAGGCAAAAATATCTTGATCTATATTGTTCAGTGCTCATCCCTATGCTGTGAAGTGTACAGCACTTGGAGTTTATCTCCCTTTTGAATATTAATTCTGACATGTTAAAGCAATTGATGTCTAAATTAGTAGGAAACGCTATCAGACATTTGCAGGATGAAATTTGTAAGCAGCCACTTAGTACAAATGTATCTCTCTTAGCATTAGGTACACCAGCGACCAGAATGAATTGCACAAACCAAACTACATTTGTTTAGACATCTGCAAGTGAGAATGAATGAAAACCAACCAAAAAATCATAATGCTATGAATGCCTCTTTGTAGAGTCTGCAATGGAATACATATTTGACTTTGTTAAAATTATTCAGGAAGTAAAATCCTTGTTAGCACTGAAATTGTGCTAACAGTGCAACTTGTACAGAAGGTACTGTGGGTGATCATTTCTTCCTCAGATACAGTTATGAGTTAGCATGGAAAGTACTATGTCATTTGATTTTTACGCATCTGGAGTAGAATTCTCTCTAGCAATATTTTAAATGAAACATTTTCACCACTTACAGAAAATCCATACCGTTATTAGAAAAGCCCCATAACTTTAAAGAAAATATGAAGCGAGGAAAAGCTAGATTTCATGCACTGGCGAACAGAACAATAGTAAGTTGCTTCAGAAAGAAGGCTGAATTAATGAGAAATCCAGCTCTGAAACCTGCATTTGCTTTGTCAGGAGGTGATTCCTGCAGATTGCATTAAGCCTCCAGTTCAACACAAATTATGAAAGTACACAACTAATCTTCCCATTGCAAGTTGTGTTGTTTGCTCTTGTGGGCCTTTCCCACTGTGGATGTGGTTTGGTACTCCAGAATGAAGTCCTGTGAGCTGTTCCCTGATGCATTTCCAGTGTGTGCCTATGGAAGTGTGTAATATGAAAAGCTGGGTAAAACAATTGTTGCCCAAATGAGCAGGACAAGCATAGTGATCCCATTTTTGTTTGTCATGGATTTACATTTCAGATAGATTTGGTGCATTTCAGTGTAAGTAGCATAACTGCTCTTATTGGATCTCCAATGCAAACAGTTTGGAAAAGTATGGTAAAATGAGAGGACAACTTCAGTATGAAAATAGTGAAAGCTCCTAAGACACCACCAATTTTGTACTGTATTTTTTGTTGTAGAGACTTTCACCATTTATCCTCAAATCTACAATTATGAAGGGGTTTTCTTTCACAACAGCTATGAATGTGCTTCACTGGGTATTGCGTGTTTCTACAGGCAAATGGCTTATTGTGCTTCCAGCGAATAAATGTCCCTGACTATTCTGCTAATAACTTTATACAGATATGACAATGAAAAGTCCCTATTCCCATACCGAAGAGTTGTCATGAGTGGCTCAATCCTGACTTATAGAATGTAGGATATGTTTGTCTCTTCCCTTTTGACCTCATTAATATCATCTTCCTGTCTGAATCTGGCAAGCTGTAATGTGCTCATTGTGTCATTGCTGCTTTATTCATTCAGGTCCGCTCTGACATTTGCAAATACAAATATCCTAAGCAGTTTAACAAGTGTCATTACTTGGGGCTAATTGTTCCCACCTCTTTCCAGTGTGTCCAGACATTTCTGCCTAGAAATATTCCCCTTTGTGCTCTTCTGTTGCATCTTGCTCTTAGGGAAACTGCGTGAAAATAGCAAGTGCAACAAGCTGGGATCAGCTGCTGAATTAAGGAAAACACACAGAGCAGAATTTGTGGTGATGTACTGGTGTTTTTCTGACCTTAGATCCAACTGAAATTCTTGTGCTTTAGTCCTACAGCTTTTGCAAGGTCTTGCAAAGATCATCCATCAGCAATCTGCTCTGACAGAAATGCTGACAAGGACCTTGTCTGTAGAACTGCTATGAAAGTTGATGCAAGTCTAACTATGCTTCAGGTATTGCAGTATTTTTAATTCAATTTCTTCACAACAATGCTTTTTATTCCAGAGCTGTGGAGATGTGGTACTGGGAGACAAGGTTAGTGGGTGTGGTGGGGTGGGTTGGACTAGATGATCTTAGAGGTGTTTTCTAGCCTTAATAATTGTGTGAAAAGGATGGGAAAACAATGAGAAAAGAATACACGAAGTGATGCACAGTGCAATTGCAGATTGTTGACTGATGCTCAGCTGCACCCCAGTAGTGACCGCTCCCCATCTAAGTCCTGCAGTTTTGTTTTTCAACATGATGCCACACAGTATGGGACATTCCCTTGTCTGTTCTGGGTCAACTCTGTGGGCTGTGTCCCCTCTGGGCTCCTTGTGCTCTCCCAACTCCTTGCTAGCAGGGCAGCAGGAAAACCTGTAATGTCCTTAACTTAGTGTGAATGCTGCTCAGTAACAACTAAAATATAAGCGTTATCCATGTTTTCATCCTAAATACAAAACAAAGCATCATACCAGCTACTAGGAAGAAAATTAACTCTATCCTATCCAAAACCAGATGTGCATATACAGGTTTAAGATTCATCTTGGCTTTTGAGACCTCTGAGATATTTTCTGTCCTTTTATCTTGGTAGTCTGTATTTTCCTCAATTTGTCACACACCACTGTGCCTGCCTGTCTCTCCCTAAGAGGTGAGCACTAAAACTAAGTTCTGATATGGAAGAGATAAAGAAACAGCAAACAAAACAGTCTTGCAAGTAATCAGACAGCTTAAAGTTAGCAGCCCAAATTGGAAAATACAAGAAATGTACCAGCTATAGTCCAAAAAATTATCAAAAATTGTAATAAGAGCTAACTGTCACACTGCATATTGTCACTTCCATGGTACAGCTGAGGAATTTAATTTCCTGTGTTGCCATAGGCTCAGACCATCAGAATATGTCAGCAAGTCCAGTCCTTCTGTGTCTCCCTGTGTCAGGATGAAGGTGGTCTGTACTGAGTTACCTTCACATAAGCTTTTTTGTTTGTTTGGATGTTGATTAGATTTTGTTGGCACTGCCTGTGTGGAGCTGTCTGCACAGTATCTGCTGTTATAGGGGAATAATTAGTATTAAGAGTAACAATAAGCTCTATAATTTGATACATCCATCCCATGTCTAATGCTGGTAGACCAAAAAAAAAAAAAAAAAAAATACAGCATTTAGATTGTGAAAGCTTATTTCAATTTCATTGAAGCATGTGAGTCTGCAGAAGTGAAATGCTCCTAAATTGGAGCCTGGGTGCTGCTTACTGCCTGCATAGGCATTGCAGCACACCTGATGCACGCACCTGCTCTGAACCCTTTCCTTGCCTACCCCATCTTATACCTACTGTGTGCAGATCAGGTGCACAGAACACTAAGCCAGCACAACTGCTGCCTTCACCCTTGTGTGGAAACTCCAGTTTTAATTTGCACTTTGTATGTGCCACCTGTGCCATGCTAGGAAGAATTTTTCCCTCTGAACAGCTGGTGGGAGAGAAAAGAGTTTCACTTAATGTGAGATTGGGTACTTGTTGCTTTTCCCTGTGTTATGTCAAAATCTTTGAATGAAACAGGTCCTAAGAAATAGGTTTCATCCACAGGCTTTCTGGTTAGCTGGGGTAGCTAACTGCTGATAGAAGAGGCGAGTGCTACAGGCAGAAACGTGAGCTGGATAAGGTCTAGCAGGTTGAATGAACTTTTTTTGGCTGTGATGGAAGGTTGGTGTCTCAGACTCAGAACTGCTTTTGGGTTATGTTAGGGAATTATCTTTGCATCCTGTATTTCATGCATGTTATGAAATCCTACAGTGTTCTTTATCTTTAAAATCATTTTTCACAGTGGTCTTTCAATTGCTACTATGGCTTTCTTTACTTAGACCATTAAATCTTCATTTTATATGATATTCATTATTAATTGCTTTTACATAATGATGAGGTATGAAACATTTCCAGAGAGGTTGGGATGCTGAGCTCTAACAGTTACTTATGTAATAAACCTAGGACTGGGCAGTACGGAGGACAGCTTTGAAGCTTAAATTGTACAGCTTAAGGAGGCTGAAGTCATCTGTTGGGTTTCTCCTGCCCACTAGATCTGAGGAACTGCTCTTGATTTGACTATGAAATTCTCATTTCTTAAGGCAGGGAAATGGATCCTTGTTGCTAGTCTGACAGGAGCCAAAATACCTTCAGAATGCAATGGAAATTTCCTGCCTTTGAGAACTGGGGCAGAAAAAGTCTGAAGTTTGACACAGAAAAGGTACTCAAGTTAGAAATGGAAATGAAGGTCTTTAGCCATGAAATAGTCTCTACAGCCATAACAAACCCAGAAATAGATGTCTTTATTTTTATACTGCTAAGTAACTCATGCCTCATGTTCCTCTTGGTAATTGTTGATGATTTCTGTAAGTCTTGGTTCCTCTGAAAGAAAAAAATACTGGATGGGTCTGATGGATGCCATCTTCCAGATTGCACAAAGTAATTTAGCAGTATCAGCTAAATAATCATAGCCCATAAGTAGGTGGTTTGTGTTAACAGGAAATCAGCGATTTTAGAGTACCTATCTTTGCTGGGCAGCACTTCTTTAATTGATAATTTTTTTATTACAGTCTCGAGTTTTGGTTTTGTTTTTCAAATGAAAGTGAATTGAGGTAATACAATAAGCTAGCAGGACAGGCTACTGGTATTCTGCTGCATTTAAGAGCAGTGAGTAAGACCGAATCACCATTCTGATTCCTGTTCTCATCTCTGTTCCCTGAGTGTGGGATGCAGCAGGGTGAGTCCTGCCCCATGTCTCAGTGGCTCTGAGAATCCTAAGTGGACTCTTACACCATTCTATAGTATGTAATTCAGTTATGCTGGCCTGGCAGTTTCCCCTTCTTGTGTACTTGTGTACAGCACTTCAGCTCTGTTTTGCCACGCTGACCTTTAACTTTAAATCAAGTTCTTTCCTATGTGAATAAGTCTTTCAAAAAAAAAAAAAAAAAAAGAGGAGTACAGTTAGACTTCTTTATGGTCATTGATGTCTAGAAGGAAGTCTGCAAATGCTGTCTCTTGATCAATGAATCATGCATTAATGAGAAAAGCCAAGAATTTATTGCATTACTAATTGCTTAAATTTATCTACTTTTTTATACAATAGGATTCTAGAATGAGGGAATTGGATTTCACGTGAGAGAAAGAATGAAGGAATTTCAGAAATGCAGCTTGAAATTTAGGTCAAGAAAAAGTGATGTTGAAACTACCTGAAAGTACCCTGTATTCACCAGGAGAGGGAGCCTGGCAAGGAGAGCCGAAGTTAACCCGTCTCATTATACAGAGCTACAGCATTAGAAATTCTAATTTCCATCTGCTTTAGCAGCTTTATGGCATGATACAGGTAGAAAAATGCTTCTTTTCGAAGTTCCATATGAATTTATGTTTTTAAATTGATCAGCAAGGATCTTTTTTTTCCCCTGTTGATGACATCTCACATAGACCTGAGACAACAGTTAATGAAAAGGCAATTTGTCCTAATGCAGTGGGGGTTTACATGAGAAGAGCTCTATCTGCCTACAAGTGTGGACGTTCCCTTGGCACAAAAATGTTACACCATGTTGATCAGTTTGTTAGTTTAGAAATTACATGTATGGACATGACTTTCTAACTGGAAACTTGTCAGGTAGGACTAAAGCATCTGTGGTATGTTTGCAAATGTCAAATTGCTCTCATTAGAGATAAGAAAGTTCAAAGTTCCTATTGGTTTTTCTGGAAAGGTTTTCTTATTTCTTTTGGTCCTGCAGCAGCCCTTGTCCTGCTTGTACTTCGTAAGTACAAGTAGGCTTCCTAGGAGGAATGCTAACTTCTGCCTGCCCTGATCTGTACAATCAATCAAGTTTTAATTTAGAAGTGTTCTCAGATCTCAAATTCTGAATTCTGCTGTGCCTGTTTGCCAGGCTGATTCTAGAGCGATTTATCTTACCCAATATGGAAAATGCAGGACATCCTGGTAAAATCACAACAAACTTTTTGATGCTTCCATGTATATAAATTAATGTCGGAATTTTTTAGGACCCAACAGCATGATGGGTCTTATGCTTACAATATAACCTCTCAAATTGCTGATGGACTTAGAACTTATATATCAAATATATAAAGGTGTAATTATATATGTTTATAAAATATATGAAGGTATAAACATGACCAGAACCTGCTCCACAAATCATTAAGCCTGTAGAAGTCTTTCTGTAAAGTTTCTTTCCTTTGAGCCCGTAAGATATATAGTCTTTGTTGGGTTCAGATATAGCCACAGGGAAAGATTTTTCTTATAATACTGTAAGGTTAACAGGTATATAGAGAAGTCAGGCTAGTAAGAATAGTCCAACAGAGGAAAGGTGCTCACCAGTGTTGTAGGCTCGCAAGACTCCAGAAGGAGCAATCTCCAGGAAGAGATCCTTCCTTCATGGAAGTCAGCCCTTAAATGGGGTCTAGGAGAGGTGTAGCCTGGCTCCACCCCTTCCAGGCACACAGGTGAATTGCTTTCACCTGTGCTCCCATGGCTGACTCAGTGCTTGCCTCAGGTGGTCAATCAGAGGTTCAGGCCATGATTCAACAGTTCCCATACACTCCACCCCTTCATGGCATGAACCAATGATTGAGTTAACTAAGGGTGAGTTTTTCCTATTACAGAGATCCAACACATCGCTACGCTTATACAATTCCCCGTCTCGATGCATGTTATCATAATTTTAAGGCGAGTGATGATTGATGAATGTTCCTGTTCTTTCTTGGGCCAGTGCTTGATGATGTTACTGGAGGCATGCAGTTGTGAGGTGCAGGTCCATCTTATGCTCCATCAGTCCCATGTAAATCATCACCAGGTGTCGCATATGGTCTGGCAGCAACACTGGAACATTTC
>JACDJE010000279.1:1006693-1108997 GCA_016647715.1 Pavo muticus | reverse complement strand
ACAACAGCAAAGGACTGGCGCCTGTCAGAAATATCAGCACAAGCTTTTTATGATGTACAAGGGGCGTTACCACAAGTACCTATCCAAACAGGAGCCTAATATGCTGTGCACAGACAGTTTAAAGACATGAGAAGTTTCTTGGTTTAAATTTCAGCATCAGTACAAATCATATTTTGCATATTTTTAAGTGTAATTCTTTCTTTCAGGTTTCTAATCTTAGATATTCCTCTCAATAGTTCACCTTCCATTCCTAAACTCTGCACCCTCACATCTCAATTTTTGCCCTTGCCATTCCATCTAAAGATACATTCCTGTCATCTGAATCTTCTTCTTGAATATCTGGATCCATGCTGAGAAAATTCACTGTTAGCGATCATGCCAACAGCCCTAGAACTGCTCCATCCTCATTCTATAATGCACCAAAGAGAAAGAGAAAGCAGAAGTCAGTTATGGGCAAGACTTTCCCCTCACCTACCCTACATAGATCACTTTGAATTACACCTTTAATTACAATGCCAACAGTCCTGTGGAAAAAAAATAACTTCTTCAAAGAAGAAAACTACTACTGCATGCATATTTACTTCTCTCCCTCAACATAAAGGCAGAAACACAACAGGTTCAACACCTTAGGAATCTCTTTCACATAACTCTTCTGACTAAGAAATAGGTCAGGCAATCCATCATTCAAAGTTTCCCATGTTAGATTATTTAAATCCATTATCATCTGTCTTAAATCTGAGTCAAAGATAAAGTGAAAATATACTATATTTTGTAGCCTAGAATGTCTTGAAAGCATTAGAGGTACCAAGTAAGTAAATAGTCTGTAGATAGAGTAGGCACCAAAATAAAGAACATATTAACCTGTGTAAATAGTCCTTTTTTAAAAATCGAAGTAACTCCTACAGATTTGAACAATTCTAAATGGTGTTTATCCAAGAGTCCAACATAGCTCCCAAGTTACCACAGTCTTGACGTTTTTCCAAATTAATTTAAATTGAAGCATGTACAACTGCTGATCCATGTCAGTGATGTATTACCATTTCCAAACAAAATCTTTCATTACTGTCACGGGTTATCTCTGGATACAAGTCCGTGACAGGGGGGCACAGGCCCCGAAAAAAAAAAAAAAAAAAGGGAGGGAAAAAAAAAAAAGAAAGGGGTACGAACGGTTTGCCGCGCGATCCGGCCGGCCCCGGGCCACGCGCTCCGGGAGAGGGGGAAGGGCAGGGAGCTAGTGGATGGTTTTAACAAAAAGGAATGCACCAGCAGTAGATCTGAGAAGGAACGGTAATTTACTAAATTTAACTAAATCAAACAAAATGAGAGAGAAAAGAGTATCCAAAACGCGAGATCAAACCACAATACCGCGAGGGAACCACGTGCTGTTCTCCGCGGCGAGCTGAGAAGGCTGAGCCGGGCAGCGGGGGAAGCCAGGCGCTCCGTCCGGTCCGGAGCTCCACCCCCACTTCCTCTTCGCTCCAAGTCCTCCCCAGGGAAGCCGCACCTCTCCTCCCATCAGGATACTCCACATGCCCATAAGGGGCAGTAAACTGAACCAGAACATTAACTCTTTAACTCCTACTGGTTCACATGATGTTCTGATGTGGAATACTGATCACAAAAGAAAAATCACCAAACCACAACAATTACCAGGAAGATGGTGCTAGGTTTCTGAGGATTGCCTTCTCTGCATGTCAAGAGTGGATGAAAACACTGAATCTGAGTGCCACACGTACATATATTTATTCCCCACATCCTGGAATCCTCAGCAGAACCATGGTGCTGAGAACGTCATCACTACATCAGCTACTTTAAGGCTACAGTTTACCATACACTCTTCTTTGGGTCATTACTACTTCTGCTGTAGATTTTCTTTGCTTACTTGTTTTTGCACCATATATTGTCCCTGTGTGGATTTCTTGCTTCATAAATTGACAAAACTCCTGTTAAATTTTAGGGTGCTAAAGCTCAGCAGATACTAACTGGAGGGCTGAAAATAAGCAGTAACCTGTCTGCAAGTGACTATGCAAGAGGACAGCAACTTTATAGGTTGCTGAAAATGGTTGACAAATCAAAGGAAGCTAGCAGTAAACTTAAGAGTGACTAATTCGAGAATTGATCAAAACCTCTTATACCAAGAGCTCACAGCAATATAATCCCAGAATTTCTTCCTTTCCTTGGCTTTGAGTTTTCTTGCTATTCCTCCCCTGTAGAATCAGCTGCATAAGCACTTGCCTTTGAACTCACTCTTCAGGCTGTTAACACAGCAATTAGTTTAAGCCCCAAGAGAGGTAGGCAAAAGCTAGAAATTATTTGTTGGAAGGATTATATCATATGCTGGTGATAACAATAATGGCTTTGTTCCTTCCTTGTTTGTACATTGTTCTTTGTAGTATAGATGACCTATGTAATTACCTATTCCATCGGGCTCCACAAAGGAGACCCCATTGCTCTGGTTCAAATTATTCATGCAGAATAACCTAGAATTGTTAACTGCAGCTTGTAACTGCAAATAATAAATCAAAGAGCAAGAATCGGTACAAAACATACCCACTATAATTACAAGTCAAATTAACACTTCTGCGCTGAATGCACCCTCTTCTTTCCACCTGACCTCAAGTATTATTTCCTGTATTACCTGTATCCACAGATTGTGTTCCCCTACACTTCATATTTTACTCATTTCTTTCACCCAGAATCATGCTGAACTATTCTGCCTGGCCCCAGCACTGATCCTGCTGGTATGGTTACAGTCAGTGTATTCCACAGTAGCAATGGGCCCCAGGGGAGGAGATTAAGGCAGTGCCTGAGAAACAGCCAGCTGAATTATACATCCTCTGTTCACAAAGTAAGAATTGGTATTTATTTAGCTCACTTTAAAAATAAATCTTTCCTTAAATAGAAACACAAAATCAGTAACAAATAATCAAATGACAGTATTTCTCTACACATGTACATGTAAATAGACAGTGTAAGTAAACAGTGCCAGAGCCCCATGTGGACTGGTAGACCCTTAATCACCCCAATAGCCTCACCCTGAGTAAGACTGACAATCAACCTTTGTCCATAGGCACAGGATCACAGAATGGCTTGGGTAGAATATAGGCCCCTTCCAACCCAGTTCAAAGCCCCCTGCCATGGGCAGGGCTGCCTCTTGCCTGACCACTATCAGGGATAGCGTGCCCACCAATTCTCCAGGCAGCCTGTGTCCATTCCTCCCCACCCTGTCAGTAAGCAATTTCCTCTACTATCCAATCCAAACCTTGCCATTTCTGTTTAAAACCATTTCCCCTTGTCCTATCATTACAGACCCTGCTAAAGAGTCCATCCCCTTCTTTCTTATAGCCCCACTTTAGATATCAAAAGGCTACTATCAGGTCTCCTCAGAGCCTTCTCTTAATAGCCTCAGCTTCCCCAGTCCATCTTCATAGGAGAGGTGCTCCAGAAGCTCTGGTTAAGTTCAGGCCATACCCCTACTCCTTGCCTGAGCTGTGCTGTTGCTGTACCTCTCTCCAGCCCTATCTCCTTAGACCTACATTGTAGTTCATATGGACAGGCAGCAGCAGATATAGTTGCTTTAAACCCAAGAAAGATAATGGTCACAATCCAGTCATAAAGGTACCACTTACCCCTTTCTGAGAATTAGGTCTTGCAAGGCTCTCTGAACACTCCAAAGGAGGCCATCTCCAAGTAGAGATACTTCCATTGTGGCCTCCAGCCTTTAAATGAGGTTAGGAAGGGGTGGCCTCAGGGAATTGCTTTCACCTGTGCTCCCATGGCTGCCTACATCCTTTCACCAGGTGCTCAATAACTGGTTCAGGCCATGACCTCACAGTGCCCATACATAGTGACACATCCATATGTGGTAGTACATTAATTTCTCCTTTCCACACACCACTGATGAGGTTTCTAGCCTAACTGCTGCTGAGATGGGCCCTGGCATGGTTCCCCTGCCTTGTGTAGTACAGCAAGTATGGCAGTATCTGTAGCCTAATGACAAATGGTCTCTACCTTAGTTTTCAGTGATTCAGTTAGCTGATCATCTAAGCTTAACCATAATTTTCACATATATCACTAGGAAAAGTCAGAAGGAAAGCTAATGAGGCACAGCTGTTAGCAAGAGACCTTCCTTCAGTCACAAATGGAAAAAGTGACCCACTGAAAATTATTTTAGTGGTGACTAAGTGAGACATCAAAGACAGGACTCTGTCTCTCCATTTTCTATACAGTGGGAGTATCTACAAATCTTAAGATGAGGACTGGTCTGCTAGAAGGCAGGCAATATTTGTACAAGCACTAGTTCAGTGATAGTTGGAATACTGCCTACTGCAGTGTTGATGGCAAAGCTAATTAAGATAAGCAGGGATAAAAAGCAGAATTGTGTTGGCATTACGTTGTAGGTAACACTGTTCCTTCTTTCCCTGGGAACTGGTGGAGCACAGCATTAAATGAGAACCTCACCACCCACGTTCTGACCTACATGTCAGTTGCATCCCTACTTCTCAGGTCAGGACCAATTCTTAGCCCCCAGTTTCAGAGCAGTCCACCTCTCAAAGAACATTAGGTGTTGAAGAGAAAGTTACAACAAAACAATAGGCAAAAATTTAAGTCAGATTATTTAGATTACAAATAAGGCATTTTTCACAGTGAAAGTAATGGTCCACTGGAAAAAGCTGAACTCAAGGAATGGTCCAAATTAAAGCTAGCACCTGAAAGCAGTGCACTTCCTGAATGACAGGTTCTAGCTAAATTGAGTTACTGAGTTCCAGGTGCAACAGGGAGAAACTGATGGAAGGGAAGAGTAAATGAGGTGATCAACAGTTACTGTTAAACACAACACATTCCTCCCTTGTAGAACTGAGATGTAGCAGCTGCAGTACAGAAAGCAAAAGTTATTTCTGAGTATTGCAGATAATTTTAACAAGTGAGCACTGTAGAAGTTACATAAAGACAACTAGATGATTAAGTAAGAGCACACAAAAGGTATACTGCTACCTTACACTAACACAGCCCCTGGAAACACTGAAATACATTAGAGTGAAAATTCAGAGGTTAGTTTGCCCATTAGACATCAGACCTCAATGCTAACTTAGAAGAACTTATGTGCCTATCCCACTTTTGAGGGTCTCAAACAAAACTTAATAAGCCCGGAAGAATAAAAGGCTAAGATGTTTGTGAGATCAACTAGAATCAGAGGAGCAGTTTTTAAATCATTGTTTATCTCTCCATTACTCAATGAAATTAAAGATTTACTACAGCCTCTTCTCATCCCAGTCATTAAAAGATGTCCCAGTGCAACCAGGCCAGATACAATGACACAGAAACCATCCTATTTCCACTACAGAAATACAGAACTACAACAACACGTAGCATAAGAGACAGACTCATACTGCCATACCAACCTTCCAGGGGAAATTTTCTTCCTTACTGCATTCCTTGTGGTTTGTTTTTCTGGTTGGCAGTGGTTGGTTTCATTCTTCTGAATTTTTGGGTTCCACTCCCCCCCTCTTCTCCTCTGCTTAGCTTTACAGAAGACCAGTTTAACTGGCCCAGATTGCCCTTCTCCCTCTGGCTGGGAAAGCCTGTGATCTGAGGGGAGCCTAGCACTGCTGCCGCAGGGTCTTGAGGAGGCTGTGCCAGAGCACCAGCTGGGCTGGCCTTCCTCCAGCAGCCAGGATACAGCAAAATCCCTTCTGCCTTTGTTTTATCCTTTCACTCCCTCATTTCTCACCTGTTTCTCATTCAGCTCAGAACAGAGGTGAGATTTTAAACAGTCCACTTCTCAGTTCCTCCACAGACAAAGGTTATCCATAGCCATCCCTAATACTCAGGCTTCAAAAGCGTGACAGATATTTCTCCACCTATTACTTATAGGAATTGTTTAAAGCCAAGAGATAGCCCATAAAACATTACTTAATACTTCTATTTCCAAGCACTTCAATTTTTGTTATTCTTTTTTCAATTGCTAATGAAAGATTAAGTATCTTAATGGGCAGAAGCCATGGGACCAAGCTAACACGTCCTCACTTAACATCCTAAGCTGTGCTTCACTGTCACAGACCCGGCCTCACAGACAAACAGGGCAATCTTCACAGGCACAGGGTTGAAAACTGGCACAAACCCCCCCCAAGTTCTTGCAACATCTTATCTACTTAGCTGATCGTTAACAGGGCACTCATCTCCTGGTGCTCCGTTTTAGTGATATTTATAATTTAAGTATTAAGAAACAAGAAGTTTCAAAGTCTTTCATACGTAATTAGAGCTAAGCAAAGTGGCACATATAGGACTACCTCTCCATATTCAGAAGCAGTTTTCATTCTTCTACATAATTATTTCTTTTTCATTAACTAAGCCTGAATATCTTAAACCATTCATTTTCAAGCTCAGGTATATACCAAAAGTCCATTTTGATGCTGGTTCCAAAGTTCATAGCTCACGCAGCACCTTAACTCATTCAATGAGCAAAACTCTTCCATTCTCCAAAAACAAAAGTCAGAGCCCATCAGCCTGAATTTCAAACTCAGGACACAAGCAGCTGCTTTGCAAGCAGCTGAGATCTGCTCTGAAAAGGTCCAGAGCACTTTCAAACCAGTCCAAGATAGGCACATCAAACAAGCCTCAGAGCTTGGGAGATGAAGAAAATGCGATTGTTTTGAAATGCATTGAAAGATTAGATGATCTTGCAGGTCGTTTCCAACCTTGTGATTCTATGATCCTATGAAAATAATGTATGTAAGAGAAATAATAACTTTAATACCTAATTTCAAACTCATTTGAGAGTTTCAGCAACTCAGTGCTGACCAGGTTCCAGAAAACCAGTCTTCTCTGTAGTGTACTCCTAGATTAGAACTTCATAACAGAGCTGGAGAGTCACTACTGGAAGACCTTGGCATGAACAGCAGTCTCCATGTCCCCCAAAGCTACAGATCAGCTTGCCACTGCATACTGGAGCTTGAAACCATGTTTTACACTCATGGCTTAGTTGTGTTTATTTTGAAGTTACACCCTGATCTCAAACACACATCCCAAGTCCTCTTAAAATAAGAGGTGAAAATGAACCAACTGCAATATGACTACCAAAGTGAAAGCTGTCAGCCTTACAATAACAGTAAGGACAGCCCAGATATCTGTGTTCTTAACTTGCTGTCACTGACACTGTTGCAAAACAAACATCGCACTGTCACCTCTGACAGACTTGTAGCTGGAGACTGCTGTACTCAGGCTACAAGCCCACCGAGCAGTTGAACAATTTTGCTTCCTTCCATAGAGGTACATACACTTTCTAGACTTCCCCCCACCCCCAAGTATATTTCAGCATAACCATTTTATTACATGCAGCAGACTGCATCAGGCAAAACCAAACCTATGTTCTCTGGGCAGCAGGTCCCTAAGGAGGAACTCAAGCCCACATTTTGTAGTTTGCCTGGGCTACTTTAAGTTCTCAGTTTGAAGATGCAAAAAGCATTTTAAAACATATCAGTTTACATACAGTTGTCTGAAAAGCCATTGTGATCTAAGGAGAGGAGCAGATCAGCAATATAAAGCAGATAGCAGCTGTGGAAGGATAACGCTCGCAGGACTCTAAGAGAAACTGCAAGGATCACCTTCACAGAGTGCTTTCGTCTCCATCCTTACTCCCAACAGGGGCGGCGACCCGGCATACCTTGATATGGAGGGGAATACAGAAAGAAACTGTGCCTCTTAGGTCTGTAAGGTCAAGCATGGATTTTCGGGGAGAAAAAAACCCGCAAGCGCCGCTAACCCTCCTACCTCCGCAGAACGGAGAGTGGTGGGAGCTGCCTCTGGGGCTCTTCAGCACTTTGCTGCCTGCCAAGGGTCTCACTGCTGGGCTGAAAGCACCACCTAGCGTACGCAGCGTCCCATCTCGTTTCTAAGTGTGGTTTGAATTGCGTGAGGACAGACGCGCAGGCAACAATCGCAGAGCTGCAGGAACGATTCAAAGCCCAGTTCTCATTTCCCTTGTAATTCAAGGTTACTTACTCCTCTGCGAGACTGACCACCAACAATGCACCCTGCGTTGTTTTACCATTACAAAATCAAAGCAGTAGAATTCAGATCCCAGGGGGGACACAATCAGACTCAGAGCTTAATTAATGGTAGATTAAAGGGTTGCTACAAAGCAAGAGTTTTAGTACTACTGTATAATATAATTTTAATAATCTAATTAAAACTGTTTGGTGCTCAGCAGAAATGAAAGTGATTAGAGAACATAAAACTCTTGCTATGTAAACTTCCATACCTTTATTTTCAGAGTAGTCACGAGGTCTGCTCCAAAAGTAATGCCTCCTATTTTACTATGTTGGCCTGTAACATCAGAGGTGGATGTTGGTGAGATGACAGTAGAGGTTGAACCTTCCCACCAATATTCCATTGTATTTTGTCTCCCATGCAGCAGATGGCAGCAGGGAGGGCAGTCTGGCAGAATGACATCTGACATGGAAGTGCATATGAAGTCAAAGTGTATGATTAAAACTCTTCAGGAGGGAAAAATGGCCCCCGTTGACTTCCACTGATGCTTGCTGAACGTTTATGGAGACCAAACAGTGGATGTGAGCACAGCCAGGTGGTGAGCAGCAATGGTGGGTCACATCCACTGGTGCAGATTTCTGAGTGCAGCATGCAGGCCCTTGATCATTGCTGGTGAAAATGCACAGCTAGTGGTACGACTATGTTGAAAAAGAGTGTTTTGTAGCTAAGAATTTGCTCTATCAAATATTGTTAGTGTGCTTTTCATATCTGTTGTTTCCATAGAAATACATAGGAGGCATTACTTTCAGAGCAACCTGTGTATAAATCACATAGCTTCCAAGGACTCCACCTGACAGTGTTTGGTTGTTTTTTTTTTTAAACTTATGTGGAGCTGAACCCTACTCAAACATGCATTTTATAGTCATTTTCAGGTAAGCTATGATTTATAGACAACACCTAATATTCTTACCACTAAATATTATTCAGCTTAAAAACAAAATTAAAACTTTTGTTTTAATAGTCAGGATGTTACATACATATGCAACAACCACAAACTTAGTCAGCCACTTCATTTTTATTATTCTGAACTGTGTGTCATTACCCTATATCTAATGTCATTTAGTTAGAGATGAAATGAAACTTGTTGAACCTCTACTCCTTTCAAACATGTAACCTTATTTACCTTGCCCAGTTATTGTAAAGAGTACTCTCTGAAGTTTCCAACAGACAATGAGCAGTCAAAATTTAAAGTACATCCACTTTAGAACACAAAAATTCTCTAATAGTAAATAGATTATTTGCATACAACGAATTCTAAGATACGGCTTAGAGAAGAAATTAGCAGAAGAAACAGAACTCATGACCTCTGGCATGACTGTGTTGGAGATGGAGCAACCAACACACTGTATAAATAATAATATGTCTCAGCTGCACATATACACTGTGCTGGAGATTAACTGTAATTTCTTTGGCTAACACAGGTTGAACCATTGCAATCAAACTAAGTCAAGTTTTCCAAAACATCAGCCATATTCCCCTAGAGTGTTTTCTGGGCCCTGACATTCTCCTTCATATTCAACAGGGCTGGCCACATTGATAGACATCCTCCAACCGAGGACAAGATGGCCCCCCAGATACATCCCTCCCTGCTCCTATCTTTACTAGGACACATTGCACCTCCATATCACCAGAAAAGCTAGTAATGTAATAGAACAAGAGCCCAAAAGTCAAGCACAAAGACCATAGCTTATGTACTTCAGTCTAATTGGTGGAGCCATAGCTTAACAGCATATTATAAAAGGAACTAAATTACATTTGGATAAATACAAAACAGATTATACTAGGTGAACTAATGCAAACCACACCTCAGAATAAGTAATCTACCAGAACAAGTCTCAGGTTGGTCGCAACTTTTCTCTGCATTTTAATTACAACATTTTACTTCAGTACAATTTAAACATCTGAAAGTACTACATTCCTTTAAACACGATAAAACACTGTAAGAGCAGACAGACCAGAGCAATAAGAAGATGTTACAAAAATATAGTGGCAAAAGGACTAGAATAATACAATAACATTACTAGAGAAAGAAGCGCTCACCCATCTCCAAAGATCTAGGCTCACCATAGAAATCCCACAGAGCAAGGATCTCCAACCCAAGATCCTTCCCCCAGTGGCAGTCAGCCCTTAAATGAGGTTTAAGAGAGGTGCAGCCAGGCTCCATCCCTTGGTCAGTTGAATTGCCTTCACCTGTGCTCCCAGGGCTGACCCAGTCCTTTCCCCAGGTGCTCAATCAGTGGTTCAGGCCATGACTCAGTAGTTCCCATACAAACACTATCTGCAGTAGTTGCAAAAATGTTAACATCATATTTTAAAACTAGGAGACTTGTAACAAGGGAGAATTTTAGATGGTCTACAAGTATGCCAAATTTAGCAATAGTACACGGTAGTGGTAATCAAATTTAATGGATAATATCTATTAATAAATGAGCAAGCATCAAGACTGAAAAAAGCAAGCATGGCCCTGGACAGTATATAGAACACAGCTGCATTTGCTAACAGACAATAATTATTTTGTCCTATGCCTCTTTTAAGAAGATGTTCATCAAATAGAAACGAGGTACTGCAGCTGTCCAGGTACTGTCTGTAGTACGTTACCAGCCCTTTCTTGCCACAGTATATTCAGTTAGATGAACACAAGTCCATGGCCCTGTGCACAGCATCCTGCATTGCATACATTCATGTTCATTATCGCTTTCTATTCTTAAGGCTCAGAACTACATGGTTCAACAAAATAGACTCTTACTCTATTTAAGTGCTATCTGAACTTTGCCGCATGAACAGAGCCAAAGCATTACTACTCACAGCCCACGTTTCTGTAAGGGCTCAAGTCTGACACACGGCTTGTGTGGGCCCTCCAGCTGAGTCACAAGGTTCAGAAATGAGCCCCTTGCTTTCTAAACTCTTTTTTAGAGAGAAGCCTTGATGTGTGTAGGTCAAGTCTCAGTCCCAGACCTCATCAACAGGTTTATATGCATAGTAACTTAACAGAATCAACATTTGCCTGTCAGAGTGCCCTTAAGGGCTTCCACTGAAATAGATTCACAATCACTTACCTGCCTTCCACCCGCTCCAGCACTTTGTACTGAAATGGGTTCATACAGTCAACAACGGATCCTTTTTTAATTGAGGTAACAGTTAACAGACTCAGGATTACCATTAATAAATGCACTGGGTGCATTAGCACTAAATATTGAGACACTGAGCCATTAATTTGTTAATTATTTCTCCAGGCATCATCTACAAAATAATAGAGACACAAAGTCTTACCATAAGAGTTGTCCTTATTAACAGAAAAAGGAGACTGAGCCAACCCCATCAACCTACCAAAGCTAATGAAATGCATTCCCTCAACAAAGTACACAGGGAGAGACAGATTTATACTCTTAATAATAGGTAGAATTGAGTCAAACGCACTGATGACCATCTTAACAAGACTTGTTGTGTTGTCAGTTTACGGAGTTGAGGCCAGTGCTTGCCACAGAGGCATGGTTGCTCTGCCTTTACTGAAACAATAACATCACTGAAACAACACTGGGCTGTGAGACCTCTGCCCCCCTCGGCACCATTTAGTCACTGTAATCAGCCAGCTTTAGGAAAGGTGCATATCTCCACATCTTTCATGTGCTTTGATCAGATAAGCAAGTTGCTCAGTTCCCACCTTTGTTCAAGCACAATGTAAGATATGCACATTTATTACATCATATTTTTATTCAAACTGCCATCCTCTGCTGATTCACAGTCATTCTTTCTCTTGATGCAGCAAGTTTGTTGATTTCCTACCATAGTGGTTTTGGGGAATATCCTAAACTATCCTCACCTGGCACTTGAAATCTGTAAATGTTATCTCTTTACCTGGTTCATCAAACTGCTTTAATATTTTTGCAGACAAGCATGCATATAGGAACTTTTGAACAAGGGGATTTAGGGCCAGTAGACTTTGAGTGAGTAAGAGACGCTGCACAGAGCTGAGATTTGAGCTTACTCCATACTTGTCAAGAATATTATTGCTCTATAATTCAGTCTGTAACACTTGAAAGAACTGTCTCTCTCCAAGTTACTCTTCAAAGGAAAACCAAATGCCAAAAAACATTTAGATTTCCACTGTATGTTTTGAGCTTTGTATTTATATGGTTGTAGTGGAAATGCTAAGTCACGGCTTGAAACAGCAATTGAGCACCTGGTAGGAAGGCAGGGCCAACCCAGGGGAGCTCAGGTGCATGCAATGCTCCTGGGTGACATGAAGGGCTGGAGCCAGGATCCACCCCTTCCCAGACCTCATTTAAGGGTTGGCAGTGGAGGCAAAGGGGCTTTTGCTGGAGATCCCTGTGTACCTGAGGCCTTCTGAAGATAAACAGCTTTTTTTCCTTTTTTTCTGTGCCCTCAACTGTTGTATTTGAGCAAATTTTCACTTGCTGCAGCCTGGGATCTTGTTGCTCTGCTCTTATTGTTGTGTTTACCATTGCATTACAATGGTTTTGAAGCATTCTTTCCCTAGAGACTCCGTTGCCAATGGGGAATTGCAATCTTTAAACTTTAATTTCTACAAAGTCTACTGTAATCCAGAATAGCTGCTTACATACCCAATTCCCCATCACATGGAGAACTAGTTGTATCTAGGATCCACAAAACCTGATGAATGAGTAGATCTGATCAGGTCAACAAGACAGACAAAAGAGGCATGTAATTATTTCTGGACAGGGAGGAAGCATCTATCCCTGTTTTGAAT
The DNA here is from genome assembly GCA_016647715.1 of Pavo muticus. Taxonomy (NCBI): domain Eukaryota; kingdom Metazoa; phylum Chordata; class Aves; order Galliformes; family Phasianidae; genus Pavo; species Pavo muticus. The sequence goes on along the minus strand of JACDJE010000279.1, from coordinate 1,096,219 downwards.
CTACAGCAGTGACTCCTTAACTCAAGACAGGCCATCATCCACATCTATCTGAAATGTAAGGAGGATATGTTCTTTCTTTGCTTGTAATGACCCAGCTCGCATTCCAATTCACTTTCACAGCACACTAAAATATTTGTAGGAACTCTCCTCTAAACCTTTCCCTCCCTCTCACGTGGTACAGACCTCCCACCCACCTCATGCCAAACCAGGTATGCTGTGCTCATGGGCACCTGCAGCAGACAGAGAAGGACTTCTAGAGAAAACCCTCTAAACTGAATAATATCTGTAATCAAAGTGCCAATACGAATAATGGTCTTAATGATAGATCACTACCCTTATACATGAATGCACAGAACACATTCGTAGATGCAAACTGTATCTACTCTCAATTGACTGCATGATGTTACACACTCCTAGAGCTAGCTGGATTTATCCATTAGAAATCCAGAATACAATGATTATTTCAAGTGAGTAGTGATTATCTTGTTGCAAGGTAACTGGCTTTAGTGTTGTCACAGTCTAGTCTGCCTACAGTGTATTCCTGCTATTTGTTTTCTTTTTTCTGTGAAGTTTGTTTTGCATTTTTTTCCCATTTTTTCATCAGTTCACCAGTGCACATCTGCCAAAAAGCAATTACAAGAATAGGGTGTGGTTGTGAAGTGAAGCAGGCTTTCCTCTAGTAAGACAGGACTTATGGAAGTCTAGTAAAGAGACATGATCAAGTTTCTCTTTGAATTGAATATCTGATTGCAACTCTGTACCTTACATGTGAAAACTTGCAAGTAATGTATTTACGTTGACTAATAACTGAGTTGCAAATACAGCAAAAAATGATATTTTCAGAAATCTTAAAACCTATTTTCAAATTCCTGTAGCAAAACAGAAAGCACAGCTGCATAGTTTTCACTATTCACAGGACTGTATTTAGCCAATATATCAAAATGAATAAGATTATCTGCCATAACTTGATTTTTTTATAATTTAAGTTTCATTTCAAATGCTGTTATCACTTGAAATATAGCACAGAGGTTGATTTTTCACATTGAAGATGTATGTTTAACTCATTTAAACGAGTGGTTAAACTCATCAGAAGTGCTAAATCTGTGAACAATTTTTTATAGCCTTTAAGTTCTGGCACAAATTTTCCTTTTGATTCCATTAACCACTGGATTTCGTTTCACAGATCAGAAAATCTTTTTAGCGTTTTGCCCTGATTTAGCCATTTACTTCAGAAAATGGCATCCTTGTAATCAGCATTCACACTTTTAAGGAAATATTATAACAGATACATTTGTGTTTACTCACCAAGCAGCACAGGCACACGGCATATGTAACATACACAGGTTGTGAACTGACTGCATGTGGCAGGTACAGGAGGCAGAGTTGGCCCTGAACTGCACCTTCCCTTCCACATCATTCCATTATCACCTAGCAGTCCAGCACTCACTCAAGCATCACACAATTGGCTCTATTATGATAGCATGCTCCCCCTCCCACTGCCCTCTTTCCTTACCACAATTCCCTCCTTCAGCCCAGCCTTGCAAACAATGCCTTATACTGAACCTTATACAGGACTGATAACATTATTGCTAAAACAGATTAACAACCACAAATCTGTCTCAAAGTGGGGGGCTGAAATAACTGATAGCAGACACCTGTTTCAACAGCTGAGCACCAATTGAGCATGTGCCAAGAAAATCAGTAATCTTATCCCATAAATAGCAAGCAGCTATGCAGTGGGCTGCATGGCAGGATCTTTCCTTGAGTAGTGACAGCTCTTGAGATTATACCTGCACAGACATCCCTTACATCTTGACATCAAGATGCTTTGTTAATACACATCCTCAGTAAGTGCAAGGACTTCTTGAAGATGAGCCAACAGCACTGTGCTATCTCCCCAAGGACTCTCCAATGACTCTAGGACTCTAAGATGATCCATGATGATCTTGTGATGACTTGTTGGTGAACTGCACACAAAATGTGTATGACAATGTCATGACTCTTAAATCATTCTGTGACAACTGTGGTGATACCATGACTACTCTATGATAATCCCCTCTTGATTCCATGTCTCAATGATGACTCAGTGTCTTGATGACAGCTCCATGGCAACTCTGATGTCACTTGGCGATGACTTCATAATGATACAACAATGGATCCATGAATTCTTGGTGCTGATTCCAGCACAACTCCTTCATAACCTCATGATGGCTTTGTGCAGACTTCGTAAGGAATCTGTCACAATCTGAGAACTGAGATAGGATTGTGTTGACTACTTGACAACACTGAGGCTTCCGGAAGCATTTGTTGTCTTTGATATTAAATCAATTACAACTTAAACAATTACACTGATATTAGGATTTTTCTTTTCCCTCCAGTGTGTTTTCAATTTTCCCTGCAATCCATGGTTTGGAAAACTCTGTTTCAGAATGAGTGAACTATAGGTGCACTTAATTACTGCTTGGATGTGGGTGAGAAGCATTGTTTCTAAAAAGAGCAGTGGGAATGCTGTAAGTTATTGAGTAGGAGGGGTGGTAACAAGACCAGCAGAAGAGCTAAACTCCTGTTATTTTGTCTTTTCTGTATCTCTGTACTGTTACGTTTGCCCTTCCCCCTGTAGCAAGGTTTGCCACCCTGATGGGCTCCTCTGGGAAACTAACATAAATATGATGTCAAACTGTTATCTCACGGACTGAGTGGTGGAACCAGTCTTTGACTGTCTCCTCTGACCATGAATATCTTATTGTATTTGGCACTCATGTTCTGTTTTTTTAACTGAGTCTTTTGGAGGACTGTGTTCAGAAAGCTCTCTAGGAAAAAAACACAGAGACTGGTAAAAAGCAGATGGATAAGAGAAGATAAGAGAAAAGAAAAAGAAAAGTTGTAAGCAAGAAATACAAGGGGTGGGGGAAGAGAATGCCTGTTGGTAGAGAAAGGTAAGGAAAACAACTCAAGGAAAATAATTTGCAAGGATAAGTAGCCGCTACCAGGAGATTTCCATGGTTTACTATTTATGCTGACCATAAAAGGTTGAGTAAAGTCAGGGAAAAACGTAGAGCGTTTCCTCTGGCTCCGATTTAGTGCGAGGTATTAAATACCTTTGTGTGGGCGGTCCTACACTGCTTAGAAGCCGGTCAGTGAGGTCAAGAGCTACCAGGAGAGGGCAGCATAGCCTTAAATATATGTTAAGAGCTGATGTTCAGCGTTTGGGAATCACAGACTCACAGAATCATAGGGGTTGGAAGGGACCTCCACAGATCATCGAGTCCAACCCCCTGCCAAAGCAGGTTCCCTACACCAGGTCGCACAGGTGGGCGTCCAGGCGGGTCTTGAATATCTCCAGAGAAGGAGACCCCACAACCTCCCTGGGCAGCCTGTTCCAGTGCTCCATCACCCTCACCATAAAGAAGTTCTTGTGCACATTGGTGCGGAACTTCCTATGCTCCAGTTTCTGGCCGTTTCCCCTTGTCCTGTCTCCACACACCACTGAAAAGAGTCTGGCCTCGCCACTTTGCCCCCCACACCTTAGGTATTTATAGACCTGGATCAGGTCCCCTCTCGGTCTTCTTTTCTCAAGGCTAAACAGACCCGGTTCACTTAGCCTTTCTTCATAGTGGAGATGCTCCAGGCCCTTCACCATCTTTGTGGCCCTCCGCTGGACTCTTTCCAAGACATCCCTGTCTTCTTTGTACTGGGGAGCCCAGAACTGGACACAGTATTCCAGATGAGGCCTTACCAGGACAGAGGAGAGGGGGAGGATCACCTCCCTTGACCTGCTGGCCACGCTCTTTTTAATGCAGCCCAGAATGCCATTGGCCTTTTTGGCCACAAGGGCACACTGCTGGCTCATGGCCAACCTGTTGTCCACCAGGACACCCCAGGTCCCTCTCTGCAGAGCTCCTCTCCAGCAGCTCATCCCCCAGCCTGTACCGGTGCATGCAATTATTCCTCTTAGGTGCAAGACTCTACACTTGCTTTTGTTAAACCTCATCTGGTTTCTTACCGCCCAGCTCTCCAGCCTGTCCAGGTCTCGCTGAATGGCAGCACAGCAACTAACTAACACAGAAACTACAACTAACAAACAGTTCGTTGTAGGCTACCAGGCAATATACTGAGAAAGGAACTTTGCTGGCAGGCACCTCACTGGAAGAAATATCTTAATAGGAAAAGAACAAAAAGATTTTAAAAACAGGAGGAGACAGAATGTAATATTTTAGTGGTGCTTTTGTGCTCAGCTGCTGAAGAGGCATGAAAAGCACTGCATTAAGTAGCGCAAGCTTAATGACAGAGACTTAGAGCAGCTCATTTAGTCACACTGTGTATCATTCAAAGACCATTATACATTTTCAAGGTAAGAGAACTTTTTTAAAGACACAGAGATGAAGAATGGGTAGTAAGTACCCTGCCCAGTGTGCCATGTGGCATCAGGAAGGGCCTGCATTGCTGTGCTCAAAGGCTAACCATTGGACCACATTGCAGCTGTGTAGAGCACTGTTTTAGTGGCACATTAATGGCAATCATTTGATGTCTCCATGGAAATTATCAATAGAAAAACAATAATGAAAGAAGTATAGGTAACTTGGAGATTACTGTGTGGGAAGAATGGGAATGAGAATGCTAAATACATGTAAATCCACATAAACAGCTGAACAACTGACATGTTAACTGGACAGGGACGTAAGTTTGGAAATATAGAGATGAGCAACTGCCTGACCAACACTAATCAACACAGATATTTCAAATAACATTTTTCTAGTTGTAAAAGCATTTTTGGTCCACTATTGTGGAAGTCACAGTGATTACAAAGTATTTTCAGGGAAATGTTGAAATTGATATGGTTTGATTTTGGCAGTTTTTTTAATTCTATCTTAAAAATAAATTATCTAATTTCACTAGCAGTACTGGAGCAAGTGAATCATTACTGATGTTGTCATATAACTGAAGGATTCATAATACAGAGGATAACCAAAATATGCTACTGGACGTATTTTTAAATTGATACTGACAGCTGCTCTTTTGTACTGAATGAAACTTCTCATCTTTTCTAGTCCAATGAGCAGGGGGTGCATCTGAGGCTTTAAAAACAAGTTTCTCAGTTGCCACATCATTTAATCAAAACTAAAAATATTCTGAAAGGAAAAGTTAAAAAAAAAAAAAAAAAGAATACAAAGGTCTGAAGCAATGGTATCTTGGGTTCTCTGCTTTTCGAGAACATTTCTGTCCTGAGTATTCCAAATCAGAATGAAAATAATATGCCCCAGAAAACAGAAAATCTGTATCTTGACCAACTATAGCTACCAAATGAGTGAGTAACACATTTCCTCCCAAGACCTCTGATTTTCAGCACGAAATCTACCTACAATTATTTTTAAGAAGATGTGGGAGGAAATGCATAAATGCCAAGAATGTTTGTTCAGGGAAATGTCACACCATCCTTTTCCCAACATCTGGTTATTCATGAGGGTTTGACAAATCTTTTAGTATTATTAAACACGAAGATATCTATTCTGAGGGATCTGTGAGAAAAGCAGTTTTCTTACTGTAGGGAACCTTGGGCTGAAGACTAGCACAGACAGCAAAAGAGACAGAAGGAAAGTAAGCTGCTTTTCTGGTCTGTGTTCCTCTCCAGATCTTTATTTTTAGATATTCAATGCATTAGATCAAATGTATAAGCTGGAAGAGGTCAAACTGTATCTCTCTGTCTGTGAATAAGCAGAGGTGTGGAGGTGGCTGTGGAATTCAGCTAGCTGGTGCTAACCTGAACCTAGTCAAGATCAGATTGCAATGTCTGTCTGATTAAACATGGGCCTAATAATCTTTTTGGCAATTTGAAGTTAAATTCTCATTTAATTTTTTCTGATGCAGATGTATAGACACCAGCAGGGATTATTTTTAGTTTCATATTATTTTCCCTCATTCATAACTGCCTGTTTGCTATCATAAAATGTCTTTGTAGGAAAAACATTTTAATTGCTGAGAATAGTAGTGAAATCAAGCAAGGACAAGGAAACCCCATGATTTCTATTTTTGCAGCAGTTTAATTTCATTCTAATCTGTGTTATCAGAGCAGATTTTTTAGATGGGACATATTTCTGTGGTTGTGGGTATATACTTAAACAAAAATACATACACACAGTATATTACAATTTATTATCCAGGCAATCAAATAGATAAGCAAACACACCTCTACACATCACACAAGTCCCTTGCTGTAAGTTTCCTTTTGCAAAGTATGAGCCCTCTATGCTTTGTGTAGCTCTGAGTGACCTGAATATCGCATGTCGTTTGTTTAGTGCTTGAACAGAGAAGGGAATTCCACCTCAAAACTTGGCAGTGTGAGCTGGCAGCCCGGAGCTCTGCAAGATTTATGTGAGGCTGCTGGTAGTGTTGTGTCACCTGGTAACATAGGGCTGTGTCTGTGGAGTGAATACAATGCAGTGTGGCAGCGAGCTAGGGAATTAAATGGGATGGGATTTGCACTACAGCTTCACCAGAGTTAATCAGCTTTGTCCCTGAAATCTGGCTGCAGCCTGACTACAATTTGCTGTACAGCTTCCTGCTCTGGTTGACAGAAACTCTAAGACTACAACACAAAAATGCCTTGAAGAGATACAAGACGAAAGGAAGCAATTATTCCAGTTCAGCTAGATAAGTGCCTAAGGGATCAAACACACCCACACCCACCCCCGTCTGAAAATTGTATTAGCATCTCAGCCTCATGACAGATTCCGAAACGAAAACCCACATATAGAAAGAGGTCAAAAAGTTAGCTGCAAGTGTACTGTCTGGGATTTAAATTTAACCTTTCCTTATGTCTAAACCCAGATGACTGAAGCATTCTGCCGAGTTTTTGTTGTTTGTGATTACACATATTTTAAAATATGTGGAAAGCTCTGTGGTTCTGTCTCTTCCAATGGAAGCCAGATTCAGTTCAGCAAGGATACAGACTAATAGGTACAAAAGTCACAAGTTACTTCTTGTGGCAAATAGTTATTTTACTGAGTATATCTGTTATTTATCCTATTATTATTATTACCCAGTGCCCAGATTAGACTGAAATGTGTCTGGATTCATATTCATAAAGAGATGAGAATTGCCAGACTGGACTAGACTAGCATCAGTCCACATACTCCAGCAATCTGTCTTTGATAATAACTAGCACCAGATATCGTAAAGGAAAAAAGCCTCTGTGAGTAATAACCCCAATCATTGAAGTGTTTTACCCCAGTCAGAGAGAAGTTGGTGCCCAAACCATGAGGTCTTTTCCAAACATTTGCTAATCCAACTGGAACATTATCAATGTAAATGTCTGATTCTTTCCAGATCTTGCTAGCTTCTTCAGAGAAACTGTGTTGAATAAAAGAGCAGTTACATGGAGAAGAAGAAGAAGAAGAAGAAGAAGAGGAAGAGGAAGAAGAAGAAGAATTTTCCAAAATGTGGGTTATAAACAAAGAAGGTTTGGGGCAGAATGAAAAATAAACAGAGACAGTGTCTGGAGAGGAGGAGGGAATGAAAGAAAAATTATCTCCTTTAAAAATAACATAGGCTTCCTTCACTGCTTGCAAACCAGTGAGGTTTACTTTACACGGAACAGTTCGTGACTCGTACTCTGTTTTGGAAGTCCAACAGAAATCATCAAGATGTCAAGCTGAAATTCAGCACCCTCTGCAAATGCTGACCAAAGTCCTGCCCAAGACGGAGCAGCAGATGCAGTAGATTGTCCTGACTCAGTGAAGTCGTAGATAAGCAAGGAGAATCTGCAAGCCCCCTGCAGATTATGACAGTGTGAGGGTTTGATGTAGAAAAGGACTGGGATTTTATTTACAAAGAAGGTCAAGGACAATCTCACTTCACTGATGGCACAAGACTTGAAGACTACAATTGCACCAATGATAAGAATCCAGGACTAGAAAGATCTGACCCCTAACAATTTATGCTTTCAAAGAACTAACATGCAGAAGTATCTCAACCTCGTGTCCATGAAAGCCAATAGATGTAGCATTAGGATAGTATTTTCTAAATATGGCTCCCAAATCAGTCCAGTGTGAACATCCTGCTTTGGGAGAGGTGAATAACAACTACTTTCTCAGAGACTCAGTAAGCAAGGTGAGACTGAAAGTAAAATGTAAAAATCACGAGTTTGCGGAACAGGGGAAGACTGAATTTTGAGAGAGTCAAACCCTCAAATACACCAAAGAAACACCTTTTTTAGGGTTCCAGTAGTGAGATATCTTTTTACAAATGTATACTCTACGCATGATAAAGAACTTTGTTTCTACATCTCCTGAAAAAGAAAAAAAAAGGAAAGAGCTAAAGACATTTTTAAAAAAGATTTCTATTCTGATAGATGGTAGCAGTGACATTTCACATTTATTAGGTGAGATTGCTTTTCACCTGGAGAAACAGTAAGTGCATTTTCAAAATGATAGTAATTTGACATTCACAAATGTCTTGTCACCTGGAAAAGTCTGTTAAGGTGTTTTAAGCAATTATTTCAATCTTGTAACAAATTAATCACACTTTAGAACATCAGTTCTGGAAATAAATTCTATATGCTAATACTGATAAATTACTCTTGTGAATGGATGATTATGTAGAGGAAACAGCTGGTTTAATTGGAGTTGTTCCTGAGCAACTCTACATTCATTATAGGCTGCAAGAAGCTGAAAGAAGTTTCTGTCCTCTTGAATAAAAAACTAGAGCCTCATCCAGGTTTTAACCTTTCTTGTTAATCGGGAAGGGAAAGTCAGATCAGTCTAAGTGCTTTACTTGGATGTCATTCTTTAATACAGCAGATGTCTCCAATCAAACTGATGAGAATATTCAGAAAAAAAAAAATTGGCACAACAAATTAAAATAAAGGCTTTATTATGGCTCTCCCATCTTTGAAAGAGACATATTGTGGTTGTACAGTTTAACAGATACCACAGAATCTACACAAGACTGAGACCCAGTCTGTAAGGTACGAGGTCTATTCTTCCAGGATGTTTAGGAGCATCCCTATGCAGCTGCTTCCTTGCAAGAGAAGATCATTCAAGGCTGTTTAAAATGCACCTGTTCAATGGTATTTAAAAGCCATTTTAACTTTCCATCCATTCATACTGCCATGGTTCTGAATCTATCTGAAGGCATAACAGCTGCAATTAGGAAAAAACATTGGTGTGCACTCTTTCTCCAACAAAACTCTCTGGGGAAACCCTGTGCTATATTGGCAACAAAGATGGATAAGCAATAGTTAAGCTGTGCAGATCTGATGTATCACAGTGTCATCTCCATTAGACTGGGAATATCTATTATTGGCAGATAGTTCTTGCTGGAAACAGCATAAAGTGAACATAGCACTCTGAATAACACTGTTTTGGAACCTGTTCTTTTATTTTGTTTGTTTTTGTTTGTTTGTTTGTGGTCTTGAGTGTCTTCAGCACCTCTGTTGTTTGGACTGGGTGACCTCCCTTGACGAACCCAAAGCACTGTGAAAAATTGAGCTTGACCCTCATCCCTGATCTGTGACTCCACAGTGTTTATGCATATGCCTGAATCTTGACATCTATGCAGGATGTCAGCTCCCAGCAAGCTAGATGTGCTCTAACCATCTAAGAAGGTAAGAGTCTATTGAGTAACAACTTCCAAACAGTATATGAAAGCTTGCTGCTTTTGAGAGGACAAGGGTATTTGAGAAGTTCTTCTTGCACCTTCCACATGAAAAATAGCAACAAGGGAGCTAGCTTTCAAATGCCAGGGTCTTCTGGAAGTGTTGGTCATCTCCACAAAGGTTTCTGTTTTCTCACTGACCCTTAGGTCCCATGTGTTGCGCCCAATGTACCGCCCATAAAAGGTGGAATTAGTCTCCTTACAAACTACGGTCTCTTCATTATTCCCCATCACAATAAAGGCCAACATGATGGGGCAGTATGACATGACTTGACCATGTCTTTGACAGGGAAGATACTTCTGCCAGAAAGCTGACTGACAGCATGCACTGTTCCTATGGAGGCAGTCACGCTGCCCTGACAGCAAAGACTGAGTTGGATCCTACGCATAGACCCTGGGGCTCTGTGTTTTATTAGCCGATGCAGTGGACTTGAACTATTTCAGACTAACAAATAATCTGCTCATAATAACATCTTCTGCTGTTACTGAGATAAGTTAGATTCAAATCCGTGCATGAAGGTAAAAGGTTTTGTTTTCCACTCCTGGAGCCAAACACTCTGTTTTCTCACTTGGCTCCTTTCATTACCATGTGTTTCAAAGCTGTTAGAAAGAACCATTAGCACTTCATTCTCTGTAGTTAATCTAATAAAGAGACAAGTGACATGGGAAGAAGGAGAAGGTGGACAGGAATTATATCCAAATTAAGTGTTAAACATTGGCTTCTGCCCCTACCTTGAGTGAGGGTTACAAGGATTAGCGTGGAAAGAGGGAAAGGAACTTCTATTCCTAGATCATGACTCTGAAAATATATACACCGGTAAGAATGAATAAAATGGAAAAAGTAAATACAGCCCATGAAGTAACACCATCGGGAAAACAAGTGTTCTCAAAGAAGAGTTTCAGAAACCACATAATTCTCTGCAGCATGAAGCACTGAGAGCCAAGGTTTTTTTTTTTTTTTTTTTTTTTTTTTTTTTTTTTTTTTTTGGAAGAGTTCCTTTGCATCTGGATCCCCATCAGACCTGGAAGAAGAAATCTAGGAAGGCTGTGGTTTGAAGTGTTCAGGCGCTCTCACTGTATGTTCTGTTTTCTTTGCCATAACAGCAGAAGTTTTGTCTGACATAGCTAATACCTGCTACTTTGTCACACCTGAGATGTTTCTCATCACAATCCACACACCAGGGAACTATAAGTAAGCGGAGTAGAGGCTGGATATCAATTCCAAATTCAGATTCAAATTACATGCAGATACTGTTTTTGAAGATTTGCCTCGCTATCAGGCATAGCTTGCCTCAAGCCTTGCTTTTGCATTTTCTATATAAGAGAGGATTCAACACAGTGGCAGAAGCTGGAAAAAAAAAAGGTGAGTATACACTTACTCTACTCAACCCCCAGGCAAAATATGTTGTGGTGTATTGTGACAACTTCAGCATGTTTCCAATGCTGAAACAACAGCTATTGATTATGTCAGACTATCACACTGGGTAGCATCTGCCTAAGAACAGCAAAGCCAGTGCAGTGTGTTTATGTATAAAACATTAAACAGCATCTCACCTTCAGTAATTCATCTTAACTCTGTTGTCAGTAATGTTGCCTTTGAGCTAGGAACACCTCAGTTTCCATCAGTTAAAAAGTCATTGATAAACTGTACTTCTCTTACTTGTGCTTAAGCATGCTTCTCCTGTCTCCTTCCACTCCTCCACTTCTCAGGAGTTTTCATGAACCAGTCACAAGGCCTTGACTCTATCAGGAATAATCCCTGTATATATGAAAGGGTATTACAAAACAGAACAAATCCTATTTCAGTTATAAATTCCTGAGAACACCATCAGCCACAGAGAGCAGAACAATTTTTGGGCTTAGGGAGTGATACTTAATCCAAAAGTCATGCTCTCTGAGAATTCCATGGGAAAAAAGTCGGCAGGTTTTTGTCTTCTTTTTTAAGTCTAGTGGTAATACAAATGCTTTCTTGCAATTGTTGACGTGTCCAGTGTGTTTGGCAACATAGAATCACAGAATCACAAAATACCCTGAGTTGGAAGGGACCCACAAGGATCATTGAGTCCAACACCCAGCTCTACACAGCGCCTCCCCAAACCCAATGTCTGAGAGCAGTGTCCAAATGCTCCCCGAGCTTCAGCATCAGGGCTGTGCCCATTGCCCTCTGGGGCAGACCATTTCCCTAACTTCCCTTGTCCTTCCTTAACACAGCTCCTTGCTGTTTGCTGCTGTCCCCAAAGAGCAGAGCTCAGTGCTGTGTTCCATTCCCTGTGAGGAGCTGCAGCCTCCATGAGGCCTCCCCTCAGCTCCTCTGCTCTGGGCTGAGCAACCCCACTGGCCTCAGCGCTCCTCACACACTTTGTCCTCTGGGACCTTCACCGTCTTCATAGGCTCTCCTCTGAATACTCTAAAAGTTTTATGTCCTTCTAACACTGTGGCACCCAGATTGCACCCAGTCTGGAGGTGAGGCTGTGTAGAAGGAGGGGACAGCTGCTTTCCTTGCATGGTGGCAGTGCTGGGCCTGGTGCCCCTCAGGGTGTGGTTGGCCCACCTGGTGCCAGGGCAAACTGCTGGCTCACGTTCAACTTGCTGTCAGCCGGAGCCCCCAGTTATTTGGTTCAGGCAAGTGTCCTAAAAAACAGTGCAGCCCAATACACCTTCCAAGCTGGGCTGTGCCAGACTTTTTGCCCTGGGTCGGTACAAGTGGCTGTTCAGGACAACCTCTGACAATCCCTGTTGTCTTTGTAGGCAGCTGAGTTCCTTGGCACTGCCTCCTCTTCCTCTCCCTAACCATTCAAGGTCAGACCCAGGAATCTGGGCTGCAATCTTCACCAACTCCTTATCTCTGTCTCTTGGCCACAGACACAGGACTAGCTGTTATACTCCTCTGGCAATACTCATGTCCTTCTGTCAGCAGAGAGATAGAAAGACAAGTGGGCCATAGCAGAAAAACTTCTCTCTTCCCAGAATGTCAAGCCTCTACATAAGAAGAGCTCTTGGTGCATTTGTATAACCACACTGCATGAAACAACTGGACAAACAACACTTATTTACTGCACACAGGAGATGTACCTCTTAGATATATCACCTCTCACTATTAGGTCCTGATTATCTGATACAGAAAGCGGGGTTCTGATCCTTGGTCACCTCCAACAAACCCTACCCTCCTTTCCTAGTCCAGTCTCCCTGTCAACTTCTTTGTGCCACTGATAAAATGATATCAGAAACTAATGTGTGTTCAATCAGTAAATGTAACTTCTTTAAAGAGGAACATGATTTTACAAAAGTTAAAGAACTAAAGAAAAGTTTATCCTGGTTAGTAAGCTTGTTGTCTTCAACACTTTGATACAAACCTGTTTAAAACACATTGTCCTTGCTTTGATTAAGAACCTTTCTACTGAGCAACAAACCTGAAAATTCAACAGATAACTATAAGACTCATATTACTGTTTCTTTTCCTTGCTTAGCATATATCTAACTATACTAGCCCTCTTGGATGAGCAACTGGCTTATTTTAGGCATGTACATAATAAGATCCTAAGTGTATCTTTGAAGCTGTACTTAAGCTACAGCACACTTACACGACACAAGGTGAAATCTGGGGAACAAGATCTGTCAAAAACACCAAAATCAAAGAAAATCAGCCCATCTCTTGGTGACAAAGACATAGGTGTTGATATATATTCATATTTACATCAAATATTTATCAAGTACTGGAGTTCTTCAGTTTGCAGAATACATAAACAGCATCCAGCACACGACTTCTCTCCTTGCCACTTTTCATACTGGCAGCCAGGCAGATCCAGACATGCAAACGCTGCCTCTTCTCCTTTCCAACACTCCACAGCTGCTGCATTTAAGCAATTTCCTATACAGCATTTCTCATCCCATGGAAAGTGCCTCTGATCTCTGATCTCCAGAGGAAAGGCATGGCATAGCACCCCAAAGGTATGCACTCTCTAGGGGAGCCAAAGGTGTTTGGGAAGTGATAGGTGAGCACACTGGAGGACAAAGCACAGAGCATCCTCCCTGCTTTTCCTACTAGGACGCCTGAAACACTTCCACCAAAGCCCAGTTCAGGCAGTCTAGCTCAGCCAGAAGAGTACTGGAGAATACATTGTTCTTTCCTGTGGTGACAATGTGTCCAGCGTGCCCAAGGGAAGGCATTGATGGGAAGGTCTGATGAGTTCCTGCTATCTTCTTGAAAGAGATGTGTTGCAGCTACGAGAAGTGGATATGATGAAATCCTGTCCTAATTACGTTAACAGCAGTATTGTCATAATCTTCAGTGGAATTAAGCTTTTGTTACAAGGAACTTGCCAGAAAATTCCAATACTCACTGGTATTTTTCTGCTTCAGGATGAAAATTAGGTACAGCACATATTTCATCCAGTAGTGTGCAGCTGTCACCATGGAAACCCTGTGCAACAGAGTGTGAAAACTTTTACAGTATTGGCTGGATTCACAGAGTACTGAGAACTATTTTTTTCCCATTAATTTTATTGTAGGTTTTATTATTCAAAATTTAGGCTACCCACATGTGCACAAAATAGCTGTAATAGCTACACGCTGCTGTACGTCTTCTACAACAAATCTGTTACTGTATTTCTAAACTAAATTCCACTCTTCAAACATACCATGATGATATAACAAGAACTTCTCTATTTTTCCAAGTATATGTTAATTATGTTTTCCATTGCAACGTCCTATGAGTAGATACTGCCTCATTTTGCAAATGGGGAAAGCAGGCTACACAGAAGTTTGCAGACCTTCTCAAAACCACATGGCCAAGTCCTGGCAGATTCTGGAATGGAATCCATGAGTCCTGACTCTTTAGTTCCCTGCTCTGATCACCAGACTACACTCCCTTCCTCTGAAATAGGCTATTTTGATTGAAAACAGATGGTGTACATTTTTGGCACAGTGTTTAAACTATATTAAAATGGTCTGAATGAATATGCGCTTATATCATATCTATATATGTGTACATGTATATACAAGCACACTACATCTACACATGCAGAAATATGTATGAGTTAGAGTCATATTAATTTACATATATCATATGCAAATGGAATGGGTATGCTGAAAGATCCTTAAGTGCTTCTGGACAGCTGACATACCTAAATACATAAGCTGTATTCTTCTATGGTATTGTAATTACAAACTATGTATTCCTCTCTATCTCTAAGCAACATTACATTGCTGATGTATATATACTTTGATGTAACTCACGTATTAATGTTTTTTATTGTTTCATGGAAATTTTAGCGTAGTTTCAGTAAGGAATGAATCACATCCTTTTCATTAGCTCCAGGACCAACCTCTAGCCTGGCTTGAACAATGCACAGAATGGACATTTCCATTTTTTTTTCCTTTTCTTTTCTTTTTTTTTTTTTCTTTTTTCTTTTTTCTTTTTCCTGCAACTGCATTGTTCCATCTTAAATAATATGCTTATCTTTGGAATTTGCTTTCTGTCATAAGATTTGCCCCTGCATTATGTCTTCTCTAAATAGTTTGTTTCCAGCTAAGGACTGGCAAATTCTGCCTTGGACATGCCATACATCGGAGTTATCTTCCCACACATTATGCTTGGAGATTACAAGGGTCAGTTTTTAATTCCTGACTTTTTGCCTGGTTGTCTGCAGCCATATGTTAGGTAGAGATGATAGGTCATGCTATCTGGCAAACAGCTCAGGCGATCTTCCCCACAGTTGGAAATC
This sequence comes from Pavo muticus, assembly GCA_016647715.1. Classification (NCBI taxonomy): domain Eukaryota; kingdom Metazoa; phylum Chordata; class Aves; order Galliformes; family Phasianidae; genus Pavo; species Pavo muticus. The sequence goes on along the minus strand of JACDJE010000279.1, from coordinate 1,080,845 downwards.
ACCAGAACAGAATGGTATCCCCTAAGCAAAGGGGAATAAAGATGGAAGCATGGGTATTGAAAGCTACATATGGAGAGGAGTGCATTAGCAGGATACAGGCTAGTCACATTCTCCTTTCCACAAACCCCTTTCCATTGACTGTGTTTCCATTTCTTCCATTAGTCAACTGCATTTTCTCCTTCACTTGCTGTGAAAGTAAGGAAATAAGCCTTCAAATCCACAGTTATGCCAGAGGAGTTGGCAACAGCTCGTTCCCTATCGATGTTAATCCTTTACCTGCACATTGGCCCCAGCTACTTCATGCATTATACACACATGAATTGAGCCAGAGTCAGGGGCAAGACTTGAATCTGGGAATCCTACTCCTTGCACAAATAGTTATTTCAAGTTGATGCTAATTATTGCTGGATTGACCAGTGAGTGTGCAACAGAAAAAGGAAATCTTGCTGATATTTGCTGCTCTTTGGTCTTTTTTTGGTTCTAAATCTGCAGAACTCAGGAACCAGGAAGCACCTGCAGAAAGTTTTTGAGGAGAGAAACAGAAGTATGCCACAGTGCTGCTTTATCTATGGATAAACAAAATATGGCCCCTCAGATAAAGCTGATTCTCTTACATATCCATAGCTCAAAATCCTTGAAAGGTACTATTTTGCATTTTCTAGCTTCATAAATAATGCCTATGAATTACTGTTTAAAAGGAAGATTTCCACAATGGTGCTGGCAATATCAGCAACTGTTATGCAGCAGAACACCTTACCTCAGCTTTTATCTTGCATAGAATGGATTATCATGTTTTTATTTTCTTACTTCCTTATCATGCTATCAACTATTATTCTAGTAAAATCTATTCTTAGTTAAGATTTTTTTTTTTTTTTTGTGCTAATTTCTTCTGTATTGAAAGATACAGTAGGTATATGAATTCTGGATATCTCTGTTTCAATTTAATACACTAAGCTGTTTTGCTCTAACTTTGCAAATCATAATAGCAATTTCAAAGAAGAAAAAGCATAAAAAGAAAAGGCTGTTCTTGCAAACTTTTATGGGGAAACCTGGGCTCTCTCATATCAATAAAAAGGTCTCCACAGTGACACTCTTGCCCTTTCTCAATCCACTTTCTGCCAGGTGAGAGTCGGAGAAATGTAAAACAGCCTTAAAAGCTCCCTATCTGATCAAAGAAAATTCTCCCAGTGCAGGCTGGGCAGAGACTGCCAAAGGCTTTGCTCCAGTTACTTTTTAACAAGCCACTGCAGAATGGGCTGAGTTAATTTTTCAGGCTGCTGTATGGCACAAAGGCAACAGCCTGGACAAAATCTGCTGGATTCATCACCTATAGCAGTCCAGTACTAGGAGAATGACAAGATTGCTTAAGGGCAACCCATCCTGAGACAGTTGGGACTGCTAGCTTCATGCAACGCTGGATCTTCCATCAGTTTCTGTAGGACTCAGGCACTTGAAATGGTTCAAGCACAGCTACCCAACAATTTTCCTAAGAAAATTAGAAAACAGACTAAAGAAAAATCAGAAGAAGTTCATATCACAGTGTACACTCAAAACAGAAGACTTCTTTCTCTTTAGCACATTTCTCTCCTATGATGCTCTGAAGTAATTTTTCATGTTCTCTCATTATCTCCCTGTCTTTACCGGTCCAAATATAAACCCCATGGTAAACATGTGCAGGAAACCAAGGCACAGAGCAACAACATGATTAACCTGGGACTACTTGGTGAACTGTCTGGAGATGGGAAGACTGCCCAATTCTCTCTGTAATCCACCCTTGGCCCCCATTCAGCAGAGCACTTAGGTACTTGTTAACTTAAACAAGACACAGTGCTTTACTGTGAATCACAGACCTCCTTATTATCACTTTTACTGTAGGGCAATGGAATTACATCTTAGGAAAGGCCTTAGAGCAAACAGAGCAATAAATTAAACATCCTAAGACTCTGTGCTCTGAGTCTGTCAGAGTCCCTGACCAAAGGGACGACGAGGTTCAGCAGCAGCAATGTAGCTCATCTCCTGACAGGAGTCAGACAGGGGACTGCAGGACTGCTGCTGTGTAGAGCTGTGCTAGCTGTGGCTAGAAGATAACTTGATATCCACTCGCCTCTTTCCTCATTATTTGGTCAAGCAAGAAAAACCTTCAACTTGTTGAAAAAGACAAACAAACATCAAGTAATTGTTGACTTTTTTTTTTTTTCTGAGAACACACATACAAGGCTATCACTTTTTATAGCAAAAATACAGATCTAACACCTTCAATTTTTCATTTTTATTTTTACCTATACACACACACACAACTTTTACAGCCTCTGAAATGGAAATGAAAACCACTCCTCCAGAGAGTCAAGGACTCAATCACAACAAACTCTGGACTCCAGTAGGTGAATCCAACAGGACCTTGGTTTTTCCTGATTCAACACAAAGGGAAATTGACAGTTTCCTGGGCAAAACGTGCCAGTCTCCATGTTTGAGGAAGAAAAGGTTTGAGATCTAGCTATATTATGAGTAATGTTCCTGTGGCATATCACTCAACTGAAGTTTTACAAATATTCCATTTTATGTGATGATTTTAATTCATTTACTGTGTGCTTTGGTATAGTGTAGGAATGTTAAGGAGAGGCAGCAACATACCTGTGGTTAAGGATGAACCTAGCTTCTATAATAGTACCCTATTTCCCTCCCTTCATTAAAACTTTGGAAAGCTAGGTAAATCTGAAGCTTGCCAGTTATATTTAAGTCACCTTGGCAAAAACTGAAGAAAATCAGCCAAAAGATTACCAAGTTATGGATTGCTGAAGCTTACTGTGATTGGAAATGTTTTCTCTGAATTAGTATTTCCTAGTCCTCATCTTCGGTTTGACTGATTTAGTTGAATTAATGCAATCCACAGTAACACATTTGCCTTGGGAAAATTTTGCTATGAGTTCAACTTCTCTCCAGCTGAATTACTGTGACTACAGAGAAACATCTTCCCGACCTATGTGTGTCCCTTTGGTAGAGGTTGTTTTCCCCAGCCAAGACGCTTGAGCTTGTCTTTGCTCATCTGCTAAAGACTGTCCCTCCCTTTGATGTCTTGAAAGGACATAATGGGCCCAAATTTATTTCTGCCAAGGTGATTTGGCTACTTTAAATAATTACGTACGGATTCACTGCTAACTTTGCTCTTTTGCACTGAAGCAGATAGGGAGCACTCCTACTAGCAGATCTACTCTCACATTTATAAGAAAGGTTACTTTCACTGTTAATGAAGCTGTACCCTGGGGAGCAGCTCCTTCCACAAGTAAAATAATTTCCAACAAGTTCAATTATTTCCAGCGCATAGGCCTCAATGTCCACACACGAGGCTCTGAGCCAGTGTTATGTTCACACTTCTGACTATTATAGTACAAATATTTGTCTTTTTCTACTTCAAAATACAGTTGGAATCAAACTTCTAACCTTTCCATATAATAATTTCTTATTAATTTGTGATAGTATGCAAAGAAAAATGGTTGACATTGTGCAAAGATATAAATCATTCCCATTATAAATAAATCTGTGTCCAACCTTTTTTGTTGTTGTTTCAGAAAGTGTTACATGTTCATTTACGCTCTTGCTGAGATCAAGGAAGCCTTTTTGACAGTGGTTTGTGAAGAATCATGACTGAGCACTAATTTTCTTCTGTTGCCCATTTCTTCTCAAGATCTTCTTTCTTCATGAGGTGACCCCAATTTATTTGTGAGTGGAGGGGATTTTTATTTACAACAAATGATTTCCAAAAGTCTCTCAAGCTTTACAGAGCATTTCATTTTTTCTATCAGTTTTCACTGCGTAAGGAATCAGTCCACAAAGTGTTTTAGTGGCAAATAATAAAGGTGCTGATTTCTAGTTGTTAAGAGCTGAACTATTGCCATAATATGTTTAAAACAAGATGATTGATAGTAACTGTACTCAAGACAGAAACATTTTACAAACAATCTAAAAATGCCAATTTTTGATAAATCATTATAGTGTGATTTCAATTCTCAGATCATTACAGAGGTGTCTCTTTACCTTGTGTCTGACTGAAACACCAACTACTGCTTGAATTGTAACAGTCACTGTCATCTCTATTTTACTAATGAAACGCACATTTAAGCCTTGTTGCTTAAAGTTAAATAAAACAAAATGGGCGTACTGATGCTATTAACATATCATTGTTCTTTTAATTGAAATTTAAGTAGATTGCAATACTACTTTAAAACAAGGAACAAAATGGAACTGGTCAGACTTCTAAACTGAAAACTACAAGACCCTGGGGAAATCGGCAGCAACGTGTGGTCTCTCACATTCCCTTTTATAATGAACTGAGTATAGCGAGCCCTTCTCTGATACAAAGCTAACCAGATCAATCCTACACTCCCAGTTATGCTTGTTGGTGGGCTTTCTTTCATTTAAGCACAGAATTCGCTGTTTTTTACAAATCAGTTTTTTTTCCCCCTCTCTGTTTATAAGCTTTCCTTCCACTCTTGCCAAATTCCTTGCTGTTGGCTTCCCTTCTCTAAGTTACTCTTCCCTCCCTTATGATCTCCAAATTAATCACCACTCTCCCTCCCTCTCTCATCTGCATCTCATTTTTTCTCAGTTCATCCTGCTTCCTTCCCCTGTCAAAGATCTCTTAGTCACAAATTTCCTCATTCTTTGTCTAATTCATTATTGTTACTTATATGACAGTAGTAGCTTGTTTCGTTTTTTTTTTAAATGGCTTTCACAGCTAGGTCCTCACTGCGTTCATCTCTAACAATATCCACTTTTTTGTTTAAAACCAGAATACTGTACTGATTGTTTACCAGAAGAAAACATACTAGTTTTAGAAGATCTGATAATTAAAGTCTTGATTGTGATCAGTAGAAATTATGAAATATTGCAAATAAAGTATGTTTAGAAGCAGCTTTCATGCTGAGCTATTGCAACTGGAAGATGAGCAATACTTGTGTTGAATAGGCACCAATTAATATGTAAGTTGCTCTGAAAGTAATGCCTCCTGTTTATTTCAATGGAGATGACAACAAAGAGTACAATAGCACTATTTGATAGAGCAGATTCTCAGCTATGAGACACTCTTTTTCAAAATAGTCACCGCCACTAGCTGTGCATTTTCATCAGTGATGAAAAAGAGCCTTCATGTCACATTTGTAAATATCTGCATGACTGTCTGGAATGTGGCTTGTCTTTCATGCCACTGTTGCCAGCGTTGAAACGCATCACCCAGCACCTCACTGTGCTCACATCCACTGTTTGGCCTCCAGAAACATTCAGCAAGTGTCAATGAATGTCAATGGGGGCCATTTTTTTCTGCATGAAGGATTTCAGTTCCACACCTTTGTTCCATACGCACTTCCATATCAGGTGCCATTCTGTCAGACTGCCCCTCTGCTGCCATCTGTTGCACAGTGACAACACATAATGGGATATTGGTGGGAAGGTTTAACCTCTACTGCCATCCCACCAACATCCACCTATGACACTGTAGGCAACAAAACAAAACAGGAGGCATTGCTTTCAGAGCAGACCTCATAAATTTATCCACTTTTCTATTGAATCAGTGGATTTTCTTACAGTGCCTCATGTTGTAAAGGCAGACATTTGTTTCCATCCAGCTACACAGACAAGTGCATGCTTTTCCTGAGAATGCTTTAATTTGAAAAGCAACTTGGCCTCCTGTATGGAAACTGTTGAATCACAGCCTGAACCTCTGATTGATCAGCTGAGGTGAGCACTGAATCAGCCGCAGGAGCACAGGTGAAAGCAATCCAGCTGTGTGGCCGGAAGGGGTGGAGCCTGGCTCCACGTCTCCTAGACCCCATTTAAGGGCTGACTGCCACAGAGGAAGGATTTCTCTCTGGAGATTGCTCCTTGGGAAGTTTTCTTGTGAGCCTATGGCACAGGTGAGCTTTTTCTTTCTTATTATCCTTTCCAATGTGATGATCTTTCTAGCTATATGCTCTCTAAAGACCAGCCTAATTTCTCTGTGTATTTGTTGATTATACACCTGCTGAGGAGTTCCACCTTATTAAATAGCTCTATTTAAGAGACTGTAGTATCTTGATTGAGAGTTCAATATTCTAAGGTGGCAAAACATAGGTAAGAGATTCTGAAGATGGTAGAAGAAAATCTCAGCATAGACATAGGAATCCACAGGAGATAAAAAGACTATGAAGGAACTACAGGTTTTGAAAAGCTGCAGATACTGAAGACTACAAAAACAAGAGAGGGTCTCAGTGTGCGAACAAGGTCCTATACAAAGACTATCTAACATGATTTTTATCAGTTTCCAGGATTCAAGATAATGTCAATTCCATGTATTATATTTCTTCTACTTAATCCCAGAGGCTATTTTGTTTCTCTTCACAGCGCAGCATCCTTGGATACTTTGGTAGGGACAAAAGCACTTCATGTCTTTACAGAAAATTGTATCCTGATGACAACCATGTTCTCATTAACTTTAAAAGAAAACCAAATCGAAGGAGTGAGGCTGATATTGAACCAGTGAAGTGAGATCACTGGGATGCATTTTGTCTCCTTGGTAAAATTAGTCAGTTCAGCTATTCACAGAAAATAGCACTGTAAATGAGTCTCTAAAGAGCAATAGAAGAAGCATGAGAGAAGAGAAATAATGCTGTATTTACAACGTTTATGCATACATATACATTTACAATCACTGTTTTGGGAATAAGTAAATAGTAAGTATTGATTTTGCCAGGTACCATGTAAGGCTTGTACTTTGACTTTACTGTAGACTTCACAAGAGAAATTGGTTTTGGGAAGGCAGTTAAAGAGGAAAAGAAAAATAGATTTACTAGTTTTTAACAACCTTAAAGCAAGTTGCTAACTACTTTACTATAGGTACTGAGACTAATTTACTTCTGTGACAGAATCATTAGCTTCATTGAAGAGATCTCTGTCAGCTAGGATTAAGCTTGCCCCAGTGGTAAGATCTATGTGGAATGACAGTACTACAGATATTAGAGTAAGATTTGCTCACTTTGCACATGCATGTCTTCAGAACCATCCTTGTCAGCAACCAATGTGTACTCTGCAGTTATCTGAATCTCTTATAATAACCAAAACTATCATCTTTCAAATGATGGTAGTAAGACCCCTTTTCAAATTGAACCAATTGGTGTCTAAATACACATTCTCTAAGCAGTATTCACATAGAATACTGCCCGAACTTTCCTCAGAAGATGAATTGTTATATCAGTGCAAACAATGTCTACAAAGTGAAGTTCTGGAGAACAGAGAAGTCTGGATGCAAAATTTTGTGAGTAAATAAAGGCTATTCTTAAGCACTTGTTCCTGAATGTGTAACAGATCCAGTAAGTAATAAGTTAGAAGAGAAGCGTAAGGGATTGCTCTTAAATGATTTGCGTGACATTAGCAAATATCTGCGGTATTTCACCAAAACCAACGATTCTCATCTCCCTAGAGAGAAAAGGCTGTTTATTATGCTAACATAAAGTTTTGCAGCACTCAACATACACATTGTTAATGTGTATTGTTTCAGCTGCAGCCTCCTCATTCCCCACTATTCCCTGTGTTGCTATCAGCTTTCTTAATTTGTTGTGCGATTTGTATTTTTTATCCTTATTTTTTTCTGTGCTGTAAACATTTGCAAAGCTAAATAAGCGAGTATGATTGTGATTTTATTAAAATAAGAATAGAGTGAAACTAACACATGATAATTATCAAAGACAGGGACATGTTTGCACTATTGGTGTGTGTAATTTCAAGATGTGGTATATCTTCATGACAGAACATAAGAGGGAAAGAACTTCTGTGTTTTACACCTATGTCCTTTAGCCAGTTTCCTAAATATTCTTGACCAACTTCTCTTTTGCATTCTTTCTTAAAAAATCAAGAATTTATTTTTTACAATCCCATGGGAGTGTTGTGAGAATTATTTATCTAGCACATAGATAATTTCCAACAAATGAAAGCGCTGCTGGTTGCTGTTCCTAGTACCTGTTCCTCACTTTCTGTGACAGAACTGCTGACTGGAGCTACAGAGCACATCACACTTCATTGTGGAAACTGTTTACATATTTTTGGACAAATTGCAGGCTATCAAATGATTAGAGAATAGATAATTCCTTTTTTTAAATTTAATTGTGGCTTTAATTGAATGATTTTAATATACTAAATTTACCCTGTACCTCTTGCAGCCTCACTTTAGCTGGAAGAAGGCTGAACTGTCCTAATGTGTAACTTTTAAGTGGCTTTGATAGAAATAAGGGTTAGATGTTAAAACCAGAAATAAAGGGAAAGTGAGTGCCTTTGCTAGGTATCCTTAAGAGGCAATTCTTTCTTGTTTGCATACATTTAGTCTGTGATTAAAACATGGGAAGACTTTATTAATGGTTAAGGAAAACAGTAACATAAGTAAATAAATGAAATATCCCCTCCCATCATATCTCTGGCAGCAGTTCTTTAGTTCATTTCCCTACCAAGCCGTGCCAAAATCCAAGGAGCTAACATCCTTTTAACTCTTTCTGTTCTCCTATCTCCCTCCACAACACTTATTGGTTAACATTCAATATGAACTTGGCTGATAGGTCCTTGGCTCTCTCACAGGAAGCACTATCTGATTTGGTCCATCTACCCTGGCAACAGCAATTTATTTTTGTCATCACCAGACATCTTTGCACCCAGGTTTGATACTGACTTCCACAGCTTCTGTGGAGAGTCAGCAGGAAACATTTCACTTTTGGTGTAAAACTACCTATGTGCCACAGTATCAATGTGGGTTCCCATCATGGAAGCACTGCTGAACCCATTCTGTGAAGATGGATGTGAAGTAGTGGCCTCAAGATGTACCAGGGGAGGCTCAGGTTGGAGAGTGATTCTGTCTTCCTGCTAGCATGAGGTAGTGGTTGCTCTCCTCTGTCACTTCACACTATATATGCTTTAGTGATTCTGAACATATTTTTCTATAGATCTAAGTGAACTGCATGGGACTTTTGATTAATACTAATGCTATGTTTCTCCTTCACCTACTTAAGAGCATTTATGTATTACATTGTCCAGTAGATGTAGGTTATCCAAAACAATTTGTTACGTGGGTGCTTGTTATGGCAAAAAAACAGCTGAAGGCCTTCTGTGCTGGTTACCAAATCGAGAGAACACATGCCTGAGCTGCTTCCTTCCCCTCAGCTCCAACAGGTTTGGGATTTTGTGGGTTTTCAGAGAATGCTGAACTCTGCCTCTTCCCAATGACCCATGGCACGTGGCTGTCGGGCCACCTTTTTCCTGTTTCTCTCTCCTTCTGAGGAAGAGTGAGTTTGTCTTGCGAGCCGATGTGCAGGTGATACTTCAGCCCGAGCGCGATCCCACATCTTCCACTCCTCAGGAGAGGCCATTCACTGCCCCGCACTCCGATGGCTGCCATTTTCCACCGCGGTGACGCTCCGCTGGAGCACGGTCTCCCCGGCCCTCGGCGGTGCGCCGTGAGAACAGCTGCGATCCCCGTGGAACCCGGCCCGCACCGCCCGGGGAACCGAGCCGAGCCCAGGCGGCCCTCCCCTCAGCACCGGCCGAGCCGCGCGCAGAGCTCCGGTCGGGCCCCCACGGCCGGCGTCTCCTCCCTCCCTTCCTCCCTCCGCCTGGGCCCGCCCGTATCCCTGCATTCCCCGCTCCAGCATCCACCCCCTCGTTTCCCTCCTCCCCTCAATCCCATCAGTAGCGGCGGCGCCCGGGCTCGGCTCCCCGCGCTGCGGCGGCGCTCGGCGGCGGCTCCCCTCCCGCCGTGGCCGCCATGTTGGGCAGCTGTGAGCTCGGCGGCGGCTGCTGCGTGTGACCGCGGGAGGGAGGCAGGGAGAAGGCGACGAGAACGGGAGGGAGGGCGGCAGGGAGGCAGCCCTCCCCGCGCCGCCGCTCGGCGCACGCACGCACACACACGCCGGGAAGGAAGGATGCCCTTTGCCTGTGGAGGCGAGGCCGGAGGAGCATCTCCTCGCCGCTGGGAGTGAAGCTGCCGCCGGGGCCTCCCGGCCCGCAGGCAGAGCGGGGCCGCCGCATTCCCTCCCGCCGCAGGACGCGCAGCGGAGGAGCAGCAGGAGGAGCAGGGCGGGCGGCCATGGGGCGGCTCTGACAGGGCTCCGGGCGTTCTCCCGCCGCCCTTCGGCTCAGCAGAGGAGGAGAGGGCGGCGATGAAGACTTTAGCTTTTTCCAATCCCTGAAAGGCCTTAAAAGGAGACTCGGTAAGGAGGAGGAGGAGGCGACGGCAGGGGACGGCTCCCCGGGGCAGGACGTGGCTGCGCCCTGAGGAGGGGCCCCACCCCCACGGCGGCGGCGAGGGGACCGCCGGGCGCTGCCCCTGCCCGGGAGGCCGAGGCCCAGGCGGCCGTGCCGCTCCCCGCCCTGTTGTTCCCTCCCGACGTCAATATATATATTTATTTCAGTTTTTTTTCCCCCTTCCGATCCTTTCTTGGAAGCGAAATCCGATGCGGACGGAATGGGGCTTTTACACTTTAATGATGCAGTGGGATTCGTTTCAGGGTTGTGTTGCATGATCTGAATTTTGAATGAAGGAGAAGGACGTTTTTAAAGATATAAAAGCTTACATCCATCTACGCGTGGTAAAATCGGTGTCAGGCAGTCCTGGTGGAATTTCAGAGTGATTATTATCACTGAAGTGTCAGAAGAAGCAATCTATTTTTCCTTATTAAGCATAGTAGAAGATTTTTCTTTATTTTCTTAAATTAAAAAATTATATATATGCCTATATATGTACATATATATATACACGCACTCACACACGTAGCGTTTATCTGTGTGTGCCTGAAACTTCCCACCAGGAAAGTTAGGCACCACCAGGGCTTGACACTTGGTAAGAATACTGTCGGCTTCTTTTCAAACAACACCTTGAAAAGCTGGTTTTTGGATTTTTTTTTTTTTTTTTTTACGTAATAATAATAATTAAAAAGGAAACCCCATTGCAAACTGAAACAACCATGTCTGGAGAAGTGCGTCTGAAGCAGTTGGAGCAGTTTATTTTGGATGGGCCAACTCAGACTAATGGGCAGTGTTTCAGCGTGGAAACCTTGCTGGATATACTCATCTGCCTGTACGACGAATGTAACAATTCCCCTCTGAGAAGAGAAAAGAACATCCTCGAGTATCTAGAATGGGGTGAGTTGGAATATATGTCTCGTACATTTGTCCATGTTCTTGTCTGCTTTGTTATTTACATGTAAGAGGGGATTGTGCGGAACTCGGTGTTTTACTGGGAAGTGTTATCATTTGTGCTGCATTTGAACGTGGTGGTGCTAAGAAGAAATCCATATTGGTTATTTATCTCTGAGTTATGCTTTTTTTTTTTTTTAAACCTGAATCCAATTCTGGTATATGAAGTATATGTCTGTGCCTGTAGGCCCAACTGTTGAGCTTTGTATCCTAAAGCTAGTATGAACATAGAATGGAAGATAAATCCCCTGATACCTGGAGAGAAGATCAGTACACAACCTTCTGACTTGTGTCTGCAGTCACAGCTATACTGCTTTCAAATAGAAGGTGTTAATCAAAGAGAAAATCCTTCAGCTCTCTTAAAGGAAATGCTTGAAGTGTCTGTGAAAATGGAGAAAAATACATTCTTTTGTATGATAGAATTGCTGCTTTAATGACATGGAGTTGAAAAGTAGAATGAAATTGGTCTTCACCATCCCCCATTCCATTTTCTTGTTTAATTTGAGGGGAATGTTACAGTGGTTATAGGTCTTTAAATGAGAACAAATGGATTACAGTTCTTCCCAAGTTATCACAGAACTGGTTCTCGTTATTTTTTCTTAATTCATTTTCCTCCTCCTAAGTATAGGTGAAAAACAGAAGATGCATCTGACACAGGAGCCTTGATGTTAATACTTACTGTATGTGACCTTCAAAGTTCAAAGTCATGCTGTACTTAAGCATTTACATTCAGAACTACTTATCACATCTGGTTTGTAATAAATACATCAGCAGACTACCTGTCTTTAGAAAAGCACATTTCAAAACATAACAGGTTAATTAGCTGGTTGAGTTCCTCCTAATGAAGTCGCTGAGGAAAGACATTGTTTTGATAACTGATCTAACAACTGGAGGCTGATAGGTGTGTGTTTTATTTTTCTGCTCCTCACTGTAGTCAGACTGACATCTGAAGGGCATCTGACTTAGTAATTGAGTTTCTTACACTGTTCATATTGCACTTGTCTTTGTTTTCTTATTATCAGAAGGAAAAGCCTATAATTAATGCATCCTATCTAAGGAGGAAATAGTAATTAAAGTACTTCTGAAGAATCTTCACTTTAAAATTGGGGCATACAGAAGCTACGGAAGACCTGGAAAATACACTGACTCACAGTACTTTTTGTATGCAATTGTCTGCAGTGAACTTAGCAAGCTGACAGCCTGTAAATAATAATAGTAAGTTAACCGTGTCAATAGAATTAGAATAACAGTGTTTGGAGCCCATCTTGTTGAGTAGCCGGTACATTTAATGTTATCTGTTGGGGAAAGAAATGCGTCGTTCTGAGGGTCTGACAGTACCTGAAGATTTCTGCTAATGGAAATAATGTGCTGTTTTGGAAAGGCTGGAATAAGGTTTCATGCTGGCCTGCTTTTCCTGCTACTTTTCTGCTCCCCCCTTCCAGCTATGCCTTAGCTTCAGATTAAAGCAGTCCCTCCCATTTTCAAGGTAGTGTTGCCAGAGTCCTGTGTTTCCTACCAGCTCTGCTCTCCACACTTAAAACTTGAGATTTTTCGAGAGGGTTTGTGAGGTGAAATGTAGGAGCAAAGGTTTCTAGTGCCTGCTGTTGGAAGTGTCCAGATGAATGATGTCTTTATCTTGCAAACACTCTTGAGTTGTCTCTCCTGAAAGCCAGCGCTCCTAGTGAAACCAACAGCCCTTGGCATTTCTGTTCAGATGAGGGGCTCAGCAAAGCGAGGTTATATGGAAGTGCTGTGTGCTCCGGCTCTTGGGTACGGTGAGCGTACTGCAGGCATCCTGTTCTTTGGTGCCATCATAACCTCACACATCTCGTTGCCGGAGAGGTGAAACAATGTAAATGATGTATTACAGAGAGGGTATATGTGCTTTAAAAGTCAGAAACACGCTGAGCAGTGGTAGCAGTGGAAAGCTGGCGGCCAGAAATCATGCTTTCTGTCATGGCCTCCATCGGTGAATTGATGTCTAAGTGCTTTCAGCTCTTCTTTTTTTCAACTTCTCTACTCGATCATTAGGGAAAATAATACCAATTTTCCACCAGAGCATTCTGCTCACTCTTTGTTTTGAATATACTGTGTGAAATAAAGTGCGTATTAATCTATTTCTCCCATCAGTGAAATTAGACTTGGTGCCTGGTGTATCTTTTGGTGGGTGTCAGTGCTGTTGTGGAAAGACATGGGTTTATGCCAAGCATTCACAAGTCTGCATTATTAATGCCAGTAGTTCAGTCTGCAGTGGTTGGAATTGCTCTTGGAGTGGTATGAATTGCTTGTTGTGTTTGTGCGTTTACTAATTACAAAACACAAATTTACTCCCAAGCACTATTCGTCTTCCGAAGCTCAGACTTTTAAAAATGGATTTACTCATAGAAAAAGTAATTTTACTTTCTTATGGCTAATAAATATCTATTTGGCGATCATAGACTGCTTTTGGGTACAATAAGAATTATTATTTTTTGGTAGCGCAGTTTATAGGTAGGACTGTTGGGCTGTTTGATTTAGTGGATTTTTTTTGGCTGGTGGTTGTGTATTTTTGTTTAAACTGCTTAGGTCTGAGATGCTTCATTTCATGTGAACTGAATCTTCACAGCACAACGTGAAGTTTTGGGGGTGAAGGATTTAGAAACTATTCTAGCATGGAAAAGCTGATGTGGTCTTAGCAATAGCCATGTGACTGCTGCTATATTTAGGGGAGCTAAGAAGTTCACGTTCTGGTCCTCGGATCTTTTTAGGACTTATTTCATGAACAGTCCTAAAACTAGTTCTAGACCTCATTAAAAAATGAAGCAAGGTAAAACAGATGAGCATCTGAGCTGGTTTTTCATCTTTTGTTTTGGATTGATTTTACAAGATTAGCTCAGCAAGTGAGGAAAGTGAAGCTTCTGTAATGTGTCTGAGCTACAGCTTCACAGGTTTTCAGTCTCTGTCAAGTGCTTGAAATGACTTCGATTTGAAGTGCCACGTTGTTTATTTTGCGATCTAGAATGTGCATTTTAAAATCATTTTTTTGATTGAAAGTGAGAACAGTTACTTTGCCCGTTTTTAGATGTGATTTGCTTTGTGACGTGCTAATGATTCCATGTTGTTTATTTCATATAGGAGCTGTAGCTGCATAAATGCCCTTGGAAACAATCAGTGTGTTTGAGTTCTGATAGCTAATTAGGACACAATTGGAGATCGTGGGAAGGAAACGAAACTCCTACACTTGGCTTGTTCCGCGTATTTGGTGGCAGCTTTAGTTTTTATCTCTGTTGACAGCGTTCGTGATTTAGAAATGGGATTGGGTAATTTTAGCAACCGGGGCTTACCTGAACCAGGCATTGGGGGTTCCAGGCATTTTGCTTCTTCTTTTCTACATGTATATGAGTTACTCACTGTTACTTAAGACTGAGTAAGGGAAATGCAGGCTGATAAGCTCAACTTGAAAGAAAAATATGATAGAAAGCGATAGAACTTTTTTGATCTATGAAACGTCCTTTACATTGACACCAATTTGAAATGATTTTAAGAAGTTAGATCAGTTTTACTTAGGATGCATTAATAGAGAAATAGAGAAAGCTCTTCAACATATGTGGAGATATAAAGGAAGGAAGATGCAGGGAACTACAAATGGCACGGTGAGGTCAGTGACTCAATTCAATCTATTGCTGTGGGACAAATGTAAACAGTCCTTTACCGTGTTTGTTTCCTTTTGGTTTTCTTTGCCTTTGGTAGATGGCTTTAATTGTTCTCATTTCATCTTTAATGGAACTTAATGTTGTGATACATAGGCAGTGCTGTTACGGTCACAAAATAGACCGTCAGCTTTGCTCTCATACTTCTGTTGTTCAGATGTGCAGCATCTCTTCTGGCCATTGAAAATGGTTCTACATCATGTGACTTTACTCAAGTGGAAGCTGTGGAGATGTTGTTGTGTTCTCTTTGTAGAGCTCTCTGAAGAAAAATAACGGTATGCCCACTTTCTGGTTTGGTTTGTTTTTAAATATTATTAACAAGAGAAAACTTGCCTGTGGACTTCTGTCCCCCTGCTCTTATTCATCTGTTTGTAAGTCACAAAGAAATTGCAGGCATTTTCAGATACAATTTGTTTATATTTTCTTTTTAGAAGAGATTAAAGAAATCCTTCATTTAGGTCCCATTTTTTGCAGAGACAGCAGCAAAAGACGTAAGTTTCAACTTCTTTGCTTGGTTGTTTTTTTGTTTGTTTTTAATTAGATGTTGGCACTAAGTACTATCTAAACAATTGAAATATATTTTGCCACAGAAATGACATAGGAATTACTGCTGATGCCTTCCTACTGTAGTCAAACTGTTGGGAACATGGCTGGGTCTGAATGATGTGAGAACAGCTATTAAATTCTATTTATGAAGGAATGGGCAGGTTTCTTGTGAAGGTGTTTGGTGTGCTTAACCAAAGGTGAGTTGTGTGGTTGCCTGCAGTTGAGGTATATGGAAGTATGGGGAGCCATCTGTGTAGAGGTCATTGTGGCATTCTTGACATGCAAATTTCTGCCATTGTTGGCCATAACGCCTAATGAAATTGCCCATTTGTATTAGCTGTTGTTTCGGCCATGTATTTGAAGCTAGCAATTAAATGCTTTTTTATTGACGAGTGTGAAAGGAGGTTCTTAAGTGCTGCCAACTAGAAGTGACCTCCAAATCTGTGTTACAGAACGTTGTCTAAACGGCGCTTACGGAGATAATAGTTTTATAATAATTATTTTAATGAAAGAAAAAAGGTATGTACTGCAAAGTACATAGAAAAGGAGTTTCACAGAATTGCAGCACCTGCACCTTTCTGTTAGGTAGCTCTGTGCTTAACCTTTGTATTTTGGTAGCTGCGACCTTATGAACATTTATTTCAGTTCTGATTTTTGTCTTGTACAGAGGAAAGCAATTAATGAATCAACAATTCATTGTAAATGAATCAACAATTATGGTGTGGTGAAGTGAACTGTGAGGCCATGCAGTTATTTCTTCTTGTTTTACATTAGGGTTAAATCCAGTTTACAGAAGAGTAAGACGTTAACTCATTGTGACAAATTGGTTTCCTAAGTATCTTCACAGTACCCCAAGCTTTTTGCACCTCTTTTTACTTAAATCTAAGTTGGTGAAGGAGTTTTTTGATGTTGTTATTGTTGTTGTTGTGGGTTTTTTTGTGGTTTTTGTTCCTTTGGAATGGAAAAGCCTGGACTGGGACACACATACTTAGGCTGACTGGCTTCTGTCGGTGATGTCCTTTTACTTGCAAAGGAGCGTGCCTTGCGGAGGTAGAAAGGCTTCTAATACTAACATTTTCAGGAATTTTAGGCATGCCTTTATTCTGTGCAGAAATTCCTAGTGTGCTTTGGTCTAGCAGGGACAAATGGAGAAATACAATGATTTGAGCTGGCTTGCTCAGTGTGCGCGATAGCTCTCACAGCAAAGCAATCAATTCGCTGCTACTAAGATGCTTTACGTTAGTGTTAATCCATTGGGTTGTTTGTGGGTTGGTGTAACTGTAAAAAGCACTGCTGCAGTAGGCTAAAGGTGTATTTGCGTTCTTAACCTCTGCACAGCCTGTGACACTGAGTGTGTGTACCCTATTGAAACTCTGCATCATCTCTTGTCTTTTCTCTCCTGAATCTTACTGACTACTCTTTTATAACTGCAGCCTATCATTAGTTCATGGTAGACTGAAAGAAGATACTGTGCTGTAAGAACAGCGAACTGTTTTGTCTCAGCATTGTTTAATAATTTGGAATATCCGTATGTACAAAGATTCAGAGAAGCTGCCTTTCTTTTTGAAGCTTGATCTTATGTCCATGGATTGGTGCTTGAATTCTGAATTGTAACAGCAAATTGCAGTGATTTCACTTTTGTCAACCTACAGCTGAATGGTCAAATGCTGGTGTTTTTGATATTCGATTGCAATGAAATTGCAAATAAAGATTTCCTGGTACAAAGTGGATGCAGGCTGTCCCAGAAGTTGTTGCTGTTTTTATTCCTTGCATTATTTTCTGGAAATCAACACTGCAAATTATGCTGGATGTAACATTGTAAAATATTCACCCATACGTAGCAACCCTAATGACTTTCATACTGTAAAAAATCTACCACCTCTGTTGTCTATTTGCACAGTAAGCTTCTAGAATCAATTAGCTTCAGTTTGCCAAGCCATAAAACCTGGCCATAAAAAGGTACAATGCGTAGATGAGCCAGAGTGAGAAGAAGAGGCCAGCCCCTGGACTCCCAGCTCTTATCTTTTGGTAAGTTAGGCGTATCTTCCCTGAGCACTTCTGCTTGTTCCATTTGATTTCCTGGCTGAACAACTCGGATATTTTGTTCTGCTCTGCTCTAACTTACATCAACATATTATTTTACTGAAATCCTCATGAAGCTTGGGAATGCTACTAATGTGGTTGAAAATCTAAAAAATGTGAGTGAATTAGGTCAGTCATGTGCAGATTTTTGTTAACTGCAAGGTTTTTATTTCAAATAGTTTAAGGATGACATTAAGAATAGTGAGAACTGTTCAGAGTGGTCAGCTTGCTTATTTCCAGTGCAGCCTGATGCGCTTTACTAGCGGCCACTGGAAAAATTCCACATGGGGTGTATCCAGACTACATCAACATTGTGTTCCATAACTCTTCCTTATCCATTCTTACCCAGGCTTCCAGTTTAATTTGAATTAATTTTGTTACACAGTATTGTAGCTTCTCACTGCGGGTTTTTGAGAAGTGTTTGATCCAGAGCTTGTGTGCAGGTTGTTTGGGGGAGGGGAGAGACCTCTCACATGGAATATTTAGTTTGCTTAGTAACTTGGTAGAAAGATATAGCAGTTCTTTTAATGGAAAGACCAGGTGAGTTTAGAGTGGCATTGGGAATGGAAGGAAAACATTGTTTCAGGTACTAACAGCTATAATTGCATTTCCCTCAAACTCTGTGGGGTTACACTTACAACACTTTATTGCTATTTTGCTTATTTTCTCTTCAGGCTCAGCAGCCTGTGCTTGGGTCAGCCTGGTGTTGCCTTAGCTCAGGGGCTTGGAAGCACTTCGTTCTCAGGCTGGAGGATGTGTTGAGCATTTTCTCTGTGTGAAGTGAGATTGTTGAAGAGTATTCCTTCTCACTGTTATCCCCGTGTTCATCCTTTTCATCTTGAAATCTTTCCTTGTTTCAGCCTTTTGTGACTGCCCTCTTTGCTATCCTGCTGCCCTTCTGATTGTTCCTGCTGACTGTAATTCAGTTCCACATATGGTGTGGGACTCAAAAAAAGGTCTCCTTTTTTTGAGTTCTTGTTTCCTTTCTAAGCATTTTTCATGGATAATGTTGTTCTAAAACAAAGCTTTACTTTGTCTTATGCTGAGGCTACCTTCTCTTCTACCCAATGTCCGTTCTCTTGCTTTCATCTGAGCAAAATCTCCATTTATCTTTCTGTTATGACCTGGATATCCTGTCTTGGTCTGAATTTCCTATGGCCAAACCATGGCTTCTGGATCTTTTTTTCTCTCTAGTCATCTTCAAACTTGCACAATTTTGTTGGTCAGGTTTCATAATGTAGAAATGATGTGTAGAGAGTGGTAAGAAAAGGCCTGTATGTATTTCTTAGTAGATTACTTCTTCATATACAGGTGTAGCCACCCATTGTTTTCTCTCAACTCCCTGTTTATTTCCTAATTGATTCAGCATGTGTCAATTGGTTTACTAACAGGAGCGGTTAGTACTGTAAGCTCTTGTAGGGCTAGGGTCTGGGCCTCTTTGTTTTGGCAGCAATTAGGATGTGATCTCTTTTGCTCCTGTGATCTAAATGCAAAGACATGCAAAGTGAGAGCACAGCTTTATAACTTAAATACCTGAAACTAAAATAAAGTGTTAATAGAAACAGTAACTAAGACTTTTGTTACATGAATGCAAAGTGGCTGAAGAAAATGTGGTTTGTGCTGTTGGGACACAGTAGTTGCAAGGTATTTCATGCTGCTGCTCTCTAAAGCCCTTCGGCCTTTCCCCCCTCGTTTGTAAATAAAGCGCTGTGTTATGTGAGTGTTTTGCAGCACACCTAGTAACAAGGAAAGGAGGAAATAGATGTTGGTATTTTAGTTGTAACTTTGCTGTTATCTTGGGTGGAGGCTGGCTGGGACCAGTCTGTCACTGCTCTCTGTTCTGCTGGTGCTTACTTGAACAAGAAGGCATAATTCAGGCCAAAACTAACCCTGCACAAACGTGCTGAAATCTGTTGGTGGTGGTACTGGTGTTTGTAGTACAAGGAGGGGAATACCCCATACCTATATGGCTTTACCTACTGGAGTTTCTGTGCTCCAAGTCATGATGCCGCCCCTAAGATCCCTACAGATGTGCAAGGAGGATGTAATTTAGAGCTGAATTTTGATGTTACCAGCTTTTTCAAACAGGTGTTTGGTATCTGTCGTCTCATCAGTAGTAGCCTAGTAATTTACTCTCTGAGGTGGAAAAAGAGGGGACAGTGGAGACAAGAAGTTGTGGATCTGCAGTCTATCTGCACTCTTCTTGCTCTTCTACATTCCTTTTATCCAAAACGGAGGTACTTTAACTGAATTACTCGGTGTTACTTACTGGCAGTAGCACGTTCTCCTTGTAATCCTTGGCACTGCTGTAGAATGGAATTAGAAGAAACTCCGCTTTTCTTGACATCATTACTTACAATTTTGCTTTGATTTTGCCGTGAAGATTTCTTCATGGTGGAGTAGTCTGTTTCCAAGTGGGCTCTTTTTGCCTTACCTTGGTCTTGCAGGTTATGTTGGCACTAAACTTATTTAATCATGTGTGTGGTAATAGTAAGACTTAGAAAAGCTTCCTAAGCACCCTGGTATCTGTAGGATGTGTAACTTTTCCTAAATGCTCAATATATTCACTTCTAAAGCATGTTAAATTTCTGGTACTGCAATCTTCACACAGCGTCAAGCTGCCGTGTGGTTATTTGTGACTTGTTTAATTTTATTCTGTGAGATCTTGTGATTTTTTTTTTCACCCCACCTTAATAAAGAAATAGAATATCAATGGACTATCCTTAATGATAACTGCTCATGATCAATAAAATTAAAATTTATCTTTTAATCAAGGAATTAAGCAAATGTTTCTCTTTTTCTGTCATGAGTCTTTCACTGTAGTGAGAGGGAACAGCTATGGGGGGTTTCTGCCCCACTCCCTTTGTTTTGCAAGGGAACCATTTTCCTGTTGCCCTCCTCAGCTACAGAGTCATACACTCTCATGGGGTGCGTTGGTCATTCTTAGTACTGTTCCAGTGTCAAAATCATTGCCTGTGGGAAATGGCAGAGGAAACTTGAGGGAGATGGAAGATGGTAAATAAAGTGATTATGGCACAGTTACAGGGATTTCTTCTTGATGTTCTGATCATTGTTTATTAGCTTCAGTAGAAGCCAAGTCAAGCAATCCAACTGCACGTTTGAGTTGGGCATAAACACCTATTTCAGGTGTTTGGGGCTCCTGTGTGTGTGTTATCAAAGCCATGTAGCTACTCTGCATTGTGAAATATCCGATGGTCTTTCTCAAGGTTGTAAAATATTTCTGCAGTATTTGAAATCTGTAATTATGCTGTTTGCGGACATTTTGAGCCTATGAATTTCAGCCTGGAACGGCATGAATAGACCCAGATTCTCATCTTTATCTCTACTTCAGTGTCCACCTCACTCTGCTGTGCCTGGCACTTCTTGTGCTGCTTTCCTGTCGTTTAGAGAAAAATGGGATCACTGCTGAAAGGCACGCTTCCCAGTGTCAGGTCTTCAGAAAGATAACATGTTTGGATGAGGATAGATTCACTAGGGGATCTTTGGGAAAGAAGACTTTGTCTTTCAAAATGAGCACATGTAAAATAGCAATTTGGATGGTATATGTAGAAGGCTGTGTGTGTGTGTGCTTAGATATGGATTATGTGTATATGAAAACACTTGTGTTTTTTTTTAATACAGTAAGCTCATACAGACTTCAAGTGGTAGGAGTTGCCTTACAACTGTGAAACAAAACAGTGCTATCTGTCTAGTAGGAAGAAGAAAGCAACTGTAAGCAAAATCCTACTCTTGTTTAATGGACGTAAGCATGATGTTAATTCACTGCTAACACAGTTTGTTTGTCTCTTAGCTTTTGAAGTCAAACTGCTTACTTGAAGGCATTAACTGGCTGTTTAAAACTGGAGCTCAAGTCCTGTAGCTTTTTCTAGATGTCCAGAGAGAATATTCCCTTTATTTTGATGCAGTTTTTAAAAGTGTACTTTAACAATTTATATTTCTTTCCAATTCGGGAAGGTTGTGAATGTTCTTTTCTTTCAGTGATATGATTCCTGGTGAGAAAGTCATTTACAGTGGCGCTGGGCACTCATGTATGTTGCCTTAAAAATCCATTGGAGAAAAGGGGGTGGTTATCTACATCTTAAACATCTCCGCAAACAAACGGAGGCAGGATGGCGATTTGATGAAGGCGATTCAAAAATGCAGGGGAGAAGTAATTTTGTAAGGCCTAGGTTATTTAATAAGTTCCTTCCAAACTTATTTTCTGAGTTTTTGTAATATTTACTGTGGAAATTGCTGGAAGTGTGGGCGGTCTGTAACCTCTGTGTTTGTTTGTTTGTTTAGATTTTCAGCATGCTGTTTGGGTACTCTTATCCCTGCCCTAATTGCTCAAGAAAGTGCCGAATCTCATTTTTGCGATCCTGTTCCTGTGACACCACTTTCCTTTCTCTCCTGTGATTTTAGTACAGCACAGCTCGGAACAGTGGCAATTGTTCTGTTTTCGCATAAGGGAAGTGCTGCAGTGGACAAGGCAGTGCTTGCCAGAATTGTGTTTGGAGCAGCTGTTAATGTACTTTGAACTCGGCGCTCCAGAAACGTTTTCTTTTAACTGGTAAGGAGGTTTGTATGTTGCTTTTCCAAAGTCTCTCCTGCAGCCCAATGAAATAGCACACCAGTGCTATTTCAGAGAAGTTCTTCCAAAGTGTCAGTTTTGTGTAGTGTGTAATGTTGTACCTTTAAATCTGGCATCATACTATATTTACTGAATAAGCCTGTGCTGACTCCTGCTGTGCATAGGGCTTGCTTAACCTGAATAGGTTTGGAGAATACTGTTGGTGGTATCAGAGCATGTTCTGTTGGACCAGAACATTCAGTTCAGAGAGGAGAAAAGGAACATTCGTCTCGGTGGAAACTTTCTCCTTAAAACCTGCTATGTGTTCAGGAAGTCGAGTCTGATGGCAAGAGCGATAAGCAGAAATGCCTGATGAGTCTCCAGATAAAGCTTTTCAGGTGGCAACTCCCCATGTTACGTGCAGAAGTAATTCTCCCAGAAGTTGTAACCCAAGGATGCAGCAAGTCCTCATGTGACCTTGGGTAGTCATTTGCTGAGGTAAAAAAGACAGCATCAGCCTTGTAACAGTATGGTTACCTCTGTGAATGAGGAAATCACTCCTCCCTGCTTTTTTTTTTCCCTTCTCTTTTTGATCCTCATGAGCAGCTGCTTCCTGCCCATTCCCACTTCACTCCCTGCAAGGAATCGATCTTAAAGCAACAGTGCAAAATAAAACTGTTTCTTGCTGTTAATGGACCTTTCAGTAAGAATGGGTGTTCTGCTTTTATAGTTAATTTTGTTCTGATCTTTTTGTGGTTTAGGACTTCTAAACATGTTCTGAGGTTGGTTGGTGTGGTTTTTTTTGTAGCAACTTAGTCATACCTTGTCTGAATAGAAATGTTGATTTATCTGTCTGTATTCTTACCTTACCAGGACTGTAAAAGAACAGTTGAAAAATTATTGTTGAGATAGCAGCTGCCTTCCAGACACAATGTAGTTTTTGTAATATGTAATGTTTTGCATAACAAATGAGCATGCTTCATTTATGGAGGGAGGTTTGTCAAATAAGGATATTCTTGAATGATTTTACTGTTTCATTAGAATCTGTTTACTCAGTATTTTGGGCAGAAACGTGCTCAGTACAAATCACTGTCATTTGTGTTTTTTCTCTGTCTTGTTCAAACAGCAAAAGTTGTTGAGCTGTCCCAAGGTAGTTATTAATGATGGACCCAGACTAGAGGAATCAAGGAGTACGCATTGAAGTTCTCACAGCAACTCTGTGGGAGCATGATAGAGGTTGGATTTGCCTTCCATGGCTTGCTGCCATAGCCAGCCCTTGTGCGCGCTTCTGGGATGTGGAGAAGGAGTAGCTGTTTCTTTCCTGTTGCACATTTAGTATTTGTAAAATGACTGTGACTGATGGTCTCACCTTGATGTGGGATACTAGGACTTTAAAAGCTATTCCTTCTTTTGCTGTTGTGCGTGGAGGTCCATGAATGAATGCGTGCTCTGAAGTGTCAGGCTGCGCTAAAAAGAATTTGTTTTCTTGCTAGTGTGTGAAGAGTGGAATTGAGGATTTGAGTCCAGTCGTGGCTGCGTTAGCAGGTGGGCAGGGAAAAGAATGACTTAATGACTACTTCGGTGTTTTAAGTGAGCTTTCTTGAAAAAGGTGTTAATGCAGTAGTAGTTTTCAGCCAGACGACATGACATCTGAAATAATGGATAGTCATTCACACCTGCGTAAAATCAAAGGCAGTCGGGGAAGCAGAGGGGGCTTATTTGTTTATTTAGTTATTAGCGTGGAACAGTAACATCTGAACGAGGTGTCAACAGTGAGAAACTGGATCCTATGTTAGTGTTTGTTTTGGAGAGCTTCAGTAGCTCATTTGTGGGTTTGCTGCTTGTAAGCAGTGCAGTGAGCCCATCTTCCATCACCTGCTGAATGTTTTTGTTTATTTTCTGCTGATGGGTGTATCTGTGTCTCTGAACTGCTGAGGAAGGGTGCAGAGCCAGTTGCTCATTGATTTGAGTTGCATAGAGGAGTTTTTCATTCTCCTGAATGCTCTTGGGTCCTTTCTGTTTCTTAATCTCGTGTAACAGAAGAACTTTGTATACAATATTATATGATAGTCTTCTACTCTATTCCATGTTGTGGGGTCAGTGCTGCAGTATGTGAGCTGTAGATTAAATGGAGAGTATTATCTCCACTCACCCTTTTGGTTTTTCCTTTTGCTTCTTGGCCTTTAAGCGGTAGCCCAGGACTCTGGGTTACCATTCTCAGCACAGCCAAAATAATTTTGTCAGCAGACTTTATCAGCACAGCCAAAATATTTTTTTTTTGTTTTATATACTTTTCTGTACCAAGTATAACAATAAATGTATTGTTTGTCTATTTAATTCCTCAAAAAGACTACTGCAGGCTATTGCGTTGGAAAAGAAAAGTTTCTCCCTTGTGATTTCAATAACTGCTTGCTTTGTGGTGTTTTGGGTATTATTAGCTGAGATGAGTAGTTAGAATTCAAAACAAATAATTGAAGTAATAGTAATTGAAGTTTTTCTTTTTGTTATTTTTAAGAGAAAGAAAAATACAAGAAAAGTTAATGTGATTTTTTTTTCCCTTTTACTTCCAAGTCTGTTCGTTCAGGAAGGAAACCTTAACGTGACAAGAGAATTTCATCTATTGCCATTTCAGTGGTGCAGCAGAGTATTGGCATTCTGGTTGCCTTCAGGGCACTTGCCCTCTGCGCAGCATAGGACAAATGGATTGTATTTCAGACCTGTTGCTCCACTTTTGCTAAGGGTTTCAATTCCTTGCTGAACCTTAGCAGTTTATGAACTAAAGTCTCTTTATACATTATGTACCTTGCTTTTAAATGGTTTCAAGTCAATGAAAGGACATGCGGGACCAAGTCTTGCTTACTGACCTCTCAGAGTTATCCTAAGTGCTCTGTGCTTTCTGTGTAAAATGCTCTGTGCATTAACCATGACTAGAAAGTTAAGCAACAGTCATCTTTGAGATTTGGTTTGGGATGCTATTTCTGTTGTATTTGTGAAGTTTGCATGTGATGTGAAAGAGCTGCCCACTGCCTGCAGATATCTCCATCTCAAGCAATCTCTGGTAACACCAGGAGCCAGGCTTAACTGTTATTTGGGAACGCAAAGCCCAATTCATGTGTTCCTGTGTGTTTCCTTGATGTCAGCTAGTATTTGGAAGACTCTTACCAAAGTAGGATCTCCTGATCAAGTGACTTGAACGTTCTCTGGCCAGCCTATTGCTGGCTGTTTCGGTGATACAGATGTACAGCTGGGCTGCGCACTCTGACCTGTGCACACCTGAGGGCAGTGAACTGATCGTGGGGTGAAATCTATGATAGCAGCAAAGCTTGCTCAGTAAATTGAAGATGTATTGTGTAACTGTACCTTGGGGAGCAGTCAGGAGATGATTTAACTCTTTCCCAGAAATACATCACCAGATCCTAAGGTATAAGAAGGGAATAAGAAATGACAGTGTTAGCATTATGAAGACATTTATATTGTTCTTCGTTCATCTCTGAAGTATTTTGGCTTCATAAAGGCTTAAACTAATCATAGCTCAATTGTGGCTCTGCATTTAAAGGTCAGGGAATTCCTTCTAGTTTGAAACCCAGGAAATGCTAGTATCATTTATAGCTTCAGCCAAAATCGCTCATGCTGCGTTTTATTCTCAAATGAGAAGGTAAGATAGACTCTCACTGCAGTTTGGAATCTTTCTGGGAATTTGAATGTTAAGTGTTCATTTCTGTGTTGTTTTTTTCTACCTGCACACACTTGAGAGTAGTATTTGAAGCATCAGAAGCCAGGAGGAAGGAGCTATTGGCAGCTGCTCTTTACAGAGGCTCTGACATGGATCGACTTTAAAGCCTGCTGCAGGAGATAGGGGAGGATGTTCGCTGCACCTTCCAGGGGTTGTGCTTGCTGTCTTTGCTGGGAGTGTCAAGTTTAGAGGACTGGTAGAAATTGGATTTAGGAGCAACTTGAAGGCCATTTTCATGTAGATGTATCAAGAGTATTGTGCAAGTGGATTTAGGGTGAAAGTTTTGATGTTATTGAAGTGATTATGAAATGATTTACTAATACGGTAAACTTCTGAGAGTTATTTCCTGTTTTTCTTCAATGTTTGAAATACGTTCTTAATATGCATTCATGATAGAAAGCTAAAAAATCATTCAAACATGAATGCGGATTGACAGAATTAACAGTGTGGATGTATTATATTTAGTCTGTGGTTTTCCCAGCCTATCTGCTTCCCACCGCCCCACAGCTTTTTTCTTGTTGTGTAGGATAATAGGGATCTGGGAACTTACTAACATTGTGTTCTGGAGTAAACTGTGAAACTTAGAGTGAATGAAGCTGTGATTTTGCAGAAAAGGAAAGTGTTTTCATGGGGAAAATGAATGATGCGCTGGAGAACATGGTTCTTTTGCTGACTGCTTCGGAGTTCTTTTTGGAGACAGGTTACTTAACCGCTTTGTTCGTAGCCACTAATTGTGTGTTCATCCGCATCAGCTGGTTGACTTCCTGCAGTTTGATGTGAGGGGATACTGAGAGCTCAGCTGTCACTGGGTGAGTTCAGCTCTGCTGTACAGTTTATAGGGTTGGGTACTCTAAAAAGTTTGCATCCGGAATTCTAAAATTATTGGTTAACATTGAATGAGTGCTTTTTCCCTTAATTTGTCATGTCCTAATTCTCTTCGTCTTCAACATAAAGGATACTGCCATCAGAGAAGTACTTTTAACAAACTTTGTGAATATTCACAAACCTTACTGCAAAGTAAGAAGTACCAATTCCAGGAATGACCAGATCATATTTTATCTGAGCACTGAAAAGATTATAGACTGTCGTCATTCTCATGCCTATCCCCTGTAATTTGTTACCATCCTAAAATTGACTTCTTGGCCCTGTCCTGCTTTTTTTGCTTTGATTCATCTTTGTCCAGGCATGATTTTATTTCAGTGAACGGTCCTTTTGTTTTTCAACAGGCTGTTTATAAATTGTACATTATAAGACATACTTGGAAATCACATATATTTTTCTACTTCGTTGTTGATCAGAGCAGCCAGTTTCCCTAAACACAGTAGATACTGTTCTTGAAAACAACTTCTGATCTGATTTTCTTTTAATGAATTAAAATAAAGTGTGCTGGAGCTACTGATAGACGAGGAAAGGGAAAAAATTGTGAAGCAGTGATGAAACATTTAGTTTGGCTTACTCAATGTCACTATATATATATTTTTAGTGTAAGAGAGGCTGTGCTGAGTAACAGAGAAGTAAGCACATTTTAGAGCAAGTTTAAGATTTCTCTAAGTGCAGTGACAGTACATAAATGTTTTAAAGGCTTCCAGAGAGGTATCCTGTCTACCTCAATTAAAGGCTTTCTGTCATGTGCTATTTTGTCTTTGGGAGCATTGTCCAGTTCTTATATGTTGCACCTGTCCGTTTGCTTGACCTACGCTTTGGTGATGGCGCTGTTTTGTTAAACACCCAGGGATTGCTCTACAGTCATAGTCCAGAATGTCCTAGGAGTGCTCGTAGGGGAACTACAGCTGCAAGGTGTTTCAGTGCTTGAAGTAAAGCGTCTCTGCCAGTAAGGAAGGAAGCCTGTATTTCAATTCCAGCTCTAGACACTTGTGGCTGGAAGATAGTATCCAAGACCAAAGAGAACAGACATCTTGTATCTCTTCTGCGTAACCATTCTGGGGAACAGAGCACTATGTTTTTCTTCTCAAGTGATAATAGTAGGGCCATACTTCAACCAGCTTTAAATCGAGAAGAGGCATGACGCTGATTGTGTTTCCAAAATGCAAAGTATTGCTTTTTGCACAGAACAGAAATAAAAAACGAAAGAAGGCTGCTTCTCAGTTAACAACAAGAATACTTAAAGCTGTGCTGCTGCCATTGTGCCATGGATCTGGTGTAGAAAAATGGTTCCTTTTGACAGAGTTGTGGGCATCATGAGTCCCTGTTCTGTCTTTGTAGGTATGCTTCTAGGCCTGGTACTCTTACCTGGATTCAGAGAGTGCAAAACAGAGTGTGGGAGAGAATACCTCCAGTAATAGCTAACTCTCTCATCCTTACATCCACACGGCTACTTGCGTACTGTGTGGAGAAAGGAAATTGGAATGCTACACAACTCCTGCCTTAAAATGTATTTCCGTGTTCCTACTGCTTCAAACAGGCTCTCTCATTTTAAGTTTTCCTTTCCTGAGCATGGAGGCTTGCTCACTAGACATGACACACCAGATTTGAGATCTCTTTGGGTAGAATCTTTTCTTTAAGCATATTTAAAGAATTAATTAATACCGGCATTGGATACTCGATCTGTAGAGCTCCTCGTGGCAGCATAGAGGTATTGCTGTACCTGGAGAGATACAGATAGCAATGATGCAATTATAGGAGGCAGAACAGTTGCTGAACCCTGTTAGTTTGTATGGAATGAGGTAAATCCCTTAGAGGGTCAAGGCAGGAAAGTTCAAGGCAGATTTATTACTGAATGAATACGAATTTTTCTGAAGGAGCCACAGAAGTAGTCTGAAACATGAAAATGCAATACTTCTGTGCAGTCTGGCAGTAGATTTGCAGGGCATGGAGAAATTATCTCCCGGACTGTCTTCAGAGTGTCTCTGAAAGAGTGTATTTTCATCTTAGAGGTTCTAGTGTATCAATTTACCAAAAAGAGAAGAGAAATGGCATAGCCTTGTATTGCTTTCCGCAGTGCTTTATGGTAGGATCAATCCACCTGTATGTTTAATTCTAATCAAATTCCCTATACTTAACTTCCTTAGTTCTTTTACTGTGAAATGTAGGCAACAATTGACATGTTGTTCTCAGGAGTCTTGAGACTTCATTATTTGTAATATATGATGGGCTATGGAGAATTTGTGAAACACAGTATTATTGAAAGTCATAAACTAATAGTTTAATACTGTTTAATAAACTGTGTTTTCGTGTATGTTTTTTCTGTTTAGTATTTCTAAGGTCTTAAAGTAAAACTTGTAAAGATTTTTGTGAATTAAAATCTGAACGTGTTTTAGTTTTGGAAAGTAAGCTGCTGTGTGAAAGCTGAAGGAGGATGTTGCAAAGATTACAAATGTATACTATTTTTAATTCAGAAGAGGCATTTTGTTGTGATGTAGTATAACTCCAGTGCTCCAATGGTTTCCTCTTTAGGAAGGTGTGGTCTTTAGGAAGGCGGGGGCTCAGCTGTGTCTGTGGTGGGGGACACTGGAGTCAGTCAGCACTGTCTGGAAGCAGCCATGCCTGGCACAGGGTTACGCTCCTCAGAGAGCCCTGCAGCTGCCCCACTGCCAGCACCTCACTGTCTGCACCAATATGCCTTGACAGGTGACAGTGGTGAGAAGTAGTCAATAATAAAAGTTGTTTTTTGTATCTGGATTCATAAATTTGTAATTAGGCAAGTAGAAGTGCACAGGTCAAGGAGATTAGTACCGAAGTCAGTTTGTTAAATTCACTTCTTTGTTGTATGGCAGTATTTTCTTTTGTAGCAGAACTGCAGAGTTGTAATAGCATGTAAAATTCTAACAAAGTGTGCAGTAATCAACGATGTAGATACTAGAGTTGAATGCATCCTTAGCAAGTTTGCTGCAATACTAAGCTGGGAGGTGCTGTAGACTCTGCAGGGGTGGAAAGCCTTATAGAGGAGTCTAGATTGAATCACAAAATATCTCGATTTGGAAGGGACTCACAGGGATCACTGAGTCCAATCCCTGGCTCCCAGCAGGATGGGAATGGCACAAAGCTTCACTAGAGAGGTTCAGACTGGGCACGAGGGAAATTTTGTTATCCTGATGTGGTCAAACATTGGAACAGACTTCCTAGTGAGGTAGTTGATGCCCCATCCCATGCCTGTCAGTGTTCAAGAGGCATTTGAATAATGCCCTGGGTAATATGCTTTAACTTTTGGTTAGCCTTGAAGTGGTCAGGCAGTTGGGCATGATGATCTTTGTAAGTCCTTTCCAACTGGACATACTCTATTCTGAAAAGTCTATCTAGTTAAATGAAAGATGGGTTGCCTTCTTTTTTCCTCTTTACGATGTTTTCCAGTTCTAATTGACAATTCCTTGTCTTTCACTTCAAACCTTCAGGTTTTGGTAGTTACATTTAAAGACTGTCAACACTGCTTTCTATCTTGTCAAGTGCAAGAATTTCAAAGTCCGCTTGTAGGACCGTAGTGGCTTTGCTTGCTCATACTGGGCTGAAATCATTATGGTGCAAATCAAAGTTTTTTGTGTTGGATCTGCGCCAACACAATCCCACCAGTTCTGTCATTGTCTCATTAGAGAACATAAACAGCTTTTCAGTGCAATTTAACCAACATTGGTAATTACCGACCATTGTCTGTTGTCCACCCGTGTTAATTTTAAGAACATTTCCATGTTCCTCGGACTTGTCTAGCTCTGTTACTGATGGGAAAGACTATTTACACCTGTGTAATAGTGGTGCAGAAGTAATTGGTATAATTTAGCAGCATATGTGTGGGTTTTTTTTGTCGGCTTTCTATTTTTCAGACCTGTAAGGGAGCTTTTAATTTCACCAATTCGAGACCAGAGAATGTCTCTGATGGGTGTTAAATAACAAGTAGACCATTGACTGCGAAGTGTGCGTTACGTTTAGATCCCTTCAGGGACAGCTCTTGGTGTGCCCACAAGTTAGACTAACTTAGCTTACACAGTGGCTGTGCTGGAAATCAGTCTGCTTTGAGTGGGAGCAAAATGTGAAAAAGTAAACCCTCTTTCTCTCCAGTAGCTGAATTTTTATATTTATCAATTTTAAATAATGAAAATACACATTAAATGCTTTTGGTCTTGTAAGCTAGTTAATGATCAGTCAATTTCAAGTCAAGTGGACTTGAAATTTATGTTCATACAGGTGGAATTGTCCTTCTGGCATTGGTGATGCCAGGTGAATCTTGAAATTATGAACTATAGTAAAGAATTTGCTGTATCTACTGGAATCGTTGTTTTGAAGTACAAATTAGCTCATTCTCTGACAAATGCTGTGTTCACGAAAAACCTACTTAGGAATAGCCTGCAGAACAACTTCTTCAAGCTCTGTTGTTTTTAAGTAATCCCTGTCAACACTAGGCATTGAAAATGTGCTAGCTACGTCAGGGTCTCAAACAGCTGCCAAGCATCGTTTCTGGCAGGTGGCCATCTTTAGATTTTGTTGTAACCTGTTAATATAGAAAATGAGAAGACCACTTTCTTCCAGGCCGTTTAGATTGTGATCAGCGAGAAGAGGAAGAAAAGGTCCCAAGTTGTAAGTCAGAAATATTTGTACTTGTCAAGGATGGTGTAAATGAGATGTAATCGATGGCTACTGTTACTCACTTCATGAAGCGGTTTCCTTAGTGTAAGGACGTACTTACCACGTGCTTTCCTGAATCTGATTCAAAGCTCATACTGCTATTTGTCTTTGGGCTGAGTTAAGCTGTGCAATTGTAATTACAACCAACTTACTAGATATTTGACTGAAAGTGTATTTAAAATAACTAAAGAAAAGAGAAGATGCTTTCCTTTTCTGATGAACAAAAAGTCAAATGCAATGATGAACTTGAAGCTTGAGATAAGTGAGAAAACTATCGTAGAGAATTCAGTAAGAGGAAACTTTGAGGGGGAGGAGAAAGGGAAGTCATTGCAACTTTTGTGTTCACATACAGCTTTCACCTTAAATAGTTGCCAACCTTGTCTAGTTGGCGAAAATCGGTTCACAAAATGGATCTTTCATGGTCATTCAATGATGTGCCACTGAATGCTGAGCTGATCATAGAACTTTTAGTTTGGAGAAGCATGTGGGCTTAAGTTTGGAAGCTTGGTTATCATTTATTCAACTACAGGGTGCGGCATCTTGCATGTATTCTTCACTTGAACTATATAATATAAGCTTATATTTAATGCTTGCTTCCTCTTGGTCACTTGGTGATCTTGTTCATCCCTTGACAAAGCCTTTACAGTTTTCTTCAGTTGTAGAAATTAGAATTGGGAAAAAAAAAAAAAACATTAGGAGTAGATTGTCCAGCACATTCACTTGCCTGAAGGATTTCTTTGTACCTTCTCTTTCTTTCTTCTGAAGTTCCTTATGGTATCCATCAAAGATTTTGCTAGAGGTGAACTGGATAAGTACTCCTTTTGGGGCCTGCTAATTAATCTTACTGGATTAGAGCACAAAAAAAAATGATACTAGGTCAACACCATGATTTCATGGGTTAGACAAAATAGCTTGCTTTAGAAGGTTCATGTTCTTTTGAAAGAATGGTTAAGAAGGATGATGCTGCAGGCTATGCTTAAGCATTGTCATTACGTAGTTATCATGTTATAAATTACTGCCTAGGAATCAGGATTGCATGTAATCTTCACTTAATCGTTATCTCACAGTCATTATGTATTACTTGAAAACCACAAACATGTGTACTAATAATCTGTGCCTGTGTAATAACAAATACTGCAAAAAGTAAAAGAAGAATGAAAGCTAAAGCTAATCTTGTACGAAGATGAAAAGGCAACGCATAGATGTAATTTACATCATGTTAAAAAATGTAAATACAGCCTGGTGAAGCGTTGTTTATAGAAAATCCATCTGGTACAGGTTTTAACCATCTACTCCAGGCAGTGAGCTGTGAAATTGAACGGAATTATATGGACCAATTATACTTCATGGTTTGCAGATATGTAACTCTCTTTAACTCTTCACTTATTGTAACCAAAGTACATTGATATTTATATGACATTTGCTGTTTATTTTAAGGTACTTTTTTTGGAGAAACAATCAATACCACGTGTCTAATATCGTTCGTTAAACAGTTAACTTGCTGATGTTTATTTGGGTGAGCACTGCTAGGTGTTTTATAGAGAGTGTGGAATGACACTTCTAATAGATGCTCTCTTATTTATTGATTTCTCTTAAACTCAGGTTTCAGTAATGCAGCAGTTGCATCGTGGTGCCTAAAGGCCACTTTTATGCCTTAAGATGTTTGTAGCTACTTAGAGCTTCATCAACTTTTGGTCTTTTCAGATACCTGTTGGCACCCACACACAGGTTATATATTAGTATGTCACGACATGCATACTGGAAAACATTTCCATACCCTTTGTTTCCTTCTATTCTCCATCCGACCTCATTTGCGTTATGCCTAACGTAGTAGTTGTAAACAGGTCAAAGATACATGCAGTGTATCTGTCTTGATATTTCTCTAGTTTGAAATCTTGCATTTCATGATCACTTAGTGAACCCACAAAACATATGTTTTTATGGCTAATTTATAAATGGAGTTCATTTAATACTTGCTATGGTTATTTTTCTATATGTATAGATCAAGTTAGATCTTCAGGTTACAAGCATACTGATAATGCAGTTTCTATTTAGGTATGTTCCTTAAATCACCTAAACTGAAAGATGCCTTATGTTATACCTTACGGCTTGCAGTATGGTAGAAACAAATCAGAGCTGCTTTGTGAATGCGTGGTTATTGTTCGTCAGTAACTGTTCTTCTAATCTCTTTGGTTTTCTCCTTTCAGTGAATCTGAGCATTCTTTGTAGATATTTATGGGCTATTCATGATCTCTGATATCACTGAGGCTTGCTGTACTTTCTTTATTCTTTTGTAATACTGGTTGACAGATGGGTAAGTTCCTCCTGACTTCCTCATGCGGTGTCGTAGGAAGCCACATTTAACTGATTATGTGACTGAAGAGTAATGATACAACCACAGGAAATCCTGTGGCTGAAACCAGCTTAGTTCTCTACTTCTGATAATAATTTTGTGTTTGCAGGATATTGCATTTAATTTAGGGATGCACTGTGTTGTGAGTTTTAAAAGGTGGTGCTTACTGCAACATACAAACAGAATAGTTATCTATCTATATATAAATAGGAAGAATTATATATATAGAATATTTAAAATAAAATATAGATCAAATTTTGTGAAGAAACTTTAGGCACAGTTGCAGATATTTTTTTCCCCTTCATTTTTTAAGTATTTTAAAAGCATTGGTTACCATGCTAAGTAAAACCACGGAAAAGCTTGAAGTTCACCAGCATGTCTGCTTTTTTCTTTGCACACACTGCTACTGATATGCCTTCTTATTTACAAGCTAAGGAAATAAATATATTCCTAAAATAAAGGGCAGGGGAAGAATAAAATGTTTTGAGAACAAAGGAAGATGATGTGAGAACTAAATGGGATGGGGAATAAGGGTCAGGAAATGCTGAGCTGTGCAGCCGCCAGGTTATTGGTATCCTTGTAATTTGTAGTTCCTAACTCCTGAGCTCTGAGCATCAGCCATCTAATATTGCTGGTGGCTGTTACTTACTGGATGTTTACAGCCTTGGTGCTGTATGGTGCTGGAGTTGCTCAGTCTGACCAGGAAACCATGCTTTTGTGTTGCTGTCGCGTGTCATGGAGTGCTGGAGTGGGCATTGTTCCCTACCTCCTGGATGGGATGTGGCTAGCTGTGGCACTGTTCGTCTGCTTGGGGTGCTTAGAATATGCCTCTGAAGGCTTCTGAGGATGGTGTTCCCTCTGGGTGGTTGATACAAAGACTTTGAAGGAGAGAGGAAGGAGGCAGCAATGGTAGAGACAGCAATACAAAGCAAAGCAGTCTGGGAAATGCTGATTTAATCTTAATTTGTTTGCCTTTAAAGCGAGAGAACTGCAGGAACAGAATTTCTGTTAGAGACCAGTATGCAGAGCTTCCTACAGATCTAAAAGAGATGTTACAGGTAGAAGTGTTGACCATAGAAATTTATGTAATATGTCCAAGTACCTGTTTATTCAAACAGGAGCAAACTGTTGAATACTAACAATATTAATGTGCACTTCCACTGTTGAACCGAGTGTATGCATCTTGAATACATTGCTCTTCAGAACTTAAAATGAAATTTAAAGCTCTGAAGACATGGAAATTTATTTTGAAGGTTGATAACATCTAAAAACTGTCTAGAGTAACTTGTGGAAAGTGGTGTTTTGGAAATAATAGCAGTAGGACTTAAGCAGTCAGAAAATGGCTGAAAATGACATAGCAGAATCGGAACTGAGTTTACTTGATTTCCTTCCTTGCTTGAAGCATTAAGAACACTCTAATGGAATGATTATTTTTTGTCATCAGTGACAAATCTGGGGAAGAAGCATGCTGTTTGCTAAAAGAATTAAGATGACTGATTATCTAATGCAGAAGTCTGGACCAGAGGTGGGGATGTGGGTGGCTTTGCATGACTGCCTGAGTCATCAGAGAGCGCCTGTGAAGTTTACTTAAGTGGCACACCAGCTATGTTTTTTTGGAACAAGCTTTCTTGCTTCACAACAAAGATTAGGGATGTTTCTGTAACATTTCACTTGAGCTGTGTTCCGACCAACATAGGAAGATTGTGGGATGAAAGAGTGCAGAATTTGATATTTGATTATGTGCAGTTCTACGATAGAAAAGCCAAAGGAATTCCAGCATAGCTTAAAGCTTTGCAGTTAGCTCCTTCTTATGTAACTATTTCAAAGAAACTGTAGCACTCTCCTAATTTAATCACAAAATATGCCATGTGGTCTTCTGAAGACTTAAACATCACCTAACAACAAAAGAGACCGAAGCTCAAAACATTATCCAAGAAAACCTAACAGCTTGACCGTAGTGACCTGAGCATGAACAGTGTGAGACTTGGGAAATGATGAGGACTTGGCTGGTTTATGCCAGCCGGAGATCTGGCTCACTACTTCAAATGAAGCAGTTCACTGTTCTTGTTTGTTTACTTATTTCCTCTTCTAATGAGTTCTTAATGTACAGTTCATAAACATAAGAATGATAATACCGTACAAATTGTTAGTATGTGTAGCAGAAATGCTAAGTCACAGCTTGGAGCAGTGATGGAGCACCTGGTGGGAAGGCAGGGCCAACCCAGGGGAGCTCAGGTGCATGCAATGCTCCTGAGTGACCAGAGCAGGTGAAGCCAGGATCCACCCCTTCCCAGGCCTCATTTAAGGTTTGGCAGTGGAAGGGAGGTCTTGTTGGAGATCCCTGTGTACCTGAGGCCTTTTGAAGGCAAGCAGTTTTTCTTCCTTTGTTTCTGTGTTGATGGCTGCTGTGCTTGTGTTTGTGCTTGTTCTCATTTGCTGCAGCATAGGATTGTGCCACTCTGCTGTTATTGCTGTACTTCCCATTGTGTTATACCATTACAGCATTATTGTATGAAATACCTAAACCACCAAACAGTACCTCCATCAACTCCCAGTCTCCTTTAAGATGGCATAGGTAGCCAGGGAGGAAGAAGTTGCATAAGAATGCATTTTCCAATCCATACCATCCTTTTAAATGGTCATTTTGGGCAACTAGAACTGTTCTCTGCTATCTTTCCCTTGCTTATTAATTGCTGTGACCCACCCCAACGTTTTTAGAGCTTTAAAAACCCATAGCAGGATGAGAAAATGTGGAGCTTTCTATTTATCCTCATGTGAAATAAAGATATTACTAGAACTGGATTATATACGAACACCTAATGTGTAGTCAAAAAGAGGCAACAGCTTTTTCCTGATAGCAACTGCAGGCTGAGGGAAAGTGGATGAAAGAAGTAATACTGCTGAAAACTGGCGGAGGAGGGAGAAATCTTTCCTTGGGAAGGCTGAGTTCCTCTTTGTAGCAGTGTTGTGGAACGTGTTCATTAATTGTAGAGGTGGGAGTGGAGATGATTAGCTTTAAAAAAAGGAAAGAGTAGACCAAACATGTAATTTTTTTTGAGGTAGCTTACTTCAAAGCATTCAGTGTGGATGAGGTGCTGGCTTTCCTGGTTTTTTAAGAAAGCAGGTAATTTTCCTTTTAGGCTTAGCATTGAGGGTATTCCTCTTAGTGTAGAGTGCATTAGCACATGTAATTAATAAAGTACCATTATATAGCATATGTAGTAAATTGAATACAAGTATGGATATTAAAGTATTTCTTCACTTAGTGAGAGACCCTTACTTTCTTCAGGTAAATGGATGTTGCTCTGCTAAAAGCATAGCTTCAGCTAGTTTGCTGGCATCAGCTAAGGCTTCAGGATCTTCGTTTCTGCAAGAAAATACTTTCTGTGTAGATATTTTAAGGAATAAGTGAGTTTGGATCAAGCATCTTCCCAGCATTAGACACTATTTAGTGGTGGTAATATTTTAATACATGTTTCTTTTCTTTTCTTTTTCCCCCTAAATTAAATGCTTGGAGAACTAATAAGATATAGGCTCACCAGTTACGCATAGGAAAGTTTGCAATATAAACTTGTCCTAGTGGTGAAAATATGTAGGTAGTGCCAGAAGTTGTGCAGTACAAAATGGTACCCAATTGCTCCGATTGGTGATGGAATCACATGACTGAGGCCCTCGAGAACTTATAGGTTGTATTTAATTCATATTCAAAACTTCATATCGTTCCGTGTAAGCACAGGTATCTCCTGTTCGTATGCATGTATGGGTGAATGTACACACAAACATGTCTGCACACGTGTGTGTATATATACACATATATGTTTGTATATTTAAAAGGAAATAAAGTACGTGTGCTGCTTTGGCACTTGGTCTTGACTGGAATTTAACAACAGTTCAATACATTTCTGATACCTTTCAGAAATGTTTTAAACTCTGAGTTCCCAGAAAGAATTAAGGCACTGTGTTTAGTGCATGGAAAGAAGTAATTACCTCCATGATTGAATACTGGCTTAGCTGTTGAGTATGTTGTGCTCATTAGCGTGATATTTTTTAGCATCTGGTGGAAAGGCCGCTGAGAAATGTGTAAAGACTCTTGAGTTTGGAAAGCTGTCAAAATGAGGCTGTTGTTAAACTGAGAGCAAAACTTCATGGAGAAAAATGACATCGGATGGAGTTGTTACTTTCCCAGGTTGCCCTGCCTTCTCTTCTGCCTTTCTGAATTTGTGCACAAGGATGGGATCAGATGTTTTAATTGTGGAGTCAATTTCTTCTTGATACACGTAGTTGATGCTGTAATACATACATATTTTAATGCCTGAATTCTAAGAAAGAACAAATGTAGTTGCCATAGCATTTAGCAGAAAGCATTAAGTGCCAGAGTGGCTCTTACACAGATGTACATGCTTGACAGAAAGCATGTTTTAAAATAGGAGTTGTATTTTAGTGTTCCAGACTCTTCAATCCAAGTAAGATGGAAAAGCCATCAGAGGGAAGGGGACGCATTAGAAGAGAGATGTACCTGTGAAATGCACCTAATTTTTTGTTGCTGAGAACGACTGAGTTTTTTTTTTTGTTGCTTAAAAAATGGCACAACTTGAAGTAAAATATAGTATTGCTATAAATATCTCTACCAATTCAAATATGGTAAGATCTTTTGGAAGATCTTTAACTGCAGTTTTGACTATTTATAAAATTTTAAAGTATGGATTAGATAGATGAGTGGACAGTGAGGTGGGTTGAGAACTGGCTGACTGGCAGAGCACAGAGGGTCGTTGTTGGCAGTGCAGAGTCCAGTTGGAGACCTGTAACCAGCGGTGTTCCTCAGGGGTCGGTGCTGGGTCTGGTCATGTTCAACATCTTCATCAATGACCTTGATGAGAGGATAGTGGCCACCCTCAGCAAGTTTGCTGATGGTACGAAGTTGGGAGGATTGGCTGACACACCTGAAGGCTGTGCTGCCATTCAGCAAGACCTGGACAGGCTGGAGAGCTGGGTGGTAAGAAACCAGATGAGGTTTAACAAAAGCAAGTGTGGAGCCTTGCACCTAGGGAGGAATAATTGCCTGCAGTGGTATACAGGTTGGGGGATGACCTGCTGGAGAGGAGCTCTGCAGAGAGGGACCTGGGTGTCCTGGTGGGCGACAGGTTGGCCGTGAGCCAGCAGTGTGCCCTTGTGGCCAAAAAGGCCAATGGCATTCTGGGGCGCATTAAAAAGAGCGTGGCCAGCAGGTCGAGGGAGGTGTTCCTCCCCCTCTCCTCTGCCCTGGTAAGGCCTCATCTGGAGTAGTGTGTCCAGTTCTGGGCTCCCCAGTCCAAAAAAGACAGCGATCTCTTGGAAAGAGTCCAGCGGAGGGCCACAAAGATGGTGAAGGGCCTGGAGCATCTCCACTATGAAGAAAGGCTAAGTGAACTGGGTCTGTTTAGCCTTGAGAAAAGAAGACTGAGAGGGGATCTGATCCAGGTCTATAAATACCTAAGGTGTGGGGGGCAAAGTGGCGAGGCCAGACTCTTTTCAGCGGTGTGTGGAGACAGGACAAGGGGAAACGGCCAGAAACTGGAGCATAGGAAGTTCCGCACCAATGTGCGCAAAAACTTCTTTATGGTGAGGGTGACGGAGCACTGGAACAGGCTGCCCAGGGAGGTTGTGGGGTCTCCTTCTCTGGAGATATTCAAGACCCGCCTGGACGCCCGCCTGTGCGACCTGGTGTAGGGAACCTGCTTTGGCAGGGGGGTTGGACTCGATGATCTCTGGAGGTCCCTTCCAACCCCTATGATTCTGTGATTCTTATACCAATTTCTCTATGTTATAGTAGACATTAACTATTATGGTGAAAGGTATAAACTATGTAGGTAAACTGCTAAGGTAAAGAGGAGCAATATTTGTGAACTGTTGAAAAATCAACATTTTGGTCTTTCTGATGTAAGTTGATGTGAGTTATCTCTATTTTAAAGGATTCATAACTTTGAATATGTATGAAGCATACATTTGCATGTTTTTCTTATTGTAAAAACAGTTAATTTCCAAGCCCTTCTAGAGGGAGATAATCAAGATATTCCCATCTATAAGCTGTTTGTTGGCAAAAATAACAGGACGTCTTTCCTCCACGAGCAGTCTTTCATTTGTGTTTCTTTGCTTGTCTTAGTCTGATCTGCACATGAATATGTTATCACATGGACTTGATACTTAATTTAATCTAAAAGATAGGTATGTGGATACTGCCTACAGACAGATGTTCCAGTCTCAGATGAGTGTGATTTTTGCAGGCAGAGAAAGGGGTTGTTTGTAGTTGTAAGTTGAATGCATCAGAGTTTAATGTGCAAGTTGAAGATATTTGGAAGTTAAGCAATTTTTGCCTCCTAGAAAAAGCTCTTAGCTGTTGCCCTGAGGAGTAATGTCAGGGTTACTTAGAAATGCTGAACGTTTGGTGCAAAAATGCAGTGGTGTGCTCTTTCAGTCCTTGATTTCTCCAGTGCATCTACCTTAATCTGTGTGCTTGTATGAAATTACCTTCATAGCCACCGGAAAGGCAATGGTGCTCCAGGCCTTTTGGCTGGCCCTCAGGAGAGGTGTTTGCCCTGTGGGATTGCTGAGGTAGCTCTTTTGGAGGCCAGGAAGGAGCACAGCCTTGGGAAGAGAGGTGAGGGATGCAAAGCTTCTCCCTGTAGCTTTTGCTTAGCACTGTGCCTCAGGCACTTATTGAGCCAGGCCATGGGGTCCTTTGTGTTTGACAGACTCATGCATTTTTATTTATATATATTTTTTTTAAGTCTGAATTTGGGAAAAGAAGCGAGGAAACTTGCAACTTGTTCTTGAGCCTTAGTCCATTATTTGGCATTAAGACTCTTCTGTTTGCTTCTGTATTGCTGTGTTTTCTCATGTATTCCTGGTCTAACTTGTAAGAACTTCAGCTTTCTCCTGATGCTAGAGATACTTAGCTACAGGAAATATCATAGTTCAAAGGGAGCAGACTTCTCCTTTGAAACATGGCTGTCTACTGCTGTCCCAAGTTTTCTTGATAGCTTTGAAGTCTTTCCTACGTGTAAATGTAAACATGGAAGACCTTAAGGCAAGTGATATCTCAAGACTTGCACTGTAGGTATGACATCTTGAGGACCAAGCTGTAGGTAAACTTGTGTAGCACATTCATAGCTGGATTTCATGATCAGATACATACATGGTTGCAATAGAGATACATAATATTGTCCAGAGTGAAAATGGATGCATACTCATGGAGTACAGTCTGGTTGACAAATGTCTTTCTTTCTGATCTGAAGCACACAGTACTGATGATAGTTGAATTTCAAACGTCAGTTCTTTCTGTGAGCTTCTGATGCCCTTCAGATTGAAGTCCTCATTGACATCACAACAAAGTTGTGCTGTTAGCAGAAATATTTGTTAAAAGCTTGTTAAAACATGTTAATGGTAAAACAATATGGTTGGAGTAAATTAACACAGTATAGAGGAAATTACAGAGTAACACTTCTGAGTTGTAGCGTAAGCAAGTTGTCATTCTGACCCTTTGTAACTTTACAGATAAAAATAAGAGCTGGGGGGTGTTTAAAAAGTTGTTCATCACTGAACAGGGAAAATGTGTTGAGTCTTATGGGAGCTGCTGCGGAAATGACAGCTGCTTTGCCTTCTGAAATCTTGGTCGTTGTTGATCAGATGCGTTGTGCTTGGGTCAGACGGCTCATGCGTGGAGCCTTTGGAGAGCTGTGCTTGTTATGGTCTGAAGGAGCAGCATTTGTCTCTAAATTTAATGCCAGATTACCATTTCTTTGAATACTGCAGCTGTTATTTGCTAAGACCAGTGTAACTAATTTGTTTTTTTTGTCAGCTGCAGAGCTAATAAATCTCTTGCATTTTACCAGGTACTATATACTGATAAATTATTATTTCCAATAGCACCTTATGCCGAGCCTGTTTAAGGAGGATATATCACAGAATCATAGGGGTTGGAAGGGACCTCCAGAGATCATCGAGTCCAACCCCGCTGCCAAAGCAGGTTCCCTACACCAGGTCACACAGGCGGGCGTCCAGGCGGGTCTTGAATATCTCCAGAGAAGGAGACCCCACAACCTCCCTGGGCAGCCTGTTCCAGTGCTCTGTCACCTCACCGTAAAGAAGTTTTTGCGCACATTGGTGCGGAACTTCCTATGCTCCAGTTTCTGGCCATTTCCCCTTGCCCTGTCTCCACACACTGCTGAAAAGAGTCTGGCCTTGCCAGACTGGCCTATATGTTACTAAGGTACTAACTATAATGTAAAGGAGCTACTAAATGTAACCGGCTTCCTCAATTTTGATTTCTCACCCTTAGTTGATTTAATAATCTAATAAAAATATTTGTGAAGCAAACAAATAATGTGGCAACTCTGCCCAGCTCGTATTCGTGGCAGCTTATTTAGGCATCATAGCAGGGGCACTGGGGAGCTGTGGAACAGAAGAGATGGCAGTAGGAAAGGTTTCGGTGTGGGAATTGGTGTGAGTTGTGAGTCATGGCATTCTGCACTGGTGACTGTCTGGGAGAGCAGGGAATGACTCTTTGGCACAGGCAGTTCCTCTTCGCTGCTTCTGGTGAAGGAATACTGGCAGATCAATTTGAAGCTGAATCTTCTAAGCTGGGCTGCCTGTATCACACGGCTTTGATTTGTTCTCATGCATTCATTTGTAAAAAAGCTAACAAAGCCTATCAGTATTCAGATGATATTTTATACTACACAAAGTGAAAGCATAAGGCATTGTGGGTGATAGAAATATGTGTTTTTTAACTTCTAGTGAATGTTAATGTCTGCATGCATTGGGAATGGATAGATTTGTGAATATATCAATTTCAAGTGTTCTTGATTTGTTCTAATTTGTAGGACCAAACATTACAAAATAATGATAGAATCTGTCAATTATCAATGAATACACTGTAGACAGGTTAAACAAAATTGTGGCTGGGAGCTTTTTTAGCTGGCTGTCATTAATTGGATTTTCTGCCC
The DNA here is from genome assembly GCA_016647715.1 of Pavo muticus. Lineage (NCBI taxonomy): Eukaryota > Metazoa > Chordata > Aves > Galliformes > Phasianidae > Pavo > Pavo muticus. Next base: position 1,038,118 of record JACDJE010000279.1, on the reverse strand, counting down.
CCTTTTGTTCTTTGCAGTTCTGAGCACTTCAAAACGATAGCGGTTTCTAGGAGCTCCCCTAGAATAATCAGTATTGGCCCTGAAACTTTGCACTAAGTATTTTCTGTGCTGCCCTCGGTTGTTCTTCTGCTAGGCTGCATTGTTATCAACCAACCCTCAGGAGGTTTGAAGCGGGGAGTGAGTGTGGGTGAAACCTGTAACATTTTACAAAGACAGTCCTTTAACAGAGACTTTGGTAAGATAGATATTAAAGTAAGGACAGTAAATAAAATCTGATTAGAGATTTTGGAAATGCTTCAGCTCTAGTGATAATGTAAGCAGCATTTAGAATCCCTTAGTACTAGCTTTCTGCCTTCTTGAGTTGAAAAGCATTCAATTGAAAATGTGAACTTCCATACAGAACATTTAAGTTTGACATCAATCTGTTTATTCCAGTTAGTCACGCAGGCCCCAGAGAGCTCACAGTCTAGATAGAAGCCAAAGAGTGATGGGCTGGAAGACTTATCTGACCTGAGGGATGGAAGAGGAAAGACAGGTGGTGTTTCTATTATTCAGGAATTTTTGTTCATGACAAATACAGAACTAAACTGAAGAATGTTTGTAGGAACGGTGTCCAACTTGGAGAGCGCTCAGAAGTCTGTAGACACGAATAAAGTGGTGAGGGCTGAATTTTTCCTCTTTGTTGTGCTGCAAATAATTAAGAGTTATTCTGTATTTGGAAACTTTTGTTTTCTTTCAGATACGCTGTTGCTTAGGTTTCAGTTTGAGACAGTATTTAGTATTGGAGCGGTATGGTCACAGACACTGACTGTTTTACTTTGCAGCTCTTGACCATTGATTTTATTCCTTTATCTGGTGACAAAAGTTTAACAGATGTAACATTGGCAATGATATTTGAAGTTCAGAGAAATATTTCCCACTGAAACCCCCCAATTATTTGGTGCCTGTATGTTCTGTTAGCTGCTCATCTCGAATATGTGTGGTCAAGTGGGATATTTATAATCAGTATCTTTGATTATTCAATCTAGCTTTCAGACCCTTGAGTGGCAGGCAAGATCCTCTCATCCTAATTGATGGTCAGGACTACATCTTTGATTCCTTTGCTGTTAACGTTTCCTACATTAATTCATTTGTTAGTGCTTAATTACAGCTGTAATAACTACTTAAGCACTTTCTTCTGTTAAATGCGCTACCATATTTAACAAGCTTAATGCTCTGCTGTGGCTGATTGTACCTGATGGTCTGTATGTTTTGTTCACATGAGTAAGTGTCCCAGAGGGAAGTTTTGCCAGGAAATATTCTGCCTTCCAGCTGCAATTGAATGGATTTGAACAAGCAGAGACAGCTGGGTCCTGTTTTGGTCTTGATTTGTAGAGACCCAAGGGATTGGGAGAGTGGGAAAGGGATCCTGTGCCAGTTGAGTGAGTTCAAATGAGGAAAAAGCTTTACTCCCTTGACTATTCTGCATTTCAACTATTAACACAGCAGTGGAGCCTATTCAAGTGGTTGTATGCTCTTTGTGTTTTTGTAAAAGAAGGCTTGCGTACTTAGGTATTGTCTTTTTTGAACTGTAATGTCTTACCGCATAAAGCACAATTTTCCAGGTCAACCACCCAGCTGTAATCGTAAGATCTTATGGAGTGCAGGAAGGAAGCTGAGAAGTCCTTACAATAACCAAGGAATAACGTGCTATTGGAAGTTCTTTCATGGGAACATTCACACCGTAATTAAAACAACAACAAAAGCGAACAAAACAAAAACCTCCAGCATGACAGGAGAAGCAAATAGCTGAGAGAATTTGGACTTGAATCTTACTAAACTTAGAGAACTTTAAATCCTTCTTGTATCCATATTTTGTAGTGATCTTGTTGTGTAACAGAAGCTTTTTTCCAGCTTTTTTAAATGATGCTGATGGAGCAGGTCCAGAGGAGGGGCACGAGGATGATCAGAGGGCTGGAGCACCTCCCCTGTGGGCACAGGCTGAGAGAGCTGGGGCTCTTCAGCCCGGAGAACAGACGGCTCTGTGGAGACCTGATGAATTGATTCTGTCAATTCTATGATTCTATGAATTATGTACCCGTTATTTTTAAATCTAGAAAAGGTGATGATAAGAGCAGGTAACAAGTATCTTTCTTTCAAATGTAGCAAGATATTTGCATCGGTGGAGTCATTCAGACTTAGGAAGGACTGTTGTTGTGAAGCCAAAAGGTTGGAGTCTAGCTGAATTAATGTATTATATTTCCTTATTTGTCTATTTTCTTCTAAATGTAAGGTATAGCACAGTGACCTAAAATGTTCTTTTGAGTTTTTTTTATGTGGGCAGCGTTGTACTTCTGATATATTGCAGAGCTTTGTGTGACATTTTTAAACCAATGGCCTTATAGTACTCCTTTGTGACTACTCTCAGTCTTCCAAGGTCTTGCATTGATACTGTATTTCCTGAAAGTAGTGTTTCTCTTCATTTTATATATCAATAGATGTAGATTTCCCCACCCTGCATTTTACTAAATCTTCAAGGCTTTACTTGTACCTGGTGAATTTTCTTCTGCATTTGGTGACTCTATGAAATTGGTATTTTTCCCTATTTCCTCGCATTCATTTTTCTTATGACTTAAGCATATTTCTGAAGTGTTTTAATACCTGTAATTGGAATCCATATTTTTTTTTAGAGTGCAGTTTCCATTGAAATATTTATATGAAGTAGTTGAAAACAATAAACACTAACTAAATGCTGTGCAATAACCTGCCTGGGAAGTGTGGTTGCTTCATTGAAGTAACTAGATGGTACTCCCTCTCCTGAAAACGTGTGCATTTGTATATAAATTGAATGATTTATCTTCTACTCTCTTCTAAAATATTATCCATTACTTTTTTGTGTGTGCATTGTTTTTTCCATGGCTTTTCCTCTCGAGTTTCTCATAAACAAAACCTTTGAGATGACACCTGGCTAAAAAGCAAAGAATTATCAGCATTCACTGAGTGTTTTCTGTATCTAAACAAATGGGCCGCAGTATCACAGTTTGCAAATGGTTTCTCCTTCATTGCATCACATGCATACAGGACCCTCTCTCCTGTCCATATCTGGAGGAAATTAAAGCATAGAGCAAAGAGAAAGCAAAGGAAATTAGGGAAAAATGCCTTGTATTTGAACTGAGAACAGTTTGTATTGAAGTGAGTTTTTCTCTATCAGTTAGTTTGAAATGGAAACAATTAATCCTTGACTTAGAGGAAAAAAAAATAGTTCTACTTGCCACCTCTTTTCCTCTTAAGCTGATAAATACAATCAAATAATCCTATTTTGTTATATAAGTATCATCAGAGGAAAATTGTCTTTAATCAATGTAGTAGTAAAGAAATGCTTTAATCTGAGTGTAGCCTTACCATAACAGGCGTATGGCAATGCATCTCCTTGTTACTTCAGGGAATGAGATGAAAAAAAAACTTAAGTTTCACCACCCTGCAAACACATACATGCAAGAGCTCACAGGTCTGAGGTGTCCTTTCTGACATAGCACTGCTGGGGATACAGCAGCATGCAGGGCAGTTCAGGCACGTGCTTTGTGAGAATCCCTTCGCCTGCTGCATTAGGAACTCTAATTTAATTTGAAGCACCCCTTAAAGGTGCTTTGAAAACCTTTTTGTTGTTTAGGGGAATGTTTGTGCTACTGTCAAAATCAGGATTCTGTTAGAAGTTCAAGTTTATCAATGGTTATTAGTCATCTTTTCTGAAGTAGTAGTAGATTTCAGTGATTCAAATGCACTGAAGGTTGAATAATTAAAGTTGCCATGAGGTCAAATTGAAATAAAAGAATATTAATCAGTGCTATTTTACAGTGATTCCATAATCAGGACGAAAGCAAAGAGGATTGTAGCTGAGAAATAGAGTGCTGGATCTGGTGCACAGTTGTGTGCTTGGCCCATTTGAGAGTAGAGCATTTTGTCATGCTCAAGTCAGGTTTCTTGTAGGCAGTTCACGTTTGAATGGTACTGAACTTTCAAATGATTTTTTAAATTTTAATTAGAAAGGGTTACGCTAAAGCTGAGTTCTCTGAAGATCTTCAAGGAGTGCTAATAACTTATTAAAGGATTATTATTAAAGTCATATTTGAATCATGACTTAAAATCATATTTTGTGAAACAAATGAAACTACTCCTGCTTTTATGGTTGTGTCAGTGCATAAGAACCAGTTGCATTGCTCAGCTTGTGTACGGAGAGCAAGCAAAAAGTGTGTTGTTACTACAGTGGAATTAATATGGAGTGATGGCATTGAAATGGTATGGGGAGTGGCATATAGACTAAGCTACGGAGGTGGAAAAACTTCTGTGGCTTTAGGAATGGTGCTGCGTTTTGTGGACAGGAACTTCAAATTGTAGAAAGCAATCGAAGAAACTGCAGTAGCGTATTGTTTTTTATTGCACTTAGTGACTTGATGCTCAGAATCAGCATTTTACTGTGATGTATTAATGAAGTGCTGTACAATTTTATTGTACTATTTCATTTTGGCTGATGTCAGAGCAGCCTATCGGATGTACCAGTCAGTGTAAAGTAAACGCGGGCAGTGTTCAAAAGTCGGTTTGTCTGATGACAGAGTGATAACTTCTAAAAGAAGAGAATCACTTGGATGTATTTTGAACTTGCTTTTTGTGTTTGAACTTCAGTTAGCTGTGAGGTCTGGATCACAGCTGCATAACTTCAGACAGCAGCTTTCATTTCAAACCTGTTGTCCTTGGGGGCGGAATGAGAATTGTAACTGTATGTGCTTGTATGATACTCATCTCCAGGAGTTCTCCAGTTGTGACTGGGACTTTGGAGAGCTGTTGTAATGCAAACATGAATAACAGCATCAGTGAAATATGCTGTCTGGGGTGTACTCATGTGGTTTTGAGCAGGCTTATGCTATGCTTGTAAAGAGGAAAGAAGGTATTCTGTTACATGATCCGTCAGTTCATTTGGTGGGTGCTTGCCTCTGACGTGCTGTAGAACAGTGTGCCTGCTATTACAGCTTGACTCTATTATCAGCCTTCTGCTCCGAGGCCCTTGCAGCTTGCTGGGATGGGTCTGAAATAAAGCCTCGTGAATACTTCAGGATAAAAGCGCTGTGATGGAGGACAGAAACAAGACTCAAATGATTCACGTACTCAGTGTGTGAGATTTGGCAGGTGTGCATTTTTACAAGTTTTAAGTGTACATAAGTGCTAAAAATGTATAGCTACACAAACAAGTCATGTTAGCGGAGGGGAGTTTGTGAAGAATCTGATTGCCCCCACTATCCACAAGTCTTACAGCATATCCTTTAACTCAAAGAGATTAAAAGAGCTTTGAAGTTTAACAAAGTTTTTACTACTTTTTCTTGGAAATGAAAATGAATTAAGTGAGTTGCTCACATAAGAAGTCAGTATCAGTAAAACATTAAATGTGACCAGAGTGTATTTTCTTTACATAGATGACTATAAAAACAGACTTAAAAATTGTAAAGGAAAAGGAAGGACTGTTGTACAGCTCAAGTGCTTGTTAGTCTGCTGCAACTAAATGGAAAATAAGTGGGAGCAAAGTCTTCAAAACTAGTTGTGGTAAGTGGAGAAAGGAAATGCATTGGGAAACTGGAGGAAGGGTGGTGGCAGGTCTTCATTGCTAGGGCTGGGACTTTGGTAGAGAGACTTCAGGTGGGCAGAAGAGAGTTAGAAAGGAAAGGGAGGAAACCACAAAACTAGCAATTAGGGCTGCAAAGAGAGCTTGGGCTCAGCTGGAAGCTTCTGTGACTTGCAGGACGAGCAGATGGGGATGTGCTGGTGAAGGACAGTCATGAGCAGACTGACTTAAAAGTGAGTGAAGTGTGGATGTGGAGAAACTGGAGGTGGTTGCGTGGTAAAATGACATGGGGATAGGGCAGAGTGGTGCTGAGTGCTGGTTCTTGGGGTGGAGATGGAACTGAACAGCTGAGAAGGAAAGCGATGGGATGAAGAGTTGCAGGAAGGAAGAGGTGAAACCGATCACTTATTTGTGAGAGAAAGGGAAGGTGCTCTAACTCATGCTGCAATATTAGCTGTTGGACTGAAATCCTTAGTGTTCTTCCTTTGTCTTCAGAAATGGAGGACTATTAAAGTGCTGTGGAATACTAAACGAGCAGGCAGCTTGTGTAGGGTGATTAGCAGCCCGCAGCACAGGCCCTTCAGTTGCTGAGCAGTCAGTAGTAGGTAGGTGCCTGCCTTCAGTGGGCCAAAGTCACTGCCTTTCTTCTGGTAAGACACTCCTATGTTGTTATAGTATGCAGCAGAATTTCTAGAGGGTTTTTTTTATTTTTATTCAGAGGAGAGGATTATCTAAACTGTATATTTTGAACAACTGTTTAATTAAGGATGCAAATCCATGCATGCAGAACAAAGGAAATTGCAGAATTAATGATGCCTCCACAGCACCCTTGAGGGGGCTTTACAGGCATCCTTTGTGATTAGAAAATACCATTCTTCAGAAGGGAGATCTGTTACTTGACAGGTGCTCATTCCACTCCCTCCCCCTTTTCTCCCCACTCATAGAAATTTGCTGTCTGGTTGCATGATTTGTCTCTTGAATAATAGTCTCACATTGCTCAGGTAGTCGCCAACTCATGATCTTCATAAAGAGTAAGATAGTATTTTTCAAGAGTGTAGTCATTAAATGGTGATATCTTCATTTTATGTGATAAAATTAAGGACTTGAGAGTTTGTAAATTCTAAACAGACATTAAAAATGAATACTTCTATTATAATGCTTCAGAACGTTTAGTAATTCTAAACATGGGTCCAATTGATTTGAGTGCAAGCGTGCAGTGATTTTAGGCAGTCAAATAACAGCAAATTGAGTTATGTCAACTATTGAGGATTGTGAAGTTTAATCTTGTCTTGTCAGACAGTATGAGGAATAGTGTCTAAGCAGCATTCAGCTTTATGGGCACATGACCACCTTCTTCCTTTATTAGCCTTTCAGGTTTTCTAAATACCACATTTATTTAGGAGGAAGTTTTTCACACAGAGGGTGGTGAAGCACAGGAACAGGTTGCCCAAGGAGGTTGTGGGTACCCCATCCCTGGAGGCATTCAAGGACAGGCTGGATGTGGCTCTGGGCAGCCTGGTCTGGTGGTTGGCAACCCTGCACATAGCAGGGGGTCGAAACTTGAAAAGGACCACAGTGATCATCAACCCAGGCCATTCTATGATTCTATGATATATTATTATTTTTTCACTGCTCTTATTTTACTTCCAGAGCATCTGCACACTCTCTGCTAGGTGAAACAGGAGTCGTGTGGTAAAGATTGTACTGACAGTGCTACAAGAATTGCATCAGAATTCAGTGCACAGCAGGATGTACTGAAGTTCAATATTTTGTTTTGCTTCTGGTATAATAATATTTAAACATAAAGTGTTTAAACATAAGTGACATAAGTTGTCACCAAACTTGTGTGACAAGAAAGAATAGTAACACGAAAAAGTAACGGCTGTATCTTGATGTAGTGTGGAAGGGTTACCCAGACCTGCAGCAAATGTTTTATGAATGCATGGATTATTTTTCATTTGAGACTTCGGGGGTGTAACAGAACTATTCTCGTATGTTTGGGAAAGAGATTTTATTTCTGTCTCTGATTTTAAAATTCCTGCTGAAGAATCTTTTGTGGTAGCTGCAGCCAAAGATGGCTGGATGGTCTCCAGTTGACCTAGATGAGAACAGATTACTTTTTTTTTCTTTTCCCTCAGGATCCAGAATATTGTGTCTGTCTGTACCATAGTACAGGAATTTGTGGACATACTTCTCATTCTTGGAAAATGACAGATTCTTAACTTGTGCATACAGATGTTGGCACTTAATTGTTCATCAGGAAAAACATGTTAAAAATATTCTGGGGGACTGAAGATTGAATCTTAACTGTGAAAAATTGAGAAGGGTATTTGAGGCTTGTATTTTTTTACATGATCTTAAATAAAGTTCTGTGGTTCGGCTGTTATCTACCATGTTTTGTCCCTGATATGTTCCAAAGAGACACGAAGCTGCCAGAAAGCTTTCTTGTGCTGCCCTGCCAGTTTGAGGTGTGTAGAGAGGAGAGGGGATGCTTCATCTCTCAGTTAAGTTGAGCAGCTCTTTCAGCAGCTCTGCCTTGCTGACTGCCCGTTGTTTCTTTAGAGCAGTTGTGTTTGGAAGGAGCGTTCTCACACCTCTGGAGCTTTTTGAAGCGTCCAGTTGTGGTTTTCTTAACTGAGAACTGCATTTTATGCATTTCGTAATCACGACTGATAAAGCCAGTTGAAAATAAATTCAAGATTGAACATGTAAAATAAAAACACTTGTTAACTTTCAGGAATTTAGCAGAAATTCAAAGCTGCAGAATGTCTTCAAAAACAGGGCTGTCTCAGTGTATTCTGCTTTCTTCTTCGGTTTTGTTTGTTTTGTGTTTGCAGGAACTGTTAGGAGGGATCCAAGAGCCTTCTGGGAGCGTGATGAGTGACAGTGTCCCAGGTTGTGTGGGTTTTCTCCTTAGCAAAGGAATGCTCTCTATAGAGAGCATAGATACCTTACTGAGACCTGCCAGTAGAAGATACACACTTTCATTGAAGCTGAATTAGTTGTCCTGCTTACCAGTAAAATAACTCTGGCATCAGTGAGGCACTAAGGAGAATTTAGAATTCCCTGACCTCGTCCCGTTGTGTTTCATTAAATTTATAAATCAGTTGTGGGTGTGCATTTTCGGTTAGTTGCAGCTCCAGGCCTGCAGATGTTTAGCACTTTCTTTAGACAGTCAATCTGATCCTCGTCTCACTGGGGTTTAATTTCAGCCCGTGCATAAAGCAGCTCTGGTTCTCTGCAGTGCTTTGCTGGGGAGGGTAAGGGTCAGTTGCAGATGAGGGGGAGAGAGAAGGAGCTCTGCCCCCCCAGCCAGAGGTCAGCCCTGACAGACGAGAATTTCAGGGCTTGCTCTGTCTAATCTCTGCAGACTGGGAACTGGAGGGAAAGAGAACAAGACAGGAAGACTAACTTTGCAAATGAGACTCCAGTACTGCTCTATTTTCTGTGTGTGTTTTTGTGTTGCTTTTTTAATTACTATTGACTGTTGTTTGCTATCATGCACATTTATAATTACAATACCAAACTGCATTAGGTTGACAGAGTTGCTGTCCTCCCCATCAGCTCTTCGGGAGGTGGACATTTATCTCCATCAGGTTAAAAATTAAATCTCTTGGTATTAAGTATTTCTTAGCACTGCTTACAGAATGCTTCACCTTGCACCTTGTCAGGCTGTTCACGTTTGATGTCTCTACTTCAGAACCCATATGAGCTGGAATGTATGCTCTTCGGTATGTCTGGTTTGGCAGAGGGAGCCCTGGTGATTGGCTTAGCGTGCTTTTAACGTGTTACTCCAGGTGAAATTACAGACTGGTTTTAGCTGGAAGAATTTGAAACAATTATAGAATTCTTCTCATACTGTTGTTTTTTTTTTAACAGTTTGATTGCTTTATAAACAGAAATGGAATGAATGTCTTGAACCTAAAATGTGAGAAACAACCCATAGAGACTTAAATTACTTAAAATAGTCATGACAGGTTCACCTCATTAGAAAATAGCTTAGCCTAGCTTCTAGTATGTTGGTTTCCCTTGAGGCTGAGTTGTCAGATGGCTTTTTCTTGCCGTATGTAATTGATTAAGTGTAAGGAATCTTTGCCAAGAGGATGGTGGTTCAGTTTTCCCAGGCAGATCAAGATCCAATGTATTGGCCAGGTTGGGTGGCCAGTGTTTTTATAGAGTAGTTCTTACAGATAAAGATGTATCCCTCCATCTCTGTGGCAATAACAACAGCATATCAATATTTTTCAGAATAACCATCTCTGTATATGACTCAGCAGCTTGTGGCCATAAATGACTTACTGGCAAATCTGTCAGTTTTATATAATGAGATTGTGGCTCCTCTTAAGTTGAGAATCTCTGAGCTGAATGAATACATGATCCAGGGGACAGACGTGCTGCCCATACTATGCTGCTTTGGAAGAGAAGGAATTCAGTTTGTCATAACAAACTCCTTGGTGCTTTGTTAGTAGTTGTGAAAAGGGATGTGGGAGGGGGAAGAGCTATTGCTCTGTATTTCTGTATGTTGAATGAGGTGCTGAAGGAAATGCCAACCCCTTCCATGGCACATTTTGCTATTAAAAAGCTGCAGACAGGCACTAGTATTCATCAAGGAAACTGCAACTCTTTGATAAAGGGGATGTTGTTTTCTAATTGTTAATTTGCTTATGATTCTGTTAAAGGGGATGAGCATGTAAATGGAGGAGAGGGCTGTGTCCCCGAAAGTTTCAATTCAGGAGCACTTTGTTTTGCAGGGACCCCTTTGTGGAAATTGCATTTTAAAAACTGTTTCCTGACCTTGAGGTTTGCTGTCTTCATAACAGCTCATACAGCATTGCCAAACTAGTTGCAAAAAATCTGCCCGTTAACCTCATAGTCTGCAAAGCTCGATGCATGAAATTGCTGTCTGAAGATATGCCTTCCAAGACCCTTGACCAGGCCAAATTTTCTGTACTAAAGATTGCTGTTGCTACAAATGTTTGCGCAGCAGACAAACAACGCTGATGATGAAGCACACTGACCCTTTTTAGAACAAGCTATTTAGAGCACATTCCTAGGGCAAGTCTTTTTTGCTTTTCTTGGACTTTATCTTGCTTCCTAAAACTGTTGGCTATACATTGACGTGTCTGCTGCTAGAGATGATTAAAAAATATTAAAGAGAAGGGTTTACAAACTTTTCCGCTAACACTGATACTACAAACCACTAAACCAAATCCAAGCGTATTTTAGTCTGTTGTATTTTACTGAATCTGTTTTAATGGTGTTTATTTTTCCATTGTCCCTATGGGAACCCTGGAAGATTCCAAAATGTAATAATTAAAGAACGACAGGCCTTTCCTTACAATATAAAGTGAGAAAGAGTTTTGTGGTTTAAACAGCTATGCTGTTGCTTGTTAACAAGATATTTTGCCCGTTACTCTAGCCAGGCCTATAATGGTCAAAAAATGAAGTCAAGAGCGACGCGTTTGTTTTCAATCAGTTGTTTTTCAAGTTAGAAGACTTTAATGACTGGTTTTAATTTGTTCAGTAGTGTTCGTCAGTAGTACTAATACTTGTGTTAAATCACTCATGTTCTCTCAGTAAAGGAGTACTTGTCACTTGTTTTGCCTTTTCTGAGACCTTTATTCTTTCTTATTAAGTGAACAGCTGATTTTAAGTTTGAGATCTCTGTGGACTTGAGAAAAATACTTTTTAAAATTTACATCCTGAAGGAATGCCTGCACTTTAATTGTGTCATAAATATTCTGAGTGTAGCAGTTGTAAGTTTAAGGTAAAAATATTAGTTCATTTTACAGTGCAAATCTCAGTGTCTTATGGCTGTTTTTTTACTATTTGGACCTAAAACCCGTTTTTTTGGTCTGTTTCTTGAAGCCAAAGCTGATGTTTCCAGAGCTAGAACAAATGGAACTGCTGTTAGAGAGTTGATTGTTTGCATCTGAGCTATCTTAGGAAAATTAAGTTCAGATTTCTCGACGTCTGTGTCAGCTTGTACAGTTGTTGCTGCACTGCCAGGGATGTTAGGAAGGAAAAATGGGGCTGATGGGAAAATTCCAAAGACCACTGTTACTGTTGTAGTGCAGTGATGCCAGTTACGTTATGCTTGTACTGTCGAACTGTATGAGAATCAAGAAAAACCTTATTTCCAGATTTGGATTTGGGTGGGTGGGTGGGCATCTCTTGTTTTGGGTTCCTCTGTTCGTTTTATAAATCAGCTTTATACCTGTGTGGTTTTTCCACTAAGTGTGTAAATAATGCCTTGTGAATACAAATGTTCTGACTTCCAGAAGCTAAGAATTAACTATTAACTGTTCTTGAAGTTGTCTGTAAAACTACTGCATGATGCAGAGTCAGGACCAGTGTTACCCTCCCAGTCATCTTTCATCAGCATTTTAATTTTCTGTCAAATACAAGAGTTGTTTGGCAGAGAAATGAATAGCATCCAAAGGTCAGAAGTAAATTCCTCAATATATTATTCAACTTTGCTTATGCAATAACAGATAACGTAAAACATAGATGCAGTGGACAACTATGAACACAAAAGACCGTGTTGTTCAGTGCACTGTTTTCTTCAGGGCACAAACACCCTTTCTCTCACAGCAGTTTCAGCTTAGCTTTTCTTGGTTATTATTTCCAGCTTTGAGTTCGCAATATTACATTATAGAACACAGATATATGAGTGGTCTGTTGTTTTCAGGACTCTTTTTTTATGCTACTGTTATATTGTTTCTTGTTGTTGTTTTTTAATGATCGATATTTTTCTTTTGTTTCAGCCAAACCATTTACATCTAAAGTGAAACAGATGCGACTACATAAAGAAGACTTTGAAATCCTGAAGGTGATTGGTCGGGGAGCCTTTGGTGAGGTATGTATGTGAAATAGGCAGGAGGAAGGATTTGAATATGCTCTTGCAGATTTGCAGTGCTGAAGAGAGACAGTTGACAGCCCATATATCATGTACATATGTACAAATTTTACCTTATGCTGACATAATGGATGATATATGTCAACCTAATAATTGATGCAAGTATATTTGGATTTATATATTCTCTGACAGCTCATTGTAGTTTATTTAAGTCTCTTAAATTTTGGGAGGAGACACGTACACATGGGGTGAAAGACAGTGTTTCTACCATCTGATGATAAACTATTTGCTTGTCTATAGTTCTTTCTAGTCAGCAGATGGATGCTGCCGAGTTACTGGCAGTATAAAGATCTAGTCTTTTCTAATTATCCTAATGACTAAATTGTCTGAAAGCAGTTTTCAAGAACTTAACTTAACAGATATTGATACTGACATTCTAGGAACACAGAGAGTTCTCTCTATTCTTGTCAGTTTATTTCCTCAACTTCATATTTAAATGTTGTTTTCCTGCATTTCTTCTTACTATTGAAGTATAAAAAGCTTTTGCTGCTTCTAATTGAACAATCTCTTATTTTAAGTTGTCAAATAAGGCTGTTTATTACTAGGTTTTATGGGCACTAGGAGTATAAGAATATACAGGCTGAGGAAGCCCGAATGAATAAATCTTACTTTTCAGCCTCTGCTTCTTGTTACTAAATATGCGTGCTTTCCTGTTCATGCAAGGCACTATTTATGTCAAAAGAACAACATTATATGTAACAGTGGCTGATTTTTTTGTGGTCAAATGTGCTAAAGTGGGAATAGTGTGTGAAGTCTGTGCAGAACATACTCCTATTTGCCTCAAAAAATCTAAGAGCTAAAATCCAAAGTACAAGGAAAAGGCTGTGGTAACGTTTTTCAAACTGTGACGTTCTGAATGGTTTGAGAGCATCTCTGAAGGCTTCAAGGCAGGTGAGGAAGAGCTGGTTTAAGCTTTGCTTATCTATTTGCTTAGTGTGAAAATTTGGCTTTGCTAATCTGTGATTATGGAAAATGAAATTTCTATAGTTAGTTTTTAAGGAACAGGGATTTTTTACTGTAGTGTGTATCACTACATACTCTGATGGTACCTCAGTGTAAATGTCATCGTAGGGCAGGCGTAAAAACGACAACGAAAGCATAGCATTTACTTCATCTCTTTTGGTTATTTTTGCTCTGTCTGGACTAATGATTCTTTGTAGAAAAGACTAAAGACTATCCTATGAATATTATCCGTTCATGGATGATTGGTCTTTAATCTCAACCTTTGCCACAGAGAAAATGCTGGATGCACCATTTTGAGACAAACGTTTCTGCATGAAACAGTGACTTTTCTCATTACTGCCATAGCAGTTGCAGCTTAGTTCGTGTACGAATCACGTAAGATGCAAGAAAAATCACTGATGTAAGTATTTTCTTGTCAGAAGAACCGTGTGTGAAACCTGCCTTGTTTTTGAAAGAAATCATTTTTGTCTGCTGAATCAGCGTCAAACTGCACAGCAGCTAAACCACACAAAAAAGAAAAACCACCGTAGTGCTTTCTTAAGAAGACGAATAGTGAGCTTAGCTTTCCCCATCTTTTTCTGGAGACTGTGCATAATGTGGTAGTTCTAGGAACGGCGTTTCTTTGTAATGCCCTACATGAGAAAGACACCTTGAGTACTTAATTGTGAACATAGTCAGTAAGGAGAAAACTTGAATTCTCTCAATGAAAACATTTGTTCTTACATGTTTTTAAAGCAGGACTTCTTAAATACTTGTACTGATACATTTTAAGTATACTGACTAGCTTAAAAACAAATTTCAAGTCTTACTTAGACATCTGTCTAGGAGAACAAGTTCTGTGTGAAATTAGAGCAATGTTTAAAGAAGGGCAGACAAATTTTACTGCTCTTTTAGCCACTGAGCACTATATTAATATTCAACTGTGAAATACTTCTGTGATGCTGTAGATGATAATAGTTTGCTGAGACAGATTAAGAAATCTGGAGAAAGATACTTTCTTTCCAGGCAACTGCAAAGGAGACCAAAGCTATTCCAGGTAGCGAGTCTCAGGCTTGCTCTGATTTTACGCTACCCTATGTCTTTAATTTGCATACTCAGTAAATATTTCCCTTTTTGTTTATGCAAGCTTGATGGAGACAAGTGGTTTAAAGATGGCTTACAACTGTAAGAGGCTCCTGGTTTTCTTTTTCCCTTAAGTCCTTAGCCTGCTCGCTGTCATTCTGAGAATGCTTCCTTTTTGTCAAATTAATGATGTCCGCTTTCCCTCTCCATGTATACATTTACTTTTTTAAGATTTTGAGTAAAAGAGTGCTGCCTTTAGAAAACAGGGATGTCTTCCTGATGAGGACATCAGGTGTTTTCGTTCTGCTTGCTTTTGGCATGTGGTTTGACAAATTTTAATGGACAACCTAAACGAAAAGACTTTGTGCTTGGAAACTGAGGGAGTCTGCTAGTGAAAGTACAGGAACACTGCGGATTCCAGTAGGCAACAGTTCTTACTGGTGTCTCTTAGCAGTATAAAAATGTGTCTGATTTAAGGTTCTAAATAATGTTGAAATTTTCATCCTATTACTGCTTTAAAAAAAAAAAAAAGCATTTGCTACTTGGTTGTGCAAGCAAATATTTATGTAGTTCTTGATATTTCAAAGATGATGATTTTTGTAGCTCTGAGAACTGATGCAGCCATTCCTGAATTTTGGCATCTGGTTATGAACAGTAACATTCTTCCCCCACCATCAATCCAGAGGTTTATCATAAGACTAAAACTGTAAGAAAAGCCGAAGGAGTGCTGTGCTCAGATGATGTTAGTTTCTCAAGAGAGATGAGGCTGTAAGTTCCCTATGTGTTCCTTTCAAACTCAGTGTTTGGGGGGCTGGCTACTCCTCATCAACCAGTGCTGGCCTTTTTTTCCTCTGTTCTTTTTTTCTTTTCAGTAGTAGCTTCTGGCCTAACTTCATTATTATGCATAATTATTATTTTAGTGTTAAGATCATTACTTTGTGCGGCAGAAGAGATGTGGCTGGCAGAACTCCAGACAGTGCTGCTGTTTGTGGGAAGTACAGAAAGCTGTTGGAGGAATGAGGAAAAAAAATGTGACTAAACCAAAATGTTTACATCAGCACATACCAATAATTTTTGTTGAGCTGCTCACAGGAAAATGTAAATTAAAAAAAGCAAGCAAACAAAACTTCCACCGCAAAGAAAATATATATTTACCAAGTGTCCAATTTTAGTAAATTCCAGGAGGAAGGCACTTCAGGATAACTACTTAGGAATGGCTGTTCTTTCTTCTGTCTTGACAGCTTCTTTGGGGAAGGGAATACATCAAAACAGCTCTCAGTCTTTGTGCATTTATACAAAGAGCATATAGTGTGTGTACAGCACTGTGGTGTCTGTAATCAGCTTTCAGACCTTTTTGTTACAATCAGAAACTGCACTGGACTGTGCTTTGTTAAGTGTCAGATTATTGTTTCACAGTCAAATCCTGAGATAAGCAGTTTAGAGTTTACTTCCGTTAAGCCCTGAGACACCTGCAAAAAGGTGTTGTGATTGCCGAGGAGTCATGATGTTTTTGATCTGGTCTTGTGTGTGCATAGTGGCTATTGATATGGAATAACATTAGTGACTTTCATGAGCTAAAAGGCTGCCTCTGATTGTAAACACAGCTGGGAAACATTTTTGTTCTTTAGTCACTGCTCAATTCTGGTAGACATTCTAGGGTACCAAATCCTCGACTGTCTGAAACCCTGTCCTCCAGCTGTTAACCAGAGGCAGCACCGTCACTCCTTTGGTTGTCTCCAAGTGAGTGCTGTATAGGGCACTGCAGTTTTAGATGGTTATGCAATGAGCATGTGTAATTCAGAGATTAAGGAGTATAGTTCTGGGGGGAAAAACCATAGCAAACACACAAAAAGCCTTTCACTGAGCAGGCAATGAAAGAACCCTGAAGTTGGATTAAAAATCCCTGTGTTCTGCCTCATCCTCTGACTGATGTCCTACAATGTCAGTGGTGCTGGAGGTAAAAAAAAAAATATTTTCCCTGCAAGCAGCAGCAGTCTTGTCAACTCTTGGACCAACATTTTTATTTTTCTCCACAACAGTGGCAGAATCCTTTAAGATACTTAAGGCATAATTATGTAGTAGCTTCATATTGTAGAGGGCATCTGGGTCATCCAAGGTAAGATAGAATTTAAATGCTGGCTAGTTGCAGCGTTTCTCTTCCTGCCATTTCTCATTAAAAACCAATACAGATATGGCTTGACATATTCCTAGCTGGTAAAGTAAAAAGAGACTGAAGTTTCAGATTTGCATAGCAGTTCATGTATCGCCACAGAGGATTCATCTTTTCCTCCTATGGAAAACTATGATGCTCAGTATGGATGTGATCTATGAAATAACATGAGATTGTCTAACAATCTACTTTTGTTTTGAATTTGAAAGTACCATGGAGAGATTTCAGGTCTGGACATTAGCCTCGGTTTTTATGCTTGCAGTGGCCTCTAAAAATGTCACTTCATAAGCTAGTTTAAACATATAGGTAGATCTAGTACCTTTCTCTATTCTCTCTCTCTCTCTCTCTCTCTCTTTCTCTTGCTTCCAGCCCCCAAGGCAGCAGTGTCAGCATCAGGGCTGGTAATGCATTGTTGCCAATATGGGAGGTGACAGCTGCTTTGTCTATGCATCTGTAGCTAAGCAGGAGATACACTTTTAGATATACTTAAGTTAGACATCTGAGTATTGCAATTCTGCAATGTGTACTTTTGCCCTATGTATGAAGCTGCTGCAGCTGATGACACATTTGAAGGTGGTGGAAAGATGTTTTGGATATTCTTATGTACTTTCTATTATCACTGTTTTCACACAGAGTTAGTTTGCTGATTATGAAAGAAGCAGAAGGAACGCAGGAGTCAATCTTTGTATTTTTTTTTGTCACTGACCTGTAGGCTGAGGATGATGATCTGGATGATAACATGCTGGTTTGTAACTGAGTGCGCACAGAAATGAACTTATTTCCTGAAGCCTTAGGTTTATTTGAAAGGGAGCAGACAGAATGGGGTATCTGGGGAATGGCTGGTAAAATGTATTGCTAGTGGAGCTTTTCTATAATTGGGATGGTATTAGAGTGGGTCAGTCTCACTTTGATCGGCAGCCCTGAGTGTGTGAAAGATTGATGGCCAGTTGGATTAAGACACATAGCTTTCCCTGCCCAGAGTATCTTGACAGTGAAAACATGTTTATGTAAATTTCTTCCCTTACCCTTTCCTAAAAATACGCCATCTTAGCTTTTAATATAATCAACCCAAGCTATAAATTTCTTTGAAAAAGACTAGGTCAGTTGATTTTGTTAATATATTACGACATGTGCCTATGGTATGTAATGTTTCACAGACAACAAAGAGGAGCAGGGCCTGTATTTTCTAAATGTTGCTTTTCTGGAAGATGTGAATTTCAGTGTTTCTGTACACTGACAAGTGACGTCATAAAAAGACTCATTGAACTTCAGGTGGAAAAATGTGAAGGAATACCTTACCATGTCTTCAGAGAAAGTCTAGTGCATTTTTTGAAATGAGAGTAGGAATTGTAGGCAGATCTGCAGTCATAATTTGTGTCCAAAACCTAAAATATATTGTTTCTTGGTTTTATGAACTGATTACTGGATCGTTGTCTTTTCTAGGCGGGTCTGTAATTTAAATTACTGTGTAATACTGGAAGCAGGAGTCCAAGAACATGAAGTGTACAGTCCTTGGTAACTTCATGCAGATGATAGAGCAAAAAGTGTGATAATAAGAAATAGTTTTGTTCATCTACAATCTCTTGGAAAGAATAATGTTTAATGGAAGTGTGATACATAATGAAAGCTTGAAATAGACTTGGATCTTTTCTAGAATAAATATCCTGTACTGCTGTGATGTTACTCTTTCTGGATAGTGATGGTATGGTACTGTGCATGGATAATAAAGTTAAATGTAAGAAACACTGAAGAAAAAAGCAATCATACAACATCCTCAAGATTTCCTGAAATGAAAAACAATGTCTTTAATGTTTTAGCTTATCCTTCATTTGTCTTTTCCAGGTTGCAGTAGTTAAACTGAAGAATGCAGATAAGGTTTTTGCCATGAAGATACTTAATAAGTGGGAGATGCTGAAGAGAGCTGAAGTAAGATGACAGAAATGTTCTTTATAATAATCACATACCCTCTTGCTGTTCTGAATTATTAATACTTTTTCAACTAGAAAACCATGTATATTGAGATTAAGGAGGTGCTTCAGTACTTAGTGACAGTACGAAGATTAATTTTAAAGTAAGCTTAAAGCAGTTTATAAGAAGGGTTGGTGGCACTATGTCTTGATTTAGGTGGGGCTGAATATGGTACCCATTTTATGCAATTGCCCAAGAATTTCCTGCTATGTGAGCAACATTATAATGCATGTATTTCAGTAGTCTTTAGCAGGTATATTTTTTGTAATATAATGAAGTTGAGAAGCTCTAACTCCTGGTGTGTGAGGTCCAATTTTTAGACTGAAAGATTAGAAACAAAAGTTTCAAATTAATTTGAGAACGTTTCATTAAAACGTCAATTTACAAAACTTTGTGATGAAAATTTCCTTTTATAGCTGAAGTCCACTCTGTGTTCTTAAAATACTCTTCCACTGGCACTGCTTTGGTTTCCGACTTTTGACTCCACCCTCAGCACCTTTCCCTGGATTTTCATGGAAAGTAACTTAAAGAAAAAAATTAAAAACTGCAGTCTGCCACTGAAGATGAGTGTCTATGTTTTAAATGGAACGTGTATTTAACTCTAAATTGCATTGAAATCCTTCATCTTTGCATACTGAAAATAAACTGCTTAAAAAAATAGACTCATAAAATTCAGTAAAAGCTAAAATGTTGCTTCAGCATCAGTGGGAAACCATCACACTTGAAATAATAGAAGAGAAATTATGCAGATGAATTAAAGCCAGTTTCTGATGTAGGCACATCAGATCCTGTATCTTTCAATGAAAATGTTATTATATGAAGAGGTATAGATGGCATGCAGACTATTGTTAGACATACATAATGGGTTTCATCTTTATTCAGAAATTATTCAGATACTGAACAATCCTTAATACAAAGAGGTATTTCTCTTTAAGACTCGTGTCTTTATTGTAGGTTTAATTTTAGTGAAAAATAAAAGACCAGAAATAAAGTTCCCCTCTATTTTCAGATGTACACTTTTCAAGTTCGTTTAATTGCCAATTCTTTCCATTAAAGTACAGTTATAAATAGGTTTGCAAGATTTGCTCTGTGAAAGGTATTAAAAATACTTTTCCCTTGGGTCTAGATTAATTTCTGGAAGTCTGAACCGTTAGCCTAAAAAGAATTACAACTCTGTTTTTCCATGTATTTGTAATCCATGGGTATGCAGAGGGAAGGGAACCATCTGGAGAGAAAATGCATTAGAAGGCATGATGTGCAGCAGCTATAACCTGTCACTCATAATGTTGATGAATGAATCGCTGTCATTACTTCTGGAACAGTGATGACTCATTTTGGCTCTGTTAGCAATGTGCTGCATTAACACAGAAATACATGGGAAAAATACACAGTTCAAGAATATAAGCACATAGGTGTATGTGTAAATGGCAGAGTTAAGTTGTTTGTATATGCCTGTATTGTCTTCATGGGAAGTGAGATTCATTTGTGAAAACATGAAGGGAGTGTGTGTTAAGAGGCTTGTGAATGCCAGATTAAGGTATTCACTGCAAACACTGAGAGGGTAATTGTATGCAAAAACTTCATTACAAGGAAGTCAAATGAGGTATGAGGTCACCGTCCTCTTTTGTATTATAAAGAGCATTCTTCTGAATGCTTGCCTGTGTTGACAATTCAGAGGTGGTGTAGAGCTGGACATTACCGATACAAGGATAACCTGAATGTCTGCAATGGCTTCCTGTTGCTTTCTCAGACCTGTTACCATGAGTGCGTTGGTGCCACACCAGTGCCGGATGAGGCTCAGGAGGTATCAGGACACGCGTTATGCAGCATGGAAGCAGTCAGTGCTGCTTCAGGAGGCGCTAACTCTGAGCTGCTAAGACACCCATGCCAAGTAGCTGAGAGACCTGAATCCTTTGCTGGTTGAAGGCCACGATAACGTGGTAGATGTACATGCAGAACACTGAGTTGTCTGTGCCAGGGAGTTTGATCAGATGATCTCTAGAAGTCTCTGCCAGCAGTTCAAATGGACTGTGCTTAAGGACGATTACATGTAATGTTGAGATAAAGGATTTGGTCTTCCCCCCATTTACAGAGGTTTCAGTAAGGCCACAGTCATGACATTCCCAGAAAAGTCAGACTCTAGCGATGCATACTGAGTCTATGGGAGAAAGAATGGAGTTTGCTGTGCATCTCTTCCTTTCATCCATGAGAAGGTGTTGCTTTGTCCAGTGCTCTGGGTGTTGTGATGGAAGTCCTTAGCCACATGGTTCTCTGGTGAGCTAGAGAGGGAGGGCACAAATGCAAACCTGCCTTTAGGAATAGGTTCAGTTAGTAGTTACATTAAATAACTATATGTCCTTGTGCAAACAGAGTTATATTGATATATAAACTGCTTTTACACTGATGTACTTACAGCTACTCTAGAATTTTCTTTGACTTGGAAGCAGTGTAAAGGCACAAAAAAAATCATGAATTTATATAATTGAACACTTACAGTAATTACAGGAACCACTTCTACCATCCTTTTTGGCCATGAATTAACACCAAGTCCAGGAACCACTTAGACTACTCGGCTGTACGCTGTCTCAACTGATTCGCTGTGATAATAGCTGTTGCTGTTAGCTCTAGGCACATTGCCCAGAGGTAGGTGTCTGGAGTGCACAAGGAATGCACAGCCTCCTGTTAAATCATGGCAAAAACAACTGGAATTATATAACTTCTGAATTGTGTAACAACAAGTGGACAAACTACATGTCATCCTTGTGAAGAGTTCCTGGTAGCATGATGAGATAAAGACAGAAGGCTCCATGTTCTAGTTCTTCTGTCCTATTGAAGTTATAACATCTTTATTGATCTATTTAATCAAACACTGAATGATAGGCAGCAGCTTTTTCTCCCTTTGCATCACTTAGCTATGAAGAAGTAGTATAATTTTACATATGAAGAAAGTGGGCTATTCTGATGCATAATTTTACACAGATTTTGGTGTGTTTGAAGAGCATAATAAATGACATTTTAACTTGCAAAATGTGGTTATTTTTGTATTTTACTTAAATTTTACTATAATAGTAAAATTATAATAGTAAAATAGTAATAGTAATGAATAATAGTAAAAACTTTACTATAATAATTATTTTTTCCCCTTCAGACAGCATGTTTTCGAGAAGAGAGAGATGTGTTAGTGAATGGAGATAACCAGTGGATCACAACATTACATTACGCGTTCCAGGATGAAAACTATTTAGTGAGTATTGCTTTTATGTATGTATGAATAGAAATTCAGATTCTTAGTTGTGGTTTGAGATACAAACATCGCTTACTAGTTGTGTATTCTGGACCATACAAACCTTACGAGCATCTGTGATGGGATTTAATTGGATAGTTTAACTAGATTAACAAGAATGAAAATGTTTACTGACTTAAACTTTCTATTTGACTTGTTTTTACGTAGTAAATGTTACTGATTGCTGCTTTGCAGTTAAAATATGGAATAGACCCATTTTTGAAATAATAGTTGCCTGTTGTTTTTTTTTTTTAAGACTTAAAACCACTCATGTCATAAAGCAAGTGTTCTTGCTTGGATGAATGCTGCTAAGTCATCTTAAATAAGAATCGGGAGATATTGCTGTAGATTAAAGCATCTCTTTAAATATTGACTGTTAGTTTTCAAGTATTTTGAAAGACTTGCAAAGAAGAAGGTAGTATGAGAAAACATACTGATTTTCTGTGAAATTTTTCCACATGAAATATGTTTTGTGGTATTACAGTTCTGGTAATACTTACGACTCAAAAGGTAAACAACTATGCATTGGTGGATTTTGCTGATTTAGACTGTATTACTTTGTGCTTTTGAATCTGTGTCAATAGTAAGTTCTAATGTTTTCTTAAGAATCTGATATATACACAATCTTTTTTGTTGTGTGCAATAGAGGAAGCACTATGACAGAATCATCATGCAATTGCAATATTTATAGCTTTTCTGTTCACTCAGCTCGGGTTCTTGGAGATATATGGATTTTGGGTTTGTATAGAAACAAGGTTCTGCATTTATGAATCTAAGTATTGCCTTCAAAATCTACCAACCTGTTTTCTGCTTTAATGTGGGCAGCAAACACGATCTCGTGTTTTATGTAGTACTGATCTCACTTTCAACAGTATTACAGGGTAAATACTATATATTCACCATAAGCCCACTGGATTTTGTGGCAGTCTTTCCCCTTTCTCCATTTTCACTGAGCACAGAGCAGCTTCTGTTTTTTCCATAGTCTGCTAGTAGGAGCGAGTCTTGCAGCCTATTGGAGAAAACCTCAGTAACACTGTTTCTCATCATTTTAGCTTGTGTACTAATACTTCTCTACATTTTTATTAAAACAAAATAGGATATAATAGAAGGGGCTTAAAAAAAAAAAAAAAAAAATCAGTTGAGCAGTGGATATTGTTGGGAAGTGGATATTGGGTAGCTTGAATTTAGGAATGCCTTTGCCACTCTCTCACCAAACATCATCGTAGACAAACTGACACAGTATAAGTTAAGTTGGCAATATGGTTGATTGAAAATTCGATTGACTGCAGGGTCCAGAGAGTTCTGATCTGTGACAAAGTCAATTTGGAGGCTGATCACTGATGGTTTACCCCA
Organism: Pavo muticus; assembly: GCA_016647715.1. Taxonomy (NCBI): domain Eukaryota; kingdom Metazoa; phylum Chordata; class Aves; order Galliformes; family Phasianidae; genus Pavo; species Pavo muticus. The sequence continues at coordinate 1,014,810 of JACDJE010000279.1, read as the reverse complement.
GTGCTCTATTCTGGAGCCAACATCTTCATTAATGGGATGGCGTGCACCCTCAGCAGGTTAGGAGACAATAAAAATCTAGAAGTGGTTCGTATGCTCTGTGGTTCTGCAGTCATTCAGAGACTAGAGAACTGAAAACAGAAAGCTGATGAAGTTCCTAAAAGGGAAATGTGTTGTCCTGCATCTGGAGAGGAATAACCTCAGGCATCAGCACGTGCTGAGTGTCAGCTAACTGGAAAGCAGCTTTGCTGAGAAAGGCCCTGAGGTCCAGGTGAATAACAAGCTGACCATATGCCAGCAATGCACCCTTGCAGGATAACAAGTATCTTCAGCTGCATTAGAAAAAGTCTTAACAGCAGGTCAGTGGAGATCCTTCTTCCCTGTGCAGCACTGGTGAGGCTGCATCTGAAGTACTGGTCCAGCTGTGGCTTCCCTGCAGTACAAGGGAAAGATGGAGCTACTGGAGCAAGTCCATTCCAAGACCTGAAAGATGGCAAAAGGATTGGAGCATCTTTCATATAAGAAGAGGCTGAGAGCTTCAGACTCTTCAGCCTCGAGAAGTAAAATCTTGGGTGGATCTCTAATCAATGTGTATAAATGCATGATGGCAGGGGATTGAAGACCAGGGAAACGGATGTTTTTCACTAGCACCCAGAGGCAGAACAAGAGACAACGGGCACTGACTTAAACATGTGAGATTTCATCTGAATGCAAGAAAATGCTTTTCTGCTGTGAGGGTGGTCAACCACTGAAACAGACTGCTCAGGGAGTCTCCATCCATGGCGATATTCAAAATGCAGCTGGCCTCCATAGTCCTGGTCAGCCTAGTGTAGCTGATCCTCCTTGAGCACACGGAGTTGGACTAGGTGATATGAACAGGTCTCATCCTATTTAAGTTATTCTGTAATCTAGTGATTAAATGACTGTGTTGAACGTGTAATAATTACTATAACGTCCTTAAGTCTGTGGGTTTTTTTCTCTTGGAAGGATGGCACTCTCGTTCAGTACTATTTTGTGAAGTATGTAAGACTTGGGTATTTAAGTATCATTGCTGTGTTTGACAGAGGAATGCTGGATGAGGCTAATAATGTTTTGTTGTGAGATATACTGTATATGGATACATATGAATAAGAAAAAATGCACAAGTAGGTTAAATATTTAAATGACACTAAAACACATTTTTGGAGTATACTAGCATCTTGGAATTTGTAAAGCTCATGGTAATTTTTGCAATTAATAAATCAATTCTTATGCATCAACTAGGTTTTAGTCTCAAATTCACTCAGTAAATTGCTTCTTCCCTTTGTTTTCTTATCCTTCCCACACCAAAGTACTTGGTTATGGATTATTACGTTGGAGGAGACCTGCTTACATTGCTCAGCAAGTTTGAGGACAGATTACCTGAAGATATGGCTCGTTTTTATTTGGCTGAAATGGTGATAGCCATCGATTCTGTGCATCAGTTGCATTATGTCCACAGGTAAGCAATTTTAGCTCCAGATTCCTGTTGAAATTAGAGGGAATTACTTGCTGGAGTAAAAATAATTCCCATTAAAGAGTTTAAGCTACTAACAAGTATTTACCGTAACAGTAAGCATGACTGCCTACATCTTCTGAATACTGAGATCTGTTGATAGTCTTGTACCATCTGATTAGAGACATGAATAAGGAGATTTCATGAATAACCAAAAGAATGCACTGGATCTTGCACGTGTGTTGAAATTAATGATCCTTCAGTTATAAAAGCAAAACTGGAAACCTATTTGTGAAATGTGTCCATCTGTGTACAGGTTTGTTGAAGGATTACCTTCCGGTTCTCAGATAATTTGTTCAATCTATAGATGTTGAAAATACATTATTTTTGTACTCTGCTTTGGATTTCTCACACCCCTCCCTGGCATACTCTTCTGAACTTGAACAAATGGTCTTGAAAATGAAATGATGACAACGTTTCCCTAAAAATGAGGAAGCACTTAAACTGTGGTACTTACCTGTACATTGGTGTATTAAAGAATAATATATTGTTCAAAGGAAATTTTTAAGTTGCTCGTCCCTCACGTACTTGGAGGCTGTGTTTGCTTTTTCTGTAAACCTGGCATCATCTTTGCTTTATTGTATCATTCTCTGCTGAATTCCGTGGCAGTTCTTGTAAGCAGAGCAAAGGATTACTTTACAAGGGGCAGAAGTTTTAAATGCACTCTGAATAAATTTACTTTGCTTGCTCTGATGGAAATCAGTGGGAAAACTCAGCTGCTTAACCTGAGTCATTAACCTGGCAGAATCAGCTCTTTTGATAGGTCTGTTATTGTCCTTTGTTTGTACCGACCAGTCCTGCTGTTACTGTTCACATTTGTCTGATTGGCTTCAGAAGAATGGATTTTTTGTATGTTTTTGTTGTTGTTTGTTTTGTTCAAAAGGTATATTGCAGTTGGCTTTGGCTTGTTACTGAATTGTTTTCTTTTCTTTGACGTTGTGGCTTTTCATCAAGGAGCTACAACTAGGAGTGCTTTGATATGAGATTGATGCTAAACTGCAAATGGCTTTTCTGAAATATTTTGAAGTCTGCTGGTTTTGATGAAGGGCTATGTACTTGATAAAGAGCTCTTTGTGATAATGCCTTTTGGAGAAGCCCAAGCCAAGTATTAATGGGTTTCTTGGATTTTGAAGATTTCAACTGTGTATTTCTGACAAACTGCTTCTGCGTTTAGGATGTAATGTGAAAAGCTTTGGTATTCAGTTTTAATATGCATTTGTGAGTGAACTGTTGATATGCTTCTGTTACCAGGTGGAGAGTTCCCCACGTACTACGTAGACTGCAGGCTTATTGGTTAAAACACAGTAGTAACTTTTCTGAGGAGAAAAATATCATGTATGTGTTAAAGTTTGATAGAACATGAAGTAGGGTTGCAGTCCAAATCAAGATACTAGTTTTTATGCCTGTGCATCTATTACTATTGAATGCATAACAAAAAAGCCTCAACGAATTCTCTGTTTGTTTTGCAGTTTTGCCAGTGAGATTCCTATGTTTACAAACCAAATTCTAAATGTGGCATTTTGGCCCTTGGCACAAGCAGGCTGCACGTTTCATCGTTAATAGCGCAGTAATATGATGCCCATTTCTAGGGGAATGTTTTGTAAAGATGAAAAATGTGATGGGAACCTGAGTACATGTTAAACGATCAGCCTCCGAAACGTGACCCCTCCAGTATTAGTAACATGTTTGCAACTGTTAAAGCAAAAGGAAGGAAAAGAAAACACATGTAAATGCTACTAATACTATTGTACTGAAAGTTTAGCTCTGGTTGCCTCATTCTTTCTGGGAGCCTGTTGCATGTAGCAAAGGATGCAGGAGAAATGAAAGGGAAATACTATGAAAAAAAGAAAAGTAATGTAACAGCTGTGATAGCTGTATATGAGATGAATTGACAATATCCATCAAGTTTTGTACTGAATTCTATGTGATGAACTAGAATTCATGCCTTAGGCACACCTCTCTTAAGCTTACTGGTTGGCTTTCCCTCCCCCCATACAGTGAGATAGGAGACTGTTCTGTTTTTGTTGCTGTTCCAGTTCTTTCAGTTTGATTTTTCAAAGTAACAGTACAGATTTGTACCCTGATGATAGTTTTCTTTTTCTCAGAATATTTTTATACCTTTAAAAAAAGAATGTATTTCTGTTTATCATCTCATTGTGCCACTCTTGTTCTTTGGAGTTGTTAAATACTACTTTGTTGTCAGCTAGTTTTGTTTGGGAATGATACTGAATGTAGTGGTAGTTGGTGTGCAGAGCAATCTGAAGTGAGATGAAAGTCACTTTCCCTTCTTAAAGTACACTGATGAGGGCTCTCAAACATCAATCACAAGCAACAACAACGTTATTAAACAAAATCCCTTCAAGAGTGTTTCAGGCTTTGCAATTCCAGATTTAAATGCAATTTCTGCTGTGGGATTATGGAATGAATTATTAGTGGGAAGGAGATGAAAATCTCTTAGTGGAGTTGCAAATAAATGTTGGTTTTGAAGCTGTCTCCTAATACCTCGTGAACCAAGATGGAGAGAAGTTGCTAGCTGAAAATGTCATCAGTACAAGTGTTTGTAGGGTAACTTTTTTCACTTTTATTTGCTTTTAAGATTAATAGTCCAGTGGTCTCAACAGTAAGGTTTTGAAATAACCAGAACAAAAACTTTGGTAACTATTCATTTCTGATCAAATAATTCCCGTGAACGGATCTTGTGGTATTTCACTTGATAGTTAAATGATGGCTCAGAATGTTGACAATACAGCATTTTCTTTAATACATGTCTTCGCTTTTGCTCTTGTGATTACCGTATGACACTGACAGCTCCAAGATCAGTTTTAGAAAGAAACTTCGTCAAGTATATATGCAGGTGTTCATGATGAGGAAGAAAGCACTTAAGTGTAACTCTCACTTCCTTGGGAGTTTGTGTTAAGCTTATACCTACTCCTGATACCTTAAATAACTAATTTGAAATAATGAAGTCTTGCTTGCTTGTAGGCCAAGGTTAAATATCATCTTGAGCTAGTTTTCTGCAAATCGTACTCTCATGCAATGCAAAATATTACTTTTATTTTGGCATCAATATTGATTTATTTTGAATTTCTACAGATTTTGGCACCTTCTTTTGATTTTCATCTGAAAAAGCCTCTACAGGCATTAATGCTAATTTCAGTTTCAAGGTTTTGTTCTTCCTAGAAATGTTTAATTCCTTATGGTATGTATTAAAAGTTTATGTTTGCATGTGTTATCAAATACCCAGATGAAGGCTGAATTCTCTCAGCTCAAGGTAGCTACNCATCAGGTGTTATTTTCCTACCGCTATATCTAGTTGGTATACTCTTTTGCTCTAGACTTAAGAGAAGAATGATAATTTAGGCTGACATTTTAGGCAATGTTTTCATTTATTAAAGGAAGCGAATATTCACTTGTTCCATCTGTTTATAACAAATTGTCTCAAATTGAGTACTAAAAATTCAGTATTTAAAATGTCCTTTGTTTTTCAATATTTTTCTTCAAATCTGTGAAAACAAAAAATCTTTAAGCACATAAGCAACTTTGCTAACTTTGGCAGGAAGTGTTGTTTATTTTTATTTTTAATTTTGGAATATGGTGTTAACTATGTTGATAATGTTGAGAACTGTGGAAAAAAATTGTTTGTTTTTAAATAAGCACAGTGCTGGAGGCCATTGGCTGCTGGGGTTCAGAAAAATCCACCTGGTTAGAGCTTGAGGCACCGGTTAGGAGTGATCGATCACTCCATGCTTTTGAAAGTAAAGGGAGGTTTTACAGGATTTTTGCTTCTTGTACTTTTTTATTCAGACTTTTCCTGGCACACGTGGCCAAGGAAGGCTTTTGACTACTTCTGCTAATGTATACTTCAATAAATCATGTATATGTGTATCTGGCTTACTTGCCAATTTAAGTTCTAAACTCCTGTTTGCCGCTCTTGCTTTTCAGTTAGAATTCCAGAGAGAGGAAAGGCTCAGGCAGAGAATGATTAATATTGACATTTATCAAATCATAGAAGTTAAAATATCAGCTCATTCTATAAAAAGCAAGTGTTAAAATTGGTTAAAACTGCTTGTTAATATGAGTTTTGAAATACACCTGTAACATTACCTATAAACAAGGACTTAATGTCAGTCTCCTTGTTAGCCAATAGATGCACAGTAGGCAACTAATTCTACTTAAAAGACAAGCAACAATGAGATTAACTGTAGGTTAAATGACTGAAAATAGCAACTTTGATCCTCCAAGTGACTGGCTATTTAAGTAGAGGAGGAGATGAGAAGGTAAACAAGCATGAGAGTAAGGGAAGCAAAAGGAGACTGAAAACATGAGTGATTTCTGAGAGTTGTGGGTTGTGGTTTTGTTTTTGTTTTCTTTTTGTACACTTGAATATTCTTAAATACCGTTTGTCTGAAGATGGTGTACTCTGACTATCCTTTGATAGTACGAGTTCAACCACAGCTTTCACTTAGTAGCTGCAGTTCTTGGCATGAGCATCTTTAATACAACATTCATAATTTAGGTATATCAAATCAATAATGTGTTAATTTAATAATAATAATAATAAAGTAGTTTCCTACCATGTGTTTTCTCATTGTAACTTTTCAGTATGTACTGAGCTAAAGATGACGGACCTTGATTTACTTTCTGTGGTTTGCACTGAGAGACAGGCTTCTGATTCACCTGGCTGCTCCAGAACACTTGATGCAGTTGGACACATCGCCTTCTGCACAGAATGCTTTTTTTCCCCCAGCATTTTAAAGACTTCAGAATTCTTTCTCAATCAGGCATCTAACTTCCGCAGTTCATGATTTTTACAATATCAAATATGAAAAAGCATATTGGGAAAAAAAAAGCATAAAATTGGCTGCTATTAAAATAATCTCCTCAATAGTCAGTGCAGAATTTGAAACAAATCTCACATGGGTCACAGCCACCTTGTGTGAAGAGCTGAAGTGAATTCCAGATCCAAACTGTGTAGGTCAGAAGTCTGTTCCTTCAAATGTAAGTTTGTTGTCAAAAAGTAAAGTGCCTGTACTGTCTCAAAATAGCAAAATATGAGCAAAAATCTTGTTCAGGTAGTAAAGCCTTTTCAGACTGGCACAGCAACTTTCTGGGAGTCTTCTGTTTCTACCTTGGGATCCTCCTGGACCAAAAATAAACCTGCATGCTTTTCACATTGAGTTAATTCTTAACAGCTGAAAAGCTCACATCAAATATCCAGGTAAATGTATCTCAAAAGGTTCCTTGGCAGCCTCTCTTTCATTCAGGCTGGGGAAGGCTGGTCCTGTGGGTGAGAATGCTGTGCCAGGCATGGCTGCTGTGATACGGCGCATTAGGTGTTTCAGCAGGGAAGCGCTGCGTTCCTGGTCGGCGTGCTCAGATTCAGCAACTGGGCATGATGTCCACTTTTCATCTGTTTAAAATGTATCTATATATAATTTGGAGTCTTAAATGATGTAGTAAAAAAATTACAGTAATAGAATGCATCACAGTGGAGGTGTGTGGATTTGTGTGTTCCTTCATTTGTATGTTTGTCATGGATTCAGAGCCATTTATTTCTCTCTCTGGCTCCTACTGGTGGATTCTCCCATGCTGTGTGTTTCTCTCTGTAGAAGACTTTGTTGGGGGTTTCCTGAGAGAGTAGTGATACAGCTTCTTATCTGGATACATGATAACCACACAGGAGAAGATACAGTCTTTCTCTGCTTCTTTCTTTTCCATATTAAACTTTGGAACTGCCCGCTCCTCTGAGACACTCATTGGTTTTCTTACTGTCTCCCAGCAAAGCTTGGGGGGCTTCAGCTTGGGCTAAACCTGTATCAACAGTGTTGGTCAGGCTGAACTAGCAGCTGTGCACATGATTGACATGGAATACTTAGCATGAAATGATCTGAATTGCAAGTGAAAGACAGTTTCTTCTTCCTTACCTTGCAAACGTATCTAAGCGTGCCTACATGCATGCTCTTACTCTCTTTCTCTGTACGTAAAACTTTCTTTGCATTACTTGTATTTAACAGCACCATCTTTTGTTGGCTTTAACAACTTGAAAGTAGAATTCTCTCAACAGTTTTTTGTTTTTTTCAAATAATCAGAAGGTAATAAATAGTGCCATACTTGCAATACAGTAAAGAATACGATCAAGTTCCAATGGGGAAGCAGAAGAGATTATCCTCAATTTAGTTTTATCCTTTCAAGAGTAGTAGATTCTTTACTCTCCACTGTTCTACATTTTTAATTGCTGACTTTGAAAGAATCTGCTTTCCTATTAGCATTTAACCTATATGCTGTTAATTTAGAACACAGATAAGTGGAAGATGTATTTAGAAAAAAACATGCTTTTCTCTGTTGTTCTTCAGTAGCTTTTCCCCTCACCCCACTTTTTTCTCAGTAGGCATTCTGTACAACACTGACTTGTGTTGAAAAAAGAGGGATCATGGGTACCTGTGTAGCTACTGAATGTAACTTTATTGGATGAAGGAAAAAGAAAAGGGATCTGTGCAGCACATTGAAGTGGCTGCATAGCAGTGTTGTTTTCTGAAACATTCTCCTTTCTGCCAGGCAGTCTTAAAAAAAAAAAAAAAAAAAAAAA